>BPTQ01000002.1:176996689-177062276 GCA_019973895.1 Chrysanthemum seticuspe | reverse complement strand
TTTTTCTTCTTGACACTGATAAAAGGTGTTCTATTGCTAGCCGTGTTGGCCTTAACGACTGGTCTCTAGTTTTACGGAGGGATCCTAGAGGCGGTGTGGAGTTGGTTCAGTTTAATGCTTTAAAAAATGTCATTAGGAACACTAGTTTATCTGATCAGCGTGACATATGGCAGTGGTCTTTGGATGGTTCTTCGGGGTTTTCTGTTGCTTCTATTCGCTCTCTAGTGGACTCTAGGTTGTTGGTTACTTGTAATGAAGCCACTCGCTGGAATCGACTGCTCCCCATTAAAGTTAATGTTTTTCTATGGATGTTGAAGCTTAATAAGCTTCCGTCTAGGGTAAACTTAGATAGGCGTGGTATAGATGTCATCTCGCTTATCTGTCCTTCCTGTCAAGGTGACATAGAGACGGTGAATCACACGTTCTTCAATTGTAGTTTAGCTAAAGACTTGTGGTCCCTTTTCGCTAATTGGTGGGACTTGGACATTCCTATTTGCGGCAATATTGAGGAGTGGTATGTTTGGTTAGACGGCTTACATGTCTCCTCCAAGGTTCGTTCGTTTATTGAGGGAGTCGGGGGTACTATTTTGTGGTCCATTTGGAATTTTCGTAATCATTTGATTTTCTCTAGTACCCCTCCTAAGAAGTCGGCGATTTGGGATTCCATTGTTTCTCAATCCTTTATGTGGATTTCTTCTAGAAATTCCAAAGGCAAGATTAGTTGGGTAGGTTGGTTGTATAATCCTATTGCCACTATTACTTCTATGTAATCTTTTCTAGCTTTTGCTAGCTCTTAATAAAATCCGCCGTTCAAAAAAAAAATAGATATAAACAGCGACTATAAGTAATTATATTTGTTCAGGGTTGCAAAAATAGCGAATCGGTGATTAATTGTATTGGCATTTTTGGCAAGTTTTAGGTATTTACGGCAAGTGTTGGTATTTTCGGCAAGATTTTCCTTGAAAAACATCTTGTAATAGATATAAACAATGATTATAAGTGATTATAACTAATTTACGGTAAGATTTCCATGTTTTTGGCAAGTTTGACCATCGTTAACCGTCGTTGACCATGGTTGACCGATTTGTTTGAACGATTTACACAAATCGGAAAGGTCGGTGGCCAAGTAGCACCTAATCGGTGATTAATCGGCCTTGTAGACCTTTTTTTGCAACACTGGTCATAATAACCCCTTTTTTATTACTCCATTTTGCCTATGATGGATTTATACGTGTCATAATCAAGATTAAAAATCTTTGCTATGTGCTATTGAATTATACGGAAGAAGCTGCATTGTGCTTTTGTAACCAGCATGCATTTGCGTTTCTACTGATTGCCTGAATGAAAATATGACAAAAGGTGAACATAAAAGAGAAATAATGAAGTCATGAGGATACATCTTATCGGTTAAGACTTACTTATCCGGTAATTAAGATACTAAATAATACGAGGGTAGATAAAATAGTACTTCCAAAGGTGCAAACAGTGTCTCAAAGCGGTGAAACTAGCCGTTTTACATGTATTCTGATACTTGCATCCGATGAGTTACCGATATAAGCAGTTTGTAATAGGCAACTCTCAAACTTAATTATTAATGAGATTGTTTATTTCACTTTCAGATAATCATTTAAGCTGAATGGATAAGCAATCTGAACATCCTCAAACTGATTGTTTGATGTACCAAAATGCAAATAGTCCAATAAGTGATCCCAGGAACTGCATAAAATCTCATGATATAGGCAAGGTAAACAATGAGCTTAAAATTCTAGCGTCTCACATAAGTCTAATAAATCTGTGCAACCTAATGACCACAAGTGTTCTTGATCCTATTTATTAGCATGATTCAAATTCATGGTTCAACTTTGAGCGTGATTTATGGTTGGTTTGAGACCAAAAGGTTGTTCGACTGATTCATGTTGGTTTTGGTTTTTTGTTTCGTTATTGACAATTTTCTGGTGTTAGGTTGGTTGAGTTATGTAGAACTTACTTTTGCTTGTCTTCTAGTTAGTAATCACTTATTTTTGTGTGTTTATTCTGGCAATACACGAACTTTTGAAGTTACACGGGTTAATATTTTTGATGTTGTCGCTGTTATTTGGTTTTATATGGAACAAACTAAAAGAGTATATAAGAATTTCTGGTTTAGTTTGAATACTTTAGTAATTTTAAATTTGATCGAAAATAAATAAATATACATAAAGTACTTTTTATTAACTCTCTAAATTAGCTTATATAAACACTTTAAATGAAGTTGCTGCGGGTGAAATTTTATGTGATTTTGATGAGCCAAAAGTTTAAAATAAAGTACTTTTTATTAACTCTCTAAATTAGCTTATATAAACACTTTAAATGAGCTTACCTTTAGCTTATCAAACACCCCAGTAATTACATTACAAGACATACTCCTCAATCTTTTACTCTACGAGAATTTACTTTTGATATAGAAAGATTGGATCTGGACATTACCATCTAAGTTATTTTTTGTTATAACTAAAATGGATAGCCCACACCAACAACATAATACTAATATCAATTTATTTGGGCTATATACAAGACACTATATAAGTAAGTACAAGTTCTTTTGTTTGCCCCATGTGGAACAGAAAAGTTATGACCAGTTTTTACACAAATAACCACCCCATACAAGAAGTTGTTCTAGGGTCATAACAACTCCTTTCATTATATTTGCCTATGACGGATTTATCTTCTATTGAACGAAAGGGCTTTAAAGAGTTTATGAAAGCCGTACGTCCTAGCGTTATCCCAACTCATGAAACGATTTATGTGGATTGTATCCAACTTTACATGAACGAGAAGTTAAAGTTGAAAAGTTTTATTAAGAACACGAATCAAAGGTTTGATTAACCTTGGATATATGGACTCCAAACCAATTTGTGAAGTACTTATGCATTGGTGTACATTTTATAGATGACAATTGGCTAAACACAGGAAAATACTAAGTTTCAATAATTTTTAGTGATGATGGAGAGGAGATAAGAGAAGTTGTTGAAAAGTGTTCATATGATATGGAAATTGACAATGCTTTGACCATTTTGGCCGGTAATTTAAGTTCAAATGATGCTGCCATCAGTTATGCTAAAGACAATTTAACGAATATTGTGTTAGATCGTAAGTTTCTTCTATCAAGATGTCTTGGTGACATAATAAAACATATGGTTGAATGTTTTAGATGAGTATGATGACTCAATTACATGTGTACGTATGGCGGTTCTATATGTGAGACATCCATCGGCTAGGACAAATAACTTCAAAATATGTGCCAAAGAAAGTGGTACGGATTTCAAACAATGTATGTGTCTTGATTGTCCAGATAAATGGATTAGCTTTCAAACATTTTCGTTGGATCAGAGGCTGTTTTGTTACCTATTCATCGTCCTTTTTGAGATGATTTTCTAAGTTTTGCCACCTTATGTGGTTGAATCATTAGTTTGTAATCAAGATTGGAGAGACGGGTCACAAAAGCGATAGAAAAGTGGAGGAAGTTGTGCCAAATCTTGGACAAGTTTGCGGAAGGTAATTTAACTTAGTTTTCTTCTAATATTCTATATATACGACTGGTTGCAGGTAATGAGAACTTGAATCTTCATTGCTAGAAAATTCTTAACATGGTTTTGTATTTATATTGCTTTAAAGAGTTTGTTAGGGTGCGTTTGGTATGATACTATGAATTACAATCGGTATCGGTTTTGGTATAAGATGGGTCCTTCACTTATAATAGATTCATTCCTCCATTTTTGAAATCCTATGGAGTATGGACAATATCCATATTTCATTCCCATATAATGTGAGCCCCTCAGCTTAACTAAACACTTAGAATCATTACCACATAGACCAAACCCGATACGGGTCAAAAACTATTAG
Source organism: Chrysanthemum seticuspe (assembly GCA_019973895.1). Classification (NCBI taxonomy): domain Eukaryota; kingdom Viridiplantae; phylum Streptophyta; class Magnoliopsida; order Asterales; family Asteraceae; genus Chrysanthemum; species Chrysanthemum seticuspe. The sequence goes on along the minus strand of BPTQ01000002.1, from coordinate 177,058,394 downwards.
GAGAAGATAGTAAAAAAATGCAAACCACATGGATCAAACCTGATGCGGGTCACTGCCATACGTAGAGGATCCGTTAAAAAATGTTGTAAGGACCAATTTCATTAAATTCGACAAACCACAAGGACGATTTATGAAATTAACTCTTCTAAAAATATATGCTTTGTAGTTTGTACCCTTTAATATATTTTACTATTCCAAAACTATACAATCTTGAACGTCTAAAATAAGCTTATATAAACACCCTTAAATGAGTTTGCCTTTAGCTTATCTTTGCTACATATGTAAGCTAGTATGTAATTTAAGTAACCTTACAAGAACGCCCTTTATCACATTAAAGTCACACTCTTCAATCTTTAACCTAACCAAAATATTTTTTAATATGAAAAAATTTACTGTATAAAAAGAGTTTTCAAAAAAGTCAAGAACTTGTATTCATTACTGGATACACAACCATTCTAGTTATTTTTTGTTTAAACTAAAATGGATAATGCACACCAACAACACAATACTAATCTCATTTTATGTAAATAACATACGCCGCACTATATAAGTAGGCACAAGTTCTTTTGTTTTCTCCATGTGGGACTGAAAAGTTATAACCACGTTTTCATACAAATAAGTGAAATAACCACCCCAGAAAAGGAGTTGCTCTAGAGTCATAATGACTCCTTTTATTTATATTTGCCTATGATGGACTTATATGTGTCAGAATCATGATTAAAAATCTTTGATGTGTGTTATTGAGACGTATGGGACGTGGCATGTGTCTTAGAAGCATCTTAATCAGAATAACAGTTTGCAGCAACAAAGTCCGACACCCCAAAGTTAGACATAGTTTAGGAATTTAAGGTTTATTCTACTAGAGGGAATACTCTTGTAACATTTTTCTTTGGTCATATGCTACAAAAGTAAATTGTAGTTATGTCGGGTATGCGAACTTTGTTTGGTTTAAATTTATTTAAGTTGTATGGAGAGTAGATTCAAACATCAGATTCTTGACACAATGGTTTGTCCTTTCATTGCTAATCAAGTAGTATTTTCTAGGTGCCTTCTTGGAACATAGAGGACGTATCAAGCGCATGTTAGAAATTCTCGAGTACAAGAGATAATTAGTGATCAATTCCTTTATCTTCTATTGAACCAAAGGTATTTAAAGAGTTTATGACAGTCGTACGTGTGTCCTAGTGTTATCCCAACTCATGAAATGATTTCTCTGGATTGTCTCCAACTTTTAATGAACGAGAAGTTAAAGTTGAAAAGTTTTATTAAGAACACGAATCAAAGGTTTAATTAACCTTAGATACATGGACTCCAAACCAATTTGTGAAGTACTTATGCATTGGTGTACATTTTATAGATGACAATTGGCTAAAAACAGGAAAATGACGAGTTTCAGTAATTTTCAGTGATTATGGAGATGAGATAAGAAAGGTTCTTGAAAAGTGTTTATATGATATGGAAATTGACAATAGATTAACTTTCTCAAACATTTTCGTTGGAGGGGAGTCTGCTTTGTTAGCTACTTGTGGTCTTTTTATAGATGATTTTTGAAGTTCTTTGCCACCTTCTGTGGTTGAAGCATTAGTTGTTGAGTTTAAGATATATGAAAACATATAAAATCATATAGACACCACAGATTACACAGCGGAAGACTTAGAATCATAACAATAATTAATTAACTGAAAGATGCGTAACGTACCTCTTGCAATTGGTAGATCTCTTCAATTCAAGAACCCTAATTAGGGTTTATGTGGTTTAACGAATTGACCCTTACCGTTTTTCAATTCAAACCAATTGATGTAAAAATAGTGTGTTACACCACGTTTTTGTACACACGTACTATTAGTGATTCGATGCGAATGCTAGTTCTTGATCACAATAGAATAACCAAACACCTTTGTTATGCTCAAGGTCACTCGTAAATCCCTTACAATGGGGATTCACTCGTCGACCAAGAACAAGAGGGAAGAAAAGAAGAAGTTTGGCCTTCTCATGAAATCAAGTGTACCAAAGGATGAATACATGGGGATGTATTTATAGCCTTATGGTAGATGTCAAGTTTACTATGGTTTCCGATGTGGGATTCCATAGTTTCAGCCAAAAACAAGCCCAAAAGAGGGTTCCTAAAACCGTCTCTTGGCTTGTTTACTTTTCTTCATATCCCGTTGACATTTAACGACCGATAGTCACTTTCGATAAGTGCTTATCGCTCGTTTAGTCGTTTATTGTGAATTTAATAATTAAACATAATATTTTATATTAATTATTAAAACATCGAATCTCATACGTAAAGTGTGCAATCCCGTGGTCTCGAGTTCGAATCCGGTCATACACATATTAAATATATCCATAAACCAACATTAGTTTGCAATCAAAATTGAAGAGACGAGTCACAAAAGCGATAGAAAAGTGGAGGAAGTTGTGCCAAATATTGACAAGTTTGCGGAAGGTAAATTAACTTATTTTTCTTCAACTAATACTTTTTATATCTATATCTATACTATCTATAAAAACAAAAATAATAAAAATGAAAAGTGAAAAATCAAGAAAGTGAAATATTGAAAATATTAAAAAGGAAACAGTTAATCATAAATCGTCCTGTGGTTTGTCGGATTTAACGAAAATTGTCCCTAGAAAGAAAGCTTAACGGATCCTCTCCCTGTGGTTTTGACCCGTATCGGGTTTGGTCCAGGTGGTTTACATTGTTTTTACTATCCTCTCCCTATGGTTTTTGACCCGTATCGAGTTTTGTCCATGTGGTTTGCATTTTTTTACTACTGTCAGAGATTAAACCCGATACGGGTCAAAATCACAGGGAGATGATCTGTTAAATTTTCTTGTTTAGAGAGCATTTTCGTTAAACCCGACAAACCACGGGGACGATTTATGAAATTAACTCAAAAGGGAAATGTTGAAACAATTAATTATGGACAATTTCAACTATTAATAAACATATGTTTCAAAAGGAAACTATTAATACACATTGAAACTAGGTTGACCCGGGACGCTTCAAACCCAGCAGGGTTGACCCGGTTTAATTTGACCCATTTTTTCAACCCAGTACGTCTTGACCCGATTTAAATTGAACCGTTTTTTTACTAGAACGGTCCAACAATTGAACCACCCAGGTCGAACCGGGTTTCAAAACATTATGTTTAATCCCTAAATATTCAAACTTTTATTATTTTTCGTTTATAACTCATAAACTTTTTTTTATCACTAAAACTATATGCTGCTCTAGAATCTCGTTGCTATGTATGAATACTCGTACTTGATAACAAGTTCTCATCATAATTATCATTTTTTAGATAATGGAAGACTCTAAGAGTGGTTACAAGTAATGAGAACTTGAATCTTCTCTGCTTTAAACAGTTTTTTATGTAATACAATACTAAAACACAACAAAACCCTTTCTTTTGTTCCTAAGACTAAATCTGAAAATAATTTTAAGAAAAAATTACATGTTTCATTCCAATGTTTTATCCAAAATCACACTCTTCGTTCATATTCGATTTTAGTTGCGTAAATAATCCCTAATTTTCAAAGAATACGGTAGTCCTTATTTCGGAAGATATGGACTATCCATGTAATAATGATAAGGACTACCCCTGTAATAAAAAACTACAAATTATTACACAGGTGCTCCCTATTTTTAAAATAAGAACTATCGAAGCAACTAGTTTAAAATTGGGTATCACTGGTGTAATTAAAATTGAATAAGGACGACGAATATGATTTTGAGTAAATCACAGCGATGAAACATGTAATTTATTCTAATTTTAATAAAGCTTACTTTTAATTTTTTCTCCAACACATAATTGGATGACACATATAAACTTTGTTGTGAACAACCGTTGTGAATTATACATTTACACACTTGTCTTGAAATCTTGAATTTTAAAATTTGAAAACTTAAATTAATATAGTTTGACTAAATTACTTTCAAAAAACAAGTTATATTAATTCTAACACACACGGTTTGTATTTCAGTAAAATACATACTTTGCATCAAAAGTGAAACAAGAAACACGATTTTACAAGTATAATTATTTGCCGCTATACACCGTCGTTTTTGGTAATTAAACGACTAGTAGAATAGAATGTACGTTGATTATGAGAAGGTCAAAGCTGACTTTTAACGGTAAGTATATTTTTCATTGTTATACAATTATACATGACCCTCGTACGATTTTACTTAGCGTAAAAGGTTAACGTTGAGACCAAAGACTTTTGACGACATTAAAGAAAACATCATTAAATTAACAAGACATGTCATTTTCAACTTATTTTGGTAAAGTTAAGACTAAACAACTATGAAACACAATTTGTCATTGATATAATTATTGCATATAAACAACTTAATTAAACCAAAGGAACATCATGTAACCCAGTTAACCATGCACAAAAAACAAGATTTTCTTATGACAAGCCTAAAAGGTTTGAGAACTTGTATTCACAAATCTTCAAACTACCAAGTAGAATCAACCTTGATTCTAGAGGTGCTGACCTCCCAAAATGTTCACTTTCTGATGTCCCATAAACTTTTTGACTTGGGTAAATCTTGATCCAAAAAGAACACTAAACAAAGTATATCCATATTGCAAGAACGTTATCTTTTACGGGCAAAGAGGTCATGAGTATACTTTGTGCACGTTGTGAAGATAGGTAAAGAGGTCAAACATGTCAAATGGATCAAACAATTGAAAGTTGCTCAAAGTTTGTTAGGAATTAGGAATTTTAGGTATTAAAGAGTCGGTCACCTCAAGTATATGTAATCGTTAGAAAGCTCGCAGTCGTAGTTCCTTTAAGTTAAGTAGTATTTAGTTAAGTAACACCGTGGAGGACGGACGGGTCTTTACCCACTGTATGCCTGATCCACAGCCCGATGTGTGGCGTTTTATGTAAGACTATAAATACTCTCTACCTCTCAAGGTAGAGAGTTGGAGCTCATAATAATATCTTTCACTTTCTCTCACTAAGTTCCCTAAACCTCTAACTTTCTCTCTCTAGAATTCCATTCATACGCGACTTTGTGTTATGGTTTGATGTGTATGTGAAAACTAATATCTTACAATTGGTATCAGAGAGCCATGGTTAGATCATATCTTGCACATCTTTGGATTTTTAGTGGTTTTTAGGTGGTTTTTGAGTTTGAAAAAGTTTAGTGGTTTGTGCATCATTTGGTTGATTTCTTGTGTTAAAGCTTGGTTTTTGTTAGTACTTTTATGTTTAGAATCATCACAAGTGTTTAGGTTTTCATTTTGTAAGCTTGAATCATCTTGGTTGGGTTGTTTTTGGATTGAAAAGTGATTTTTATGTTGTTTTTCATGCTAGCGACTTGACCTACGGAGTTGTTTCTTAGTAGCGACTTGCTTTGCAATTTTGTAGCGAGTTACAGTTTTGGAGCTAGCGACTTAGGCCTAGCGACTAACAGTACAAGTAGTGAACTCTCCACTACGGGTAGCGATTTGGTGTTAGCGACTTGGTCTGTAGCGAGTTGCTCTTTAGCGACTTGAATCTTTAGCGACTTGTCTAGCGAATTGCTGCCAAAATTTTGCTAGCGACTTGAGGCTTAGCGAGTTACTACTTAGCGACTTGCATTTGTTTAGCGACTTGGGACTGTAGCGACTTGGTGGTATAGCGAATTAGGTGTTAGCGACTTGGTGCATTATCTTCTAGCGACTTGGGTGATTTTTTACGGTTTTCTCTTGATTTAGTAAAATCCCGTGAAAGAATCTATTTCCCGGTTTAATCATAGAGTTATAAAATCCCGTATAATCTGTTAACATGTCTACCAACGTTTCTACTATCATCTCCACTGTTGCCGAGGATGTTCAAGCAGCTGGTTCAGATACTCGTCCACCCATGCTTGACAAAACTGACTACGATTCTTGGGCTCAACGAATCAGATTGTACTGTCTGGGAAAGGAAAATGGTGTCAACATTCTGAAATCCATTGATGAAGGACCGTATCGAGTTGAGACGACTAGAGATATACTTGATACTAATGAAAATGGAACTCCTATTTACGGAATGGACAGACCAAAAATGTATGATGAGCTTGATGATAAGGAGAAAAAGAGATTCGATGCAGACATCAGGGCTTCTAACATTGTTCTTCAAGGTCTTCCTAAAGACATCTACAAGCTGATCAATCACAACACCGAAGCAAAGGCAGTATGGGATAATGTCAAGATGCTTCTTTCAGGTTCTGAATTAACTATGGAAGACAGAGAATCACAACTCTATGACGAATTTGAACACTTCAAGATGAAACCAGATGAGAGTGTCTATGAGTACTATGTGAGATTTCATAAGTTGGTGAATGATATGAGGAACATCAGAATGACTATGCCTAACATTCAGCTGAACTCAAAATTTGTGAACAACATGAATCCCGAATGGCACAAGTTTGTCACCTCTGTGAAGCTCACTAAAGGATTGAAGAATACAAACTATGAGCAACTCTATGCCTTCCTCCTTCAGAATGAGAGACATGCTATGTTTGAAAAAATGATTCTTAATCAGTTTAAAACCAACCAGGGAGAGTCAAGCTCGTCTAATGACTCAACTGCCTTCTACTCAAACATCGGAATCACAACCAAAGCCTCACAAGTCATACCCTTGGGTAATGGTAATCACAAACTCATTCCTGATCCTATGTTCAAACAAGCTGATGATGATGCACACGTGGGTAACTTCATTAATCAACTAGCTCTTCTGATTAGTCAAAACATGAATTCTCTCCCACAAACCAACAACAACCTCAGAACAACATCTAACCCACACAATCAAGCTACTGTTAAAGATGGGAGGATCGTGGTGCAACCAGTTCAGGAAAGACAGTATGATCAGGGAAGAGGTGGAGCTGGTAGAGGTTATATTGGTAATCAGAATCGAGGAAGGAATGGTAATGAAGGTCAAGCTAAGCCGATCAAATGTTATAACTGTGGTGGTGAGGGACACATTGCAAGGAACTGCACATCTCCAAAGCGTCCACAGAATGCTGATTACTTCAGAGATAAGATGCTGCTTGTACAAGCTCAGGATAATGGTGCTGCTTTTGATGAAGAGGAATTGCTGTTTCTAGCTGAGGGCAATGCCAAGACCTATGATGCAGATGTGGATGAGCAGCCTATTCAGGAGATAGGTCACAATCATCAGAATGCCTTTCAAGTCGCTGATTGTGATGCATACGACTCTGATGTGGATGATGGACCTACTGCACACACAATTTTTATGGCTAGCATTTCTCCAATGGTTTCTCCCAAGGTCTCTTCTTCACCACAAACTGGCTCATCCAAAGACAAACTCATCTCAGAGGTATTAAAACTATACGATGATGCTGATGTGCAACAGATGCATGACAAAGTACTATCAACTGAAACTATTGAATCAAATGTTGAAAATATGGGTAATATCGATATTGTCCCATATGATCAATATGTGAAACAAAGTGAAAGTGAAGTTGTACCAAGTGATGCATCTTCTGCAGTCAACAATGACTATGTTTTTGATGAATACACTGCATGTGCCCCTGATGATTTTGTAATTTCTGAACTAAATGCCTATAAAGAACGTGTTGCTATTTATGAACAACGTGCAAAATTTGAGTTGACCACTCGTGAGCAGGAAATGGATGACCAAGTGCGTACAGTCATTAGAAAAAGTAGTTTTAGAGAAGAAGTATTGAAACAAGAGTTAAATTCCTTGCAAGAAAAGCTTTCTAAAACAGCTAAGCAAAAACAAGAACTTCAAGAAAATGTGAAAATGCTTAAGCAAGAATTTAATGCAAAGGAATCAAAACTCTTGAGAGACTTTTCTAATCTGAAAACTTTGAAAAACAAACTTAAAAACAAGTTGTACACACAAGGAAACACCATTCAGACTGCTCACATGATCACTAAGCATAGAGTTCTAAGCGATAAGCATAGTGTTCTCATTATAGATAAACCCAACCCTGAGTACGGAAAGATAGCAAAAGCAGCTCAAAGTGTGATCTATGATGGCAATGAGATTCTTAAACCTAGACAAAAACCTAGTTGCATTGAGTGCACTGAGGATGATAAGAAACTAGATGAAATCACTAGGGAGAAGATGAATAAGAAACTAAATGATCCTAAATGCAAAGATAAAAAAATAATTATCACTCCTCATGACTACAAGAAGGAAAACTGGATTTCCTTGAACAAGTTTAAGCCTCAGACATTGTTGACTCCCGAACAAGTTTTCTAGAAAATGGATTTAGATAAGCAGAAAGCTGAAAATATTGTTGAAACAAACCCTCCCCTTTGGAAAATGCCTAGAGCAACTGTGTATCCTCCTAATACACCAATGCATCTTGTTCCGAGAACAATTGCCACTAAAAGCAAGACCTTAATTAGCCAATATGTTATATTTCAACTATTTGTTGATTTTGAGAAAACTTGCAAGAAAAGGATCACACCCACTGGTATAACTGAAGGAGAAAGGGGTTTTGAGCAAATGAAAGAATGTTATTTAACTGAGGTCATGCCTTTCTTTAAACTTCTAAAAGATCACTTTGAGTGTCTTAAAAAGGGGATAGAAACTGATATTAAGGGAATGGAAAAGGAATTTGATGCAATGATAGTTGAAGTTAGTGACTATGAGCGTGCACTAAAATATAATGAGATTGAGAGGAAGAACTTGCATACATTAAATGAGACTCTTATCACTGAATGTGTTGCTCAAGATATGTTTTTCACTGCTTCAAATTGCTCTATTAATGCTTCCCAATTTCATGAACTATCTGTTGCCCTGAAAGTCTCCCATGATCGTGTCATTGAGCTTGAAAAAACTAATTCTAAACTAAACGAGAAAATTGAACTGGATGATCACGACAATTTGGTTAAACATTTTTCTAAACTAGAAGTTGAGCATTTTAATTTACAACTAAAATATCAACATCTTAAAGAAAATGTCAAAACTTCAAATATCAAGACATCCTCAGATGCTCCAGAGTTTGATGCAGTTTTTCAAATTAACAAACGTGATGAACAGATTCAAGCTCATTGCAACATGGTCAGAAAGTTGAAAGCCCAAATCTCTCAATTAAAGGGTCAAACGAACAATATGACAGGCTCCCAAATGCCTCCTCATTTAGACTCTCAGAATTCTCAAACGTTTCATCTTCAAAACCTAGTAAATGCATTACAAAAAGAAAATGAAAGCTTTCTAGAAGAAAATGAAAAAGTTAAACGTCATTTCAATGAGTTATTTGAATCAATAAAGGTCACTCGTAACAAAAATAACGAACAAATAGCTTCATTGCAAAAGGAAATTGAGAATCTGAAGAGTCAGGTAAAAGGGAAAATGCCTATGACCAATGGGGAGAATGGTGTATCAAAGGTTCACTCTTGTAATAAATATGCTTTGTCTGTGAAATATGTCCCTCCTCATCTCAGGAACAACAAACTTGCTGTTCAAACATACTTCTCAGCCCTTAAGGATTGCCTAGAATGTCTGGGTGAGATTGTTGAATGGGATAAGTTAGAGAAACCTCATGATAATGCAATTGGACATGCATGCTTATATGCCAAACGATCTCAAGAAATCTTAGAATGCTTGATCACAATATGCCCAAAGTCATTAGGTGAGAGAGTTAATCCTTTGATTCCATGCTCGATGCCTAATGCCAAGTATGATATTCATTCGATTCCCAATGTTTTGAATATGAACCGTAGTGTGCCTTTAAGTAGTTCAGATTCCAAATCTGTCAATGCTAAGAAAGAGAACTCAAGTGTGCCTTCTAGGAGTACAAATTTCAGTACTTCTAGTTTTAAGAAAGTGAACCTTAGTGTGCCTGCATGTAGTTCAGATCCCAGCGCATCTAAACAGGTGATGCAAAGAGTAGTAAAACCAACTAATGTTCTCATTCCCTCTACAGGAGTAATCAGTGACATTAAAGGGAGCATGTCAAAATCTCAAGACAATACAAGGAATGATAGGACCTCGCAAGCTAAGAATGTGCACTGGAAAAGAGTAGAAGAACAATCTAGGAACTTTATGTTTGAACCGAATAAAACGAATCGTGTTGATTCTAGTATTAGCCATAGGCATACTGTAATTAATTCGAATTCTGATACTATTTGCAAACCTTGTATTGATGTCTGCTTGAATTCTGTTTCTAATCATGAATGTGGTGTTAATGTTCTGCCTAATGATGTTAATTGTCCAGTTAATATTGTTAATGCTAAAATTCATGCTAAGAAGGCTAAAAGGCAAAAACGTAAGAAAGTTAGAAAACAGTGGAAACCCACAGGAAGAACATTCAGTAAAATAGGCTATTATTGGATACCTGTTGGTCATAAGACTAATCAGATAATGCCCACTAGAAAATGGATGCCTACTGGTAGAACTATTCCCTTAAGAAGTAAGCACACTGTGAACAGGGCTAATATAGACACTAGTACTGCATCTATTCACAATGATTCCATTGCCTCATTTTCTGATATGAATGCTTCTATTTCTGATGTGGGTGTTCCAACCATTGTTACTAACCAAATGGAACCCATTCTTGCATGGGGATCCCAATTATCCAGTTATCCATTCTTGTCTGTGTTCAACTGCAGATCGTTCAAATCGTTCTGTGGTACCTGGACTCAGGCTGTTCCAAGCATATGACTGGCGACCGGTCACGGCTCATGAACTTCGTGAGCAAATTCATCGGGACTGTTAGATTCGGGAATGATCATTTCGGTGCTATTATGGGTTATGGAGACTATGTTGTTGGCAAAAGTGTTATCTCCAGAGTTTACTATGTAGAAGGTCTTGGTCACAACTTGTTCTCTGTTGGTCAATTCTGTGATTCGGATCTAGAAGTAGCCTTCAGAAAACATACCTGCTTCGTTAGAGAACTTGATGGTAAGGAACTTTTAAGAGGTTCGCGTGGTTCAAATCTATACACCATCTCCATCGAAGATATGATGAAGTCTTCTCCAATTTGCTTGTTGTCTAAGGCTTCTAAAACAAAGTCATGGTTATGGCATCATCGTCTCAATCACCTGAACTTCGGCACCATCAATGATCTCACCAGAAAGGACTTAGTTGTAGGTTTACCTAGACTCAAGTACGAAAAGGATTATCTTTGTTCAGCATGTCAATTGGGAAAAAGCAAGAAGTATGCCCATAAACCCAAACCTACTAACTCTGTCACAGAAGTTCTTCATATGATTCATATGGATTTATGTGGACCAATGAGGGTGCAGAATATCTTTGGAAAGAAATATGTGTTAGTTGTGGTTGATGATTACTCTAGGTTCACCTGGGTCAAGTTCTTAAGGACAAAGGATGAAACTCCTAATATCATCATTAAACTCATTAAACAGCTGCAGGTTCGACTTAACAAAACCGTCAGAATTATCAGAACAGACAATGGAACTGAGTTTGTCAACAAACAACTTAGTGAATTCTATGAAAGCGTTGGAATCAGCCATCAAAGAAGTGTTCCACGAACTCCTTAACAGAACGGTGTAGTTGAAAGACGAAATCGTACTCTTGTTGAAGCCGCTAGAACAATGCTGATTTACTCAAAGGTTCCAATGTTTCTCTGGGCTGAAGCAATTGCCACTGCATGCTACACACAAAATCGTTCCCTGATTCACACTGTTCATGGAAAAACTCCATATGAACTTGTCCACAACAGAAAACCTAATCTCTCTTTCCTTCGTGTGTTTGGTGCATTGTGTTATCCAACTAATGAGGGTCAAGACTTAGGCAAAATTAGGGCTAAAGCTGACATTGGAGTATTTGTAGGATATGCACCAAACAAAAAGGGATACCGAATATACAACAAAAGAACCCGAAATATCATGGAAACAATTCACGTTACGTTTGATGAGCTGACCGGTCAAATGGCTCCTGGACACTCCAGTTCAGGACCCTTACTTCAAAACAGTCCCATTGGTTCATCCCTTGTTCCAAACTCCTCTCAAGAAACTCCATATGTACCTCCATCTGAAGATGATTTAAAGAAATTGTTTGATCCTATGTTTGATGAACTTTATGATCCAAGTACTAATGAGGTGTTGATCCCTACAACAGAGGCTGCTCATATTCCTGTGAATGAAGTCAATCCCTCAGTCTCAATATCTTTAAGTCAAGAAGCGCCTACTGCTGATCCTTCCGTCTCATCAACAAATCATCATTCTTCAAATGTACATCATGGAACTGTTTCTGGCATCAATGATGAAGTTAATCCCTTCGCTACTCCTGAAGATGCTCTATTTGAAAACATATTTGCTCCTGAATCATCATCAGAACCATCTTCTTCAGGAGACATCGACTCGGCTACCTCAGTCCCTCAACAACTGCCACATGAACACCTTAGAAAATGGACTCACGATCATCCACTAGACAACATCATTGGAAATCCCTCTCGTCCTGTATCAACACGGAAACAACTTGCAACCGATGCCTTATGGTGCTTCTTCAACTCCGTACTATCTAAGATCGAACCAAAAGATGTTAAAACCGCCATGAATGAAGATAGCTGGTTCAATGCCATGCAAGATGAAATTCATGAGTTTGATCGACTTGATGTATGGGAGTTAGTACCTGCTCCAGACTGTGCTATGATTATTGCTCTTAAATGGATCTTCAAAGTGAAACTTGATGAGCATGGTGATGTGTTGAAGAACAAGGCTCGATTAGTTGCTAAGGGATACCGTCAAGAGGAGGGTATTGACTTTGAAGAATCTTTTGCTCCAGTTGCTCGAATCGAGGCAATCAGAATCTTTTTGGCTAATGCTGCTAGTAAGAACATGGTAGTCTATCAGATGGATGTAAAGACGGCATTTCTGAACGGAGATCTTAAAGAAGTCGTCTACGTCAGCCAACCTGAAGGATTTGTGAATCAAGAGCATCCTACTCACGTTTATCGTTTGAAGAAGGCTCTTTACGGTTTAAAGCAAGCTCCAAGGGCATGGTATGATACACTGTCAAAGTTTCTTCTATCTACCGGATTTAGCAAAGGAGCAGTTGATCCAACATTGTTCACCAGGAAGTCAGGCAAACATTTAATTCATGTTCAAATTTATGTTGATGATATTATCTTTGCCTCGACTGACCCCAATGAATGTGACCGTTTTTCAAATGAAATGAGTTCAAAATTTCAAATGTCAATGATGGGACAAATGTCATTTTTCTTGGGATTACAAATTTCACAAAGTCCCGGAGGCATTTTCATAAATCAATCTAAATATGCAACTGAGATCTTAAAGAAATTTGGATTTGATTCAAGTGACCCTGTCGACACTCCCATGATTGATCGAACCAAACTAGATGAGGACCACTCAGGGATCATGATTGACCAAACGAAATATCGTAGTATGATTGGATCCCTGATGTACCTCACTGCTAGTAGACCAGACATCTTGTTCGCTGTTTGCATGTGTGCTAGATACCAGGCTAAGCCTACTAAAAAGCACCTTGAAGCGGTTAAACGGGTATTTCGGTATCTCCAAGGAACCATCAATATGGGTCTCTGGTACCCGAAGGACACCGGTATGTCACTAACAGCCTATGCAGATGCTGATCATGCAGGGTGTCAAGATACACGTCGAAGTACATTTGGAGGTGCTCAGTTTTTGGGTGATAAGCTTGTGAGTTGGTCTTCAAAGAAGCAAATGAGTACTTCTATTTCCTCTACAGAGGCTGAATACATAGCCATGTCATCTTGTTGTGCTCAAATCTTATGGATGAGATCTCAATTATCTGACTATGGCTTTGAATTCAACAAAATCCCTCTGTACTGTGATAATAAAAGTGCTATTGCTCTCTCATGCAACAACGTTCAACACTCAAGAGCAAACAATATCGACATTCGACATCATTTCATCAGGGAACAAGTGGAAAAAGGTGTGGTGGAACTCTATTTTGTGAGGTCTGAATACCAGTTAGCAGACATCTTCACCAAAGCTCTTCCAAGAGAACGTTTTGAGTTTATTCTTCCACGACTTGGCTTGAAAAGCCTTCAACCAGAGACACTCAAACGTCTTCAGGAGGAAGACGAGGAGTAAAAGGTTTCCTTCATCTATCTTTTGTAAATATTTATTCGAAAAACAAAATACAAAATTATAAAACTTTCAAAATCCATAAAAATCTGAAAAATTCGAAAAATCTTCAAAAAAATATTGTCAATTTGTCATGTTTTCATCGGTTCGACAATATCTACGGTCTTTGTGCTGTCATTCAAAGAATGACACGGGACTTTAGATGTTGTTCGAATTCTTAAAAAAAAAAAAAAAAAAAAAAAAAAAAAAAAAAAAAAAAAAAAAAAAAATTGGGAGAAAGAGAAACAAATGGCTTACTGTCATTTCAGGCAGTAACCCGCTTTTCAAAGAAAGAACAGAGCAATACTTTATCATGTTTTTCCATAAATTCAATGCTCTGATTCTATAAACATTTATCTGCTGAAAACTAACTGCTTTGAAAAATAACTCGGTCCCTATTTTTGATAATCATCAGGACTTATTTGTCAAAATCTCTATCTCTCAATCAACAACCTATGTCATTGATTGAGGAGGAGAATGATTTCAATTAAATTTAAAAGTTATTTGGCATTAAATTGTTTTCAAAAGATGTACATGCATGTTTTATCAATGGAGTTTAAAGTCTTAAAATCCGATCCTTATCAGTTAAAACGCTTTCATAATCAAGTCACAATTCCCCTTAAAAGCTTTCAAAATCAATTTAAATCAATAAGAGATCACAAATCTCAAATGATTTGATAATTGTGATCGGGGGAGAATGTGTGATTTAAATTGGATTTAAACTGATAATTCGGTAAATGGTTTTATAAGGATGTACATACTATCCTTCCCACATGTGACAAACGATTTCAAATTTTTATATGCACATGTTGAGGGGGAGCATCTATCTTAAACCTATGATTTTGAAACGTTATCATTTATCTCAATGTGCAGGTTCCCTCTAGTATGTGTAAAACTCTTTTCAAACCTCGAGGCACATATTGAGGGGGAGCAAATTTATGGAAACCTCATCCTTCCCGGAAATGCTTTATCTACTTGATTTGATCAAGGAAGTGATGGTGATATCTTTTAGAAAATGGTAATCAAAGAAGTAATTTCTTCCTCTTGCCTCCGTGTGCAAAACAATTTCAAACATTTGATGCACATGTTGAGGGGGAGCACTTATTCTAAAAATATCAAAAACAATTCAGGTACAAAATGTTTTGATAATATATCACAAGTATCTGGATTGAGTTTCAAATGGTTTTTCAATTGGTTCCAATGGCAGATGAACAATACCAAATAGACCGACCAACTTTACTTTCTGTACGGTGATATAAGGATGATAAGGTTAGGTATTGGTTCCCATGATCCGCCAGAATCGGAGGGATCTACCCAGGGACAATCCACTAGTTAGTGTAGAAGTCCTTAGGTATGATGATAAAAGGAGAAAAGTGAGATGTGGGAAGAGTGCGGACTGAGACAGAGCAAGTACTGGAACAAACCCAACAAGGTTCTTGCTATGAAGTCTCGGTAAGCACTGAAGGGGTTGAAGAATTAAAAAGATTTGAATGAGAAAAGGGTGAAAACAAATAGCCCTCCATTTATTCAACCTTAGGGCAGAAACCGGGTTCAACTCATATGCTACTGATGGTAACATCGGTATTGAAGACAAGACGTCATGGACCCAGTGACGCACTGCACTTCAACTTTCCAAACCACTCAAGTTCCTCTTAAAAGGACTTGTTTCATTCTCACGGGGAACCGACATTATCTATCGACTTTCTCTTAGAGATTGTTGATATTGAAGAAGGAGACCCTCTCCCTAGTCTCCGGCACAGGATCCAAATATGCACATATTGAGTCTAGAGCCACGAGATCATCAATAAATCTCATTAGGACACTTTCAATGAAGACTCTCTGTTTCACACAATGTGGAAAGAGAGATTATATCCTGAGTCCTACGCATTATCCTTGTGGTATTTCCAGAACATCTGAGTGATGTGTATACATATTCACAATGAAGATGGAAAGCCTTCTGGAGCCAACATCAAACAAGCTCCTGGTAGGTGGCATGTGAGATCTATTATATAGATCAACCATGTGACAACTGAACAGAAACAATGGGGCGATTCAATCTCTTGAATCAATCCTGGTTCAGGTTATGGATTGACGGATACCTTTGAAAAACCGGTCATTGTGCTTAAAAACTCTTTTCTTTAGCACATCGACCGTGTACGAATATTTCAAATCAAAAGGTGTTTTATGATTGATAATTGATGTTCATTAAAACATTCGTTGTATTGCAAAAACAATTTCTATTGAACAATACACGATTGTTTTTCAAATCTCTTTTCATCAATCAGTGGACTTAAATTCGCTGGTTCACTCACTCCGTGTTGTCTTCTTTGAGATGTTCCGGTTTGAGAACAGCTAGAACAGCTGCGAAACCCTGTCAAGGAGATTCTTAGGAATCCTACCTGATCACAGGCAGTACTTGTACTGATCAACGGGGAACCGTGGGCCGTGTACCTCAATTCAACGAAAGTGATCAAAGACACTTTCGTGTGCTTTATTGCTAACTGTTTTATGCAGGTACATCCTACGTTTGCAGCTGATCAGAATGAAGCGGTCAATCCATAGCCGCATGCTCACTTAACACATTCATCTCAAAAGAAATCATGATTAGTGCATCAATGTCTCTGATATTTTCAATCCATGCTTCTGCTACGCTGTTGCCAATATCATGAATCAACAAAATCTTCCGCTACTCTGATGAGAAGATATCATGATCCAGAATGTGAGCATGTCGGTCCGAAAGTCACAACATCACATAATACCAACACCACAATGGATGTCTCAGAGATTTTTGATTGCTGATGATCTCAAAAGCTGGCTCAAAATTATTATCACGTGGATCAGTAAAAGACCTCCACTTGAAGTAACCAAACATGCAATGTGAAGAATCAATGACTACGAGCTTAGGAGCAAAGGACTACATCAAGAATGCAAGAATAATTTTTAATGTAATATCTATTTGTATTCTATATAATTTTGGTACATGATTGAGGTGACCTCCCTTAGGGGGAGATTGTTAGGAATTAGAAATTCCAGGTATTAAAGAGTCGGTCACCTCAAGTATATGTAATCGTTAGAAAGCTTGTAGTTGTAGTTCCTTTAAGTTAAGTAGTATTTAGTTATGTAACACCGTGGAGGACGGACGGGTCTTTACCCACTGTATGCCTGATCCACAGCCCGATGTGTGGCGTTTTATGTAAGACTATAAATACTCTCTACCTCTCAAGGTAGAGAGTTGGAGCTCATAATAATATCTTTCACTTTCTCTCACTAAGTTCCCTAAACCTCTAACTTTCTCTCTCTAGAATTCCATTCATACGCCACTTTGTGTTATGGTTTGATGTGTATGTGAAAACTAATATCTTACAAAGTTACATTCCTAAATTGGTTTATGCAAAGAAGCGAATTGTAACTGATGTTCACTAAGCATTCCATCAAGTATGTCACGTGCATAACAAGTTGATGGCATACATGTGGTAGGTATAAAAAAAACATCACACAGAAAATGTTGGAAAAAGAGTTTGCAAAAATGATTTTTTGCAAACTTTGGACAATATTTAAGATATGTATATGTTATATATATTTATATTTCTTGGTAGCTTTGTGTTTTTCTTGACGAGAGCTTCGCAACGAGCTAAAGTATGTCCAAAACGGAGTTAATATGAATGAGATATCGTGTCTCAAAGTGGGGCACGTAAAACACAAAATTTGGAAAAAGAAACACATCCCACATCGCCTAGAAAAGAAAGTGGGAGTGTGTTTATATAGAAATCATTATAAGGACCTTCAAAATAATTTGTTGGTTTTACTCCAACACCTACGTGCGTGCGCGCAGGGGGTGTAGATTTCGAGGCCAAGATGGGTTCGAAGCTTTTAAACTCATGAGGACACGAATGCATCTCGGAAACCTCGCATATGTGCGGATCTTTTTGCTGCAGATTTTGTATTCGTTTATTTTTAGAATTGATTTAAACTTTTAGAACAAATTGTGCAGAATCAGTTTATATAAATAAAAGATATCAAATCGTGTTTATAGCTTCCTTTTTATTTTGAGTTGATATTTATCTTGGAGACCAAGTTAGGTATTGGCTATATAATAAACATTTGGTCATTCAGTTTGATACAGAGAAAAACGAAACTCCACAGTAATAGTATTCCAGCAATATCTTCGATCAGAAACACGCAATCTTATGTGTTCATTCAGGCAACTAAGTCTAGTCCGGTTGTGCAAGAGCTTTGTAAGTTATACGATGGGAAACAGACGGCGAATCTGTTTTAAGGGAATCGTGTTTTACACGAGCCTCGTGCCACTGTCTTTATTTCTTTCGTTTAGTTTTATTGAATAACGTCTGTCTTCTGCTTCTACTCCATTCTGTCTGTTATTTAATTTTCTGTCTTTTATTTTCTGTTATTATTAATTGTAATCTGATTTCATTATTAAAGTGTACACCGTTTCTCACAGAAAATTCAATAGTAGTAAAAAAACACAAAACATAACCCGTCATAGATTAAACTTAGGACAAAAATAGACGAGTGGCTTCTAAAACTTGTCATTATAAAAAAAACAAAATACAATATCATTAGTTACAGTTAATTCGTGAGAAAGAAGAAAATTATAAAAAGTAATCCATTAATGTGATTTTCCTCATTTTTTTTTCTATGGTTTAACAACACACAATTGAATTCAAACTAATCAAAGCCAAATATACTATAAACTGAAGAAATAGATTTACTACGGGATTTATAATGGAAAGAACATGGCGTTGTAAACATTTCGAAACGTGTGATTGAAGCGTTGGGTATATGTATGCGTTTTTGAATTGGTATTAGAAGGAGGAGTGGTTTTGTCAAGAAACTGATGTGTGTTAATGAATCGTTGGGTATGTTTGAATTTTGAATCGGGTATTGATCTGAGAAGGATGCACAGAGTATTGCTCTAGAGGATTTGTAACTGACAGGCACAAGAAACTAACTGGCATATGGATGGATGTAACCAAAAAGTTTTCATGATGGTGGTTGAATCTCCTTGAAGATAATGAAAATGATTTGCCTTTGTGATATGGTTTTAAATTTTTTTGGGTTATTTGGTTACACAGAATTGCAATGAATTTAATGACTTAGCAAAAATAGCAGACATTAAATGTTTAGGAGGAACTGTTGAGGATTGATTCAAATGAAAAAGAGTATGAAAGAACGCAGTGTGATTGTACATACCGAAATTATTGTCCATTAGGAGAAGAGAGACATCCGCAAACTAATTGCATTGCCTGCTTTATAGGTTGGTACATTTTTCGGTTATATTACATAATATAGATATAAATATTTTCTTTTTCAAGTTTGCTGCACATTTTATTGAACCTTGAAATATCAAAATAAGCTACCTTTTTTTAACTATCTAAATTAAAAATGAGCCTATCTTTTTGTTGTCTTTGCTATCTATAATACATTATAAAATATTTGGAACTTCTTATTAACAAAAATGTTTTAAAATTTTAAAACAAAAACATTACTATAAAATAAAAATTAAAAAATTAATTTAAATTTTCAAAAAATAAGTCTTATTTAAAATATATAGTTCCCCCTCCAACAATAATATATTTTAATAAAATTGTTTATAAGAAAATCTTACTAAACTTATAAACATTCATTTAATGCTAAAATTTTAAAAATAAAAGTGCTAACTATTTATACCATTGGTAATTTAGACGTTTTACTATTGAAAAACATATATCGATTATGTTATAATTTGGAACATTCTAAATAAGAAATGTTTAAAATGAAAAATATTTGCTCGTCACAAAAATAATCGTTGGGTACACGTCGCCGTATTGCGCGAGTACCCTTCTAGTATAAGTTGCTAATAGGTCATCTAAATAAGCTTACACAAAAGCCCTGATGAAGTTGAATGATATCTACTTCAATCTTTTACTTAACCAAAATTTTATTTTTAATATAGAAAATTCAAATATCAAAAAGTCAAAAACAAAAAATTCAAGAACTTGAATAAATTACTAGCGGATGGTTCCAGAAAAGTTACTTTTAGCTTTAACTTTAATGGACATTCTGTTAAGTTTATAAAATATATAACATACAATAAACAAGTAAACATCAAGAGTACACAGCGGAAGACTTAAGATCATAACAAATAAATTAATTAACTGAAAGTATGCGTAACGTACCTCTAGCGAATGGCAAATCCCTCGAGCAAAGCAAAACAACCCTCGAGCAAAGCAAAACAAAGAAGTACTTATTGGTGTAAGAATAATGTCTTACAACCACGTTCTTGTACACACGAATTAACCAAACGAATCAAGCGATTGCTAGATCTAACACAAGTCCTCGTTTAAGAAAAACGAAACCAAACTCCCTTACTTGGGGTGTTCGGCCGAATATTGGACTAGAGAGAGGAGAGGAGAGATCTAGGGTTAATTCAATGCACAAGTGTATGAAACCCTAGAACCTAACCCTCCTTATATACTAGTAGGTAAACTTAGGGAACAAGTTAGGGAATTTAGGCCTTGGAGAGGCCCTATGGCCGGCCATGTACACAAGCCCAAAGCCAAACCCATAACTTTCCAAGTTTTCCATTTCTAGTCCTTCTCTTTTCCATTTAACGGTCGTTAGTCATTTTTCCGTTAAATACTTAACGATCGTTAACCGGACTTAATGTGTAATAATTAATCGTAAACATAAACATTCATTATTAACTTTAATTCTCATTCGCTAATGTGTGCAATCCCGTGGTCACGAGTTCGAATCCGGACATTCACATGTTTGTAAATATATACATTTCCAACAGCTCCCACTTGGATATGTTTACAAAACGTGAAATGACATTGGTTAGCGTCTAGCAGCACGCCAATGCCCCCGGTACAACTTGTGTATGGTTTTCTGGAGAAAAACCAAGTTTGATGATTCATCATCATATTCATCCTTTTGCTTCTAATACCATGTTAATAAGAATATGGATCTCACTCATTTCTTAATTAACTATTCTGTTTCTCGCTTTATATGATTGAATAAGATTACCAATTCTTCTGAACTTATTCCAGAAGACCTTGGGTATGGCCATACAAACATCTTAACAATCCTACGAGGGGCCCAGTAGTATTATACTTCAAAATAAATTTGAAGGAAACAAATCCCATTTTGACCACAAGCAGGATTCATAAATTTCGCAACACTTCTGAAAACAACCCTTATAACTACCAGTTACGTGTAGCGTTAGATTGCTTCACAAAAATGCACTACATCCATGACATATCTCTTGTATCTCAAGTCAGAGGATAAATATTCATGATATACTTAATGACAAAGATCCATAAAGTATTATCATGCGGGTGGGATAAGTCCTATATTCAATTCATTGAATATCATCTGAAATTAGTCATGCTACGCATCAATATACTTTCAAGTATATTCTAACTAATACTCAGATTTGTCTTAATTCAATATCATTCCCATGTTATTGATTGACAACGGACTATTTAGAATAACTTAAGTTATTCATGGATTTAAACATGCAAATATAGGACAACATTATAATAAATGAATAATAAACATAAAAAAATACTTTATTTCATTTCAATAATAATGTTTACAATATCCTTTTATCTAAAATACTTAGTCACAGATGGGCATGAAACTACTAGCTAAACGAAGTCCAAACTTATCAGACAAATGATTAAGTTTTTCACCAGGCAAGGCCTTCGTTAACGGATCTGCTAAGTTATCATCTGTGTGAACTTTGAGCAACTCAATTTCACCTATCTCGACTTGCTCTCGAACATAGTGATATTGTCTAGGATAGTGTCTGGTGCCCTTCATGACTCCAGGTTCATGGGCAAAAGTAATTGCAGCTGAATTGTCACAATATACTTTAATAGGATTTTCAATCGACGGCATAACACCAAAACCCGAAACAAACTTCCTTATCCAAACAGCTTCCATGGCAGCCTCAGACGCCGCTATGTACTCACTTTCTGTAGCAGACATCGCAAGTGTTGTCTGTTTCTTACTCTTCCAATCCACAGCACCTCCATTGATGACAAAAATGTAACCCGTTTGAGACTTCGTATCATCTTTGTCACACTTCCAGGATGCATCGCAGTAACCTGTAACAGACAGTTCTGCTTCTGGATTTCCTCCATACACTATGAACATATCTCTTGTAGCCCTAAGGTACTTGAGAATATGTTTAGCAGCAGTCCAGTGAATTTCACCCGGATTCTGTTGATACCGACTGGTCAAGTTTTGAGCAAACGCCACATCAGGCCTTGTGCATCGTACCGCGTACATGATAGATCCTACAGCCGAAGCATAAGGAACTTTCTTCATACGCGCCACCTCTGCAGGTGTTGAAGCACAGCCTTGGCTGCTCAAACCATGATTTACTTGCATTGGCAAAAATCCCTTCTTGGAATTTTGCATATTGAATCTCTTCAATATTTTGTCAATGTAAGCACTTTGGCTTAAACCAATTAGCCGCCTTGATCTATCCCTGTAGATCTTGATTCCGAGTATATATGCTGCTTCCCCTAAGTCTTTCATCTAAAAACATTTACCAAGATAGGCTTCCACCTCATTCAGACTTGGTATATGATTTCCCATGATTAATATGTCATCGACATACAGAATAAGGAAAGTAACACGACTCCCACTAGCTTTGTGATATACACACGACTCATCAAGATTCTGAGTAAATCCAAAACCTTTGATTTCTCCATCGAATCTTTTATTCCATTGCCTTGATGCTTGCTTCAGTCCATAAATGGACCTCTTAAGCTTGCATACACGGTTAGGAAATAATGGATTCACAAACCCTTCTGGCTGTGCCATATAGATGTCTTCATCTAGACGGCCATTCAGAAAAGCGGTTTTGACATCCATTTGCCAAATCTCATAGTCATAGTGTGCAGCTATAGCTATGAGAATCCTAATAGCTCTTATGTCCGCTACTGGAGAGAATGTCTCCTCGTAGTCAATGCCATAGGTTTGAGTAAAACCTTTAGCCACCAGACGAGCCTTGTAGGTGTGTACATTGCCATCCATGTCAGTTTTCTTCTTGAAGATCCACTTACTTCCAACGATTTTCGCATTGGGAGGAAGGTCAACTTCAATCCAAACTTCATTATCTTTCATGGATTGCATTTCCCCATTCATAGCAATATGCCATTTATCCTTTTCAGGATCAGCCATGGCAGCCTTATAGTTGGCAGGTTCATTAAGATCCCCAACTATATTTTCCTCCACCTCTACGTTAAGACATAGACGGTCAGGTGCACGTATAGTCCTTTCAGACCTACGAATGGGAACAACTTCAGGAGGAGCACCTAAGCTTTCAGGTTCTTCTTGAAGTTGGCTAGTATTTTCAGAAGGTGTTGTATCTTCTTGATCATATTCCAGATCAAATACTCTCCCACTGAGTTCTTGAGATATGAGATTCCTTTCAAGGAAATCTCCATACCTAGCCACGATGACTTTGTTCTCAGTTGGGTAGTAAAAGTAGTAACCCATAGTTTCCTTAGGGTATCCTACAAAGATACACTTAACAGATCTGGCTTGGAGCTTATCAGGTGTGTCACGTTTAACAAACGCTTCACATCCCCAGACCTTTAAGTAAGAAAAGTTGGGAGCTTTTCCTGTCCATATTTCATATGGAGTTTTAACAACCTTCTTAGTTGGAACCATATTCAAAATGCGAATAGCAGTTTCAAGGGCATAATCCCAAAAAGTAAAAGGTAGAGTCGTAAGTTCAAACATTGATCGTACCATGTCAAGTAAGGTACGATTTCTCCTTTCAGATACACCATTTTGTTGTGGAGTATAAGGAGATGTGAGCTGCTGGATAATTCCACACTCAGCTAAGTAATCTTTGAACTCTTGACTTATATACTCACCACCTCTATCGGATCGAAGAGCTTTAATCTTCTTTCCAAGTTGTAATTCTACTTCACTTTTGAAAACCTTAAATGTTTCAAAGACTTCATGTTTATGTTTAAGTAAATAAACATAACCATAACGACTGAAATCATCCGTAAAGGTTAAGAAGTAGACAGCACCACGTTTTTACACATGTCTAAGTGGACCACACACATCAGTGTGTATCAATCCAAGTAGATCAGAAGCCCTTTCCACTTGTGGTGAAAAAGGTTTCCTTGTCATCTTCCCAGCAATGCAAGACTCGCATTTGTCAAATAATTCATCATTGACCGTTTGTAAAAGCCCATCGTGTTGCAGCTTTTCCATGCGTTTCTTGCCAATATGGGCAAGGCGACAATGCCAAAGATAAGAAGAGTCACAGTTCGACTTGCTCTTCTTATTGCTAATGCTATACAACGAATTATTTTCATTGGATATACAACCATCCATATCAATTTCAAACACACCAAGCATAGGAATTGCATTAAAGTAAAAAACATTATTTAAAGAAACTGAAATTCCATAACTGGTAAAAGTGTGCACAAAACCAATATCTTTTAACAAAGAAACTGAAATAACACCCCTAACAATGGAGGGTGCATAATGACAATTATTTAGTTCCAAAATTAAGCCCGAAGGCAACACTAAATCAAAAGTCCCTATGGCTTCGACAGCTGCACGCTTTCCATTTCCAACGTACAAGTATCTCTCTCCACAGGTCAGCTTCTTCGCCCCTCTAAGTCCCTGCGATGTATTACAGATGTGAGTACCACATCCTGTATCATATATCCAGGAATTTAACTTATGAGGAAAAGAAAATAATTCAAACATAAAAATACCTGATGAGCTAGGCACCATCTTATTTTTATTCTGAAGGCACTCATTCAGATAAACTGGACAGTTCCGCTTCCAGTGACCCGGTGAGTTGCAGTGGTGGCAAGACAAATCCTTCTTAGGATTCTCCTTTTTCTTTCCAGAGTTCTTCTTAGGAGCTGGTGGGATGACAACTTGTTTCCCCTTTCCTTTTCCTTTCTCTTTCTTATCTGCTTGCAGCTTAGGCTTATTCACCCTACCACCCTGTATAGCAAGCACAGCAGGTGTAGGAGCCTTCTTTGGCAATCTCTTCTCGTAGTCTACAAGCATTGCATGTAACTCATTCACTGTCTTCCCCGTGCAATGCATGTTAAAATTGCGGACAAAATCACCAAATCGTTCCTGATTAAGGGAATGATTGATGAGTCCGACACATACATCATTCGAGTAACCACAGCCGAGCTTCTCCAATTGGTCCAAGTGATGTTTCATCTCAAGGACGTGGTCGAAGATAGATTTGCCAACCTCCTGCCTGCAGCTGTGAACCTTTTCAATTAGTTCATACAGTTCAGCTGCCGGTGGCTTCTCAAACATACGTTTGAGTTCATCTAGCATGCTCATAGGCGGATAGTGCTCAAATTGTTTTTGCAATTGAGCAGACATCCCCGAAAGCATTAGACACGCCACGTCATTATGCTTCTCATATTCAACACGATATGCCTCTTGTTCAAGAGCAGTTACCGTGTCGAGAGGAGCATTAGGCAGAGGTGTAGTCAAAATTTCAACCCTTTTGGCAACACGAAGGATGATCCTAAGTGAACGATGCCAATCATTGAAATTAGGGCCAGTCAGCTTGTCCCTTCCAATCATATCTTTGAAAGCGGCACTCAGTAAGCTCATAGTGTTATCAGATTGAGCCATCTACAGAAAAAGTTCAAAAAACCATAATTAGTATTTTGATAATTTTCCTTTTCAATAAAAAATTAAATACCCAAGGTTCATATTCATATAACCAATTAATATTTATTGAAACTAGGATCCAAATTGTCATAATCTCATCACATCAGTTGATCTGTTAGTGATGAACCTTATACAGAATGGTAGAGCTTTTGCTCAATTGCCAATTTCAATTGCAATTCCTAGATTTATGGGATTTACATATAGCCAATATCAATCGCCATGTAAACATGTTTTATCCCATCTTATGCCTTGAGTTTTCAGTTTTCACCGCCTAACTCAATTAAGTTGTCCAACTTAAGAAACTGCAAAATCGTCCATGCCCGTTCTCACGACACGTGGACATTTTACCCTTTGATTAAGATCTAAGTCACGTTCTCACGCAAATAGAAAGTAATCTTAGGTGTTTCCGTTTCGTTGGATGGCATATAACTTAAATTTAAAGGGTAATAGTTTTGATGTTAAATCAAATATGTACAAAAATGTCATGCATTCATCTTTGTAGCATAGTTTTTATTAAAACATTTATATCTTGTTTTAATGTATAAGCTTTTCATCATCAAATTTTAATTGAGGTATTGGGTTCACCAATCAAGGAATTAGTGTTAATTATCATCCATTATACCGTATTTTTGCATAAGTGTAAACACTTAGTGTTTCGGATAATTACCACCTAAGTGGCGCATGGAATCAACACGAATTCGCCCTTAAGATGAGCTTGCACATTTAATGACTTACTAAGTAGCTCCACTCGAACTTACAGGGGGCAGAGGACAAGGTACGCGCTAAAGCACAACCTTAGACATCCATTCAGTGTGTCTGTGCGCACTTCTTTAAACCCCTTTTATTAGTTCATTCTCATGGATGAGCCGTTCAGTCATTTGTTCCAAAGTCATCAATCAATTAAACGATTATGATTACTATTCTTAAAAATACATGTTTCACCATTGTTTAGGCCAGTTTATTTTTCTTGTAAAAATACCCTTGTTACATATAACAAACAAGCAAGTATTTGAAAAAATAAACAAATAAACAATGAATGCATAACAAATAAAAGTCATGCATATCAAATAGCCACATGCAAACGGTTTTGATAAATCCTATTAATAACCAATTCTATATCTGTCAATATGCATATATTTAATTAAGACTTCCACCCGTTTTCATCTATGTACAAGGTGAACCACATGCATCGATTCATCGATTGCGTAAGTCAAAACTAAATATATACCACATAGCACATAATTGATTAAATTAATAATTATTGAGGTCTTCCCCAATTTAAGATCTATCATAATTTAATGTATATCACTTAAAACATGAAAGACATACAATAAAAAACAGATCCATGATAAAACATGCAGATAATTATCATGGATATTAATTACACTTAACAATTAATGCAATTAAACAGAGTTACGCATATACACATAAAGTTGCATGCATCTTAGGGTTTCTAATCCAATTAAAACAATAGTTTACAAAACCCTAATTAGGGCACCCAAAAAACGCCCCCCCCTCAAAATTAGGGTTTAGGTTTTGCAAACCCTAGATCTAAGCATACAAATAATAACACATTCATGTTTATTTTAATTATGTGTTTCAGAAATTAATTACTTGTTATACAAGGCTCGTGATGCCACTGTTAAGTTTATAAAATATATAACATACAATAAACAAGTAAACATCAAGAGTACACAACGGAAGACTTAAGATCATAACAAATAAATTAATTAACTGAAAGTATGCGTAACGTACCTCTAGCGAATGTCAAATCCCTCGAACAAAGCAAAACAACCCTCGAGCAAAGCAAAACAAAGAAGTACTTATTGGTGTAAGAATAATGTCTTGCAACCACGTTCTTGTACACACGAATTAACCAAACGAATCAAGCGATTGCTAGATCTAACACAAGTCCTCGTTTAAGAAAAAAGAAACCAAACTCCCTTACTTGGGGTGTTCGGCCGAATATTGGACTAGAGAGAGGAGAGGAGAGATCTAGGGTTAATTCAATGCACAAGTGTATGAAACCCTAGAACCTAACCCTCCTTATATACTAGTAGGTAAACTTAGGGAACAAGTTAGGGAATTTAGGCCTTGGAGATGCCCTATGGCCGGCCATGTACACAAGCCCAAAGCCAAACCCATAACTTTCCAAGTTTTCCATTTCTAGTCCTTCTCTTTTCCATTTAACGGTCGTTAGTCATTTTTCCGTTAAATACTTAACGATCGTTAACCGGACTTAATGTGTAATAATTAATCGTAAACATAAACATTAATTATTAACTTTAATTCTCATTCGCTAATGTGTGCAATCCCGTGGTCACGAGTTCGAATCCGGACATTCACATGTTTGTAAATATATACATTTCCAACACATTCTACACCGGTATAAGAATACAAATGTCAGTTTATGTGAGTGGTATACACCACGCTATATAACTAAGCACAAGTTCTTTTGTTTGCCCCATGTGGGATAGAAAAGTTATGGGTTTTTATAACTTGTGCCCTAGGGCACAAGTTAATCACAACAAAAGTGCAAAAAAAGCACACATGGTCTCACATAAAAGTACACTTGTTTGTACTTTTATGTGAATCCATATGCACTAATTTGTGGGCCCCTGTGTACTTATAGTGTGCTTAACTTGTGCCCTTAGAAAAACCCATATAACCAAGTTTTCACACAAACAATCAACGCATACAAGAAGTTGCTCTAGAGTCTTAATAACTCCTTTTATCAACATTTGCCATTTGCCTATGATGGAATAATACGGAAGAAGGTGCCTTGTGCTTTTGTAACCATGGGCATTTGCTTTATTACTGACGGCCTGAATAAAAATAGGACAAAAGGCTGACTTAAAAGATAAATAAAGAAGTCATGAAACTTACTTATCGGGTAAGACACTAAATAATAATGATGGTAGATAAAATAGTACTTCCAAAGGTGCAAACACTGTCTCAAAGCGGTGAGACTAGCCGTTTTACATGTATTCAATAGCAAGTTACCGATAGAAGCAGTTCTCAATAGCAAGTTCCAAACTTATCATAGTAATTGCTTAATCCACTTTTTGATAATCAAATAAACAGTTCGGATAAGCAATCCTAAACAACCTCAAACTGATTATATGATGTTATCAAAATGTAAATAGTCCAATAAGCAATCCCAGGAATTGCATAGAATCTCATGATTAGGCAAGGTAAACAATGAGCTTAAAATTCCAGCGTCTCACACGTAAGTCTCATAAATCTGTGCAACCTAATGAGCACACGTGTTTTTGATCCTGTTTATTAGCATGATTCAAAGTCATCGTTCAACTTTGAGGCTTTGAGCGCGATTTATGGTTGGTTTGAGACCAAAAGGTTGTGGGACTGATTCATGTTGGTTTTGATTTTTAGTTTCGTTATTGTCATTTTCTGGTGTTGGGTCTCTTGAGTTCTGTAAAACTTACCATTGCTTGTCCTCTAGATAGTAATCACATTCTGTTTGTGTATTATCCTGGCAGTACACAAACATTTGAAGTAAAAACGAGTAAATTTTGGATGTTGTCGTTTTTATTTGGTTTTGTACCGAACCAAGAGTATATTAGAATTTCTGGTTTAGTAGGTTTTTAATTAGTTTTGGATTACAAGAGCCGAAGGTTGAAGAGGGTGATGAAGCAGTAACACTCTTGATTATGTTGCGAGTGAAAACTTTATGTGATTTTGATGACTATCAAACAACGGCAGAATGGTCACTAGTTTCTGAAGTCACTAAGTTGCAATCTTTTAATATTCAAACAACATTAAACATACACACAATTACAAAACAAAACAAAATGTAGCAAAACGGACAATATTCAACAAGATTTGTTGGCATATGTTATGATTAATAATGTAGGATTGAAAATATAAAAGATAATCAGAGAGAACTTGATGATCAACAAGGAACTCTCACTTATTCTTTTGCTTTTTAATTGTTTAATTTTGTGTTTTAATTCGGTTGGACCCAGTTCGTCTTGACCTGACTATGATGAACTGCGAGTATTGAGTTGTTTAAATTATGGCACCTTAGTTTGTTGATAGCCTCAATTGAAATTGTAGAAATATATGCTTTGTAGTTTGTACCCTCTTAATTAGAGTCATACTCAAAAAATAAGTCAATAACTTGTATTTACTGTTGCATGGAACAAACCACTTCAGTTAGGGTATGTTTGGCATAACTAGCTGTAAGCTCTATGCTGTAAGCTGTAAACTGTAAGCTGTAAGCTGTTAACTGCAAAACTGTTAACATGAGCTACAAGCTGTATCTTTTTTTCAATAAAAGTGTTTGGTAAGTTAGCTGTTAAATGTAATTATAAGATGTAAAATGACGTAAAAGGACATATACATAATTATAAACAAATGTTTAGAGGGTATATCAGTAATTTAAAGTTTAACAGCTCCAAAATGTTTAAAAAGCTTCATGAATCAGCTTTTCATTTAGGAGCTATTTGTTTGAAATAAAAGCTTGAAGTTAATGCATCCAAACGTATCCAAACGGAGCTATTTATTTTAGAAGAGATTATTTTATAACAAAAAGCTAACAGCTCCCAAATAAAGCTCTTGCCAAACAGGCCCTTAATTTTGTTATAAATGAAAATCGATAATCCACACCAACAACATAATACTAATCTCAATTTATTTGAGTTGTATACACCACACTATATAAGTAAGCACAAGTTCTTTTGTTTGCCCCATGTGGGACATATAAGTTACTAGCTAAAAGACCCGTGAATTTCACGGGTATTTTAAAAAGACAGTAAAAAATAGTTGATGACTTGCATATTACGAACTTAGACGTTAGAAAAAAGGGAAAAACCATATTATACACACTTGTAAAATATAAGTCGATACTGATAAAACATACGTTAATGTACATAATGTTCTAAAGACAGAAAGTTCCATTAAAACGTGGGCATAAAATTCTATAAAAATGTATCTGTTTTTGTTGAGCTCGGTCTTTTGCTGTTGGCGTCTTATTGCCAGTTTATATACATTTGACAAATTTTTACGGAGTTTTACCATAAATAAAGCAGAATATATTAAAAGAAAATTTGTAAATCGTTTTTTAAAATCTCGAATAGACTTCCATATTACACTTCTTAGGGTATGTTTGGCAAAAATAGATTGTGCTGATGCTGGTGCTGTTGCTGATGCTGGTGCTGGTGCTGTTGCTTAAAAAGATTATAAAAAGAGATTATTTTTATAAGCTACATGAAGTAACCTTTTATTTTCAGAGATTATGGAAGATTATTTTTTTTATAATCTCTTATAAGCTATGCTGCCAAACAAAAATTATTTTTTAAGTAGCTTATTTTTTGAAAAAATAAGCATAATCTCTCCATAATCATGTGTGCCAAACATAGCCTTAGATTGTATCAACAAAAATAATTATACTCGACTCTCATTTTGCAGAATACAACATTTTTCTTAAGTCATTTTGTTTTGTGTGAGTGATAGGTATTTGATGGATAGAGAGCGGATCTATTAAAAAGAGGGGAAATTTGCAAAGTCTAAAAAGCCACTTATAACTTGACACCTGTCCACCAACTTCCTCCCTCCTTTTTATTTTACTAATTTCGTCTAGGGGTATATTGGTCATTTGACCCGTTTTTTTAATTTCACCTAAAATTTCAAACGCAAATAACTTTCAAACGACAAACTTTTACGAAAAACCGATTTCACCATAATTTTTAAAATTCGATTCTCTTTAATTTGGTATAAATCTTGATATATAAATCGAATTTTTTTTTTAAGATTTCAAGTGGGTTATGATTTTCTTGAAATTTTCGGCATATTCGACCCTACTTTTATCTAATTTAAAGGTTGATTTACGCAAAATTTAAAACACGAAAGTTGTAGATTTTAGTTCACTCTTTACACAGGTTTTTGAATCACTCAAATCCGATATGAAATAAGTGAGATATCGCACGTTAAAAATGGCGTTTTAGTCATATTTGTTGCACACAATGTGTTTGATAAAATGTCTAGCTTAGATTTTTTGTGTTAAAATTGCGTTAAATGCTCTAAATTTTGTACCACAACGCATCATTAATCATTTTATTAATGTAAGATTCAAAAAGTGATGTTTTTTTAGTCGTTAATATAAAATAAAAATGCACGTTTTGTTCATCAGTTAATCTTGGTTCATCAATCTGATGAACTGATGAATCAAATCAAAACTGATGAACCAAACCAAACTGATGAACCAAATCAAACATAGTTCATCAGTTTATTTTGGTTCATCAATCATAGTTTCATCTTAACATGTTGGTGTTTGTTTTGTTTTGTTCATCAGTTTATTTTGGTTCATCAATCACAGTTTCAGTTTTAGTTTGGTTCATCAGTTTTTGGTTTGGTTCATGAATCATAGTTTTAGTTTTGGTTTGGTTCATCAGTTTTGATTTTGGTTCATGAATCATAGTTTCTATTTTGGTTTGGTTCATCAGTTTTGGTTTGGTTCATCAGTTTTGGTTTTGGTTCATTAGTTTTTGGTTTAGTTCATCAGTTTGGTTTGGTTCATCGATCATAGTTTCAGTTTTGGTTTGGTTCATCAGTTATTGGTTTGGTTCATCAGTTTGGTTTAGTTCATCAATCATAGTTTCAGTTTTGGTTTGGTTCATCAGTTATTCATTTGGTTCATCAGTTTAGTTAGGTTCATCAGTTTTGCTTTTATGCTTTTTTTTAACAGTTTGATTTGGTTCATCAGTTCATCACTTTGGTTCATCAGTTTTAATAGTTAAAAACATTAACTATTAAAAACGTCACTTTTTGAATCTTACATTGAAAAAATGATTAATGATGCGTTGTGGGACAAAAATTAGTGCATTAAGCTCAACTTTAACACTAAAAATCTAAGCTAGACATTTCATCAAACACCTTGTATGCAACAAATGTGAGTAAAACACCATCTTTAATGTGCGATATCTTACCCATATGACATCGAATTTGAGTGATTTAAATTTCTGGGTAAAGAGTGAACAAAAATCTATAACTTTCATGTTTTAAGTTTTTCAAGATTCGACATTTATGAGCGTAAAAAATAGGGCCGAAAATGCCAAAAAAATCAAGAAAATCAAGAACCATTTGATATGTAAAAAAAAAAAGTTTGAAATATTTATCAAGATTTATACCAAATTAAAGAGAATCGAATTTTAAAAATTATGGTGAAATCGGTTTTTCGTAAAAGTTTGTCGTTTGAAAGTTATTTGCGTTTGAAATTTGGGGTGGAATATGAAAAACGGGTTAAATGACAAAAATACCCCTCTAACCAAATTTAATAAGAAAAAAGGAGGGAGTGTGTGGAGGACACATGGCAATCAATGATAGGCTTTCTAGCATTTTTATTTTTTTTCACTTTGCAAGGATCTCAACTCTTGATGGATAACCACAAAAGGTTTATGTGGACATACATCGCATGTCATTTACGCTATAATTACTATTAACTTTTTAACAAAACTAAAAATACAATTTTGTAGTGGAATATACAGCAAAATTATTAATTACATTATTTTTCGTATAAGTTATCCCTACCTTTGTAAAGAGTGGATTATTCAGTTTTGATTGTTTGACCTTTTCATGTTTTGTTCATGTATGCAATGACCTTGTAAGCACTCATTAGTCCACTTGGTATCTACAACATACATTATATATGTCAGAATACATTGGGTCGAGTTGGTAAAATGGATCTACCTAGTTTTAAACACAAAAATAATTAATACTACTAAAATGAAAATCTAATCCTTTTGAATAAAGTGATTCAAGATGTTGTAATCTTCTTATACATTTTGTTTGCAACTGTATAAACGTTGAACTCAGTTGACCTGTTAAAAACAAATAAAAAAGATCCATTTTATCGCTAACTTAATTAGTTGCTAATATATAATATTTGCTTTGTCTTGAATAACTTTAACATTTTCATCAAACATAAGGCTACCATATTGAAAAACTAACTCCGCGTAACCCCTAGAAGCTCAAAACCACAACTTCAACAACAATGCAATATTGGTGAGATCAATATTCAATAGTAATAATAAGCCGAATATATTAGTTATTGGATTTATTGAAATTGCCACTATATTAATTTGACCATCACTGGAACTTCAAGAATAATAAACATCTATTATGTTCACCCAAATGTACAGAGAACACACAAATGGTGGCAAAAGAGCACATGACATGGAATAGAAAGAATAAGAAGTTGAAATATAGACTATATGTATGTATTACATTCATCGACTCAATTGCTTAACCTGGTTGATTCAATAGTCACCAAAACTTGGGTAAAATACATAAGTGGATGCATTAGAAGTAGTAACGTCATTGTCATTTGAACAAAATTATCGGTAAGTCAACTCAAAAATAGACTACCCAATCCGGTATGCATTCATAAGCATCAAATGCTACATTACTAACCTTCTTGATCAACAACAACAACAACTTCTCCTTGTAAAGTCCAACATACCAATTGGGTGACTATGATGTCTTTGTAAAGTCCAATATACCAATCGGTAAGTCCAACATATTGAAAATGGTCTCCAATTGAACTCATGATCTATGATGTCTTTGTAATCCTTCAATCTTAACGTAAAAAAGAATGAATCAGCTCAATCTTTCCTAAATTTGCACTTCAAAGCATGAAACATTCAGGTCAATCTTTTATAAATATACATTAGAAGTATAATTAAACATGAAAATCTTCAATATATTTGTTATTTAATTAATAAAAAATAAATGAGTTATGATAAATAGGCCTACTAATTAGACCTACAAATAGACCTACCTCATTTACATATTCAATTTTTTAAATATGTCACTTTCTCTCTCCTCATATTAACCAATCATTTTTGAAATACATCAATCATATTTGTAGGTTCATTACTTAGGCCTACAAATCATTTTTCAAAATTAATTACTTAACAAATTGCAGTCTATCTAAATTCACCTGTTTATGAATAGCTAGCACAAACCTTATTATCCTTGTTATACCTAAATCTATTGCTAAATATTAAAAATGCAACACATTACTACTCTCCAATAGTTCACGTAGAGTTGTTACATATATATATTCTCACGATTATGCATGCTAATAACTACTTTCAATTTTGCTTCTTGTGGATCATATAATTCTATTGTACTACAAAAAAGTAATGAGTGACTTGAAACAAAAAAATGGGTAAACTGCAATGACGACTTGATTATGAAAAAAAATGTACACACTTGTTTAAAGGATTCATACTCTCTGCAAGATTTCTGCTCTTCTATATCATCTCAAAAGTACGCTAACAAAATTCAAGAAAACCTGTTTGATAATGTGAAATTGAGAAAATAGTGAAACAATCATTACAACTTTAACCGATCATAACGTCGCTCAGGGACGGACCTAGGATTTTTGGGAGGGTGTTGCACAATTTGTTTTCTTTCATAATTATTAAAATTTGCACCATAAAGAATTTTTCATCCAAGTTAAAGTTGCACTATAAAAAAAAATAGGTTGTTGCACACACAAAAAAAACAACACTTTTTTAAAAAAATTACACTGTGCGACCCAAAATTAGGTGTGACATGTGCCACGCCCGACATCCATGTAGGTCCGTCCCTGACGTCGCTGCAAACAGTCCTCATTCATAGTCATAAACATAATCTAGGTAAGAAGACTGCAATATACTGAAGCACAAAATATATTAATTAAACCAGAAAAAAAAACATAAATTAAACAAACATTTCTTTACTCAAAAAGAATATAATGAAGCACACAAAATATACTATATTTGACATATCCCAATTAATTACTACCAATGTATGTAATTTCCATCATGTGTTTTTTTTTAACGTCAATTTCCATCATGTGTTCAAATAGTAGTTATCAGTTGTTAAACCAGAAAACATTACATGCATTGGGACCTTCAACATACTTGTTTGAACACGATATTATCAATCAGTGATGTCATATGCCAAAAAAAAGTGTACAACACAATACTTACCAATTAGCTTGTTGAGAAAGCTTATGGACGAAAAACATAGAATGCGTCCTAAGAGATGTACTTTTTGGTTTCGGTGGTTATAGGCAAGAATTCCAAATCATAAAGTTATACTTGTTGATTGAGGGGCAACAATTTTATGCTTTCCAATTAACTTGGGGAGGAAGCTAATTAAACGAAAACCTTAAATGAATCCTATAATATACTTGTTGTTTCATAGGTTCTGGAAAGTTTTGAATCACATCTATTAATAAAAAAGATTCCTATTAATTGTTTCAAAATTTAGTATAACAAAAAGGTATAGAAATATCAATCAAGAGAAACTTTGGGTAGATATACAGTAATGATTTTGATTAGAAATAAGAAAAAGAAGGTTTTATGAGATGGGGTTAATGGTCTGGAAAATATACAAACTTTCCACTTTTTACTATTGTGACAATAAACTTTTTTTTTTTTCCTATTGTAACAAAATAACTTCTTAATGACTACTATTGTAACCAAATGGTAATTAACTGTGGTAATTAACTGCCAACTTAAGTGGTAATTAACTGTGCCATTTGGTTACAATAGTAGTCATTAAGAAGTTATTTTGTTACAATAGGAAAAAAAAAAGTTTATTGTCACAATAGTAAAAAGTGAAAAGTTTGTATATTTTCTAAACCATTAACCCTTATGAGATAATGTCTAACATTCGGTTTATGTCTTGCTTACCATCTTAAATATACTCTTAATAACCAAATTTGAAAAGAGGCAATGTCAAAGTATTTCACAAAAGAAGGTGATTTGCACACTTTCATATTTGATTGAGACAATTTAAAAAGTGCATTAAACAATTGTATCTTTAACTATTTGTACATTAATTGGCTCAATCAAATTTATGAGTGTGTCAATCACCTCCCATTCACAAAATAGAAAGCCCGGGTAATAAATGCATGAATACCATCCAAAATAGGAAGCCCATGTAATAAATGCGTGACTAACCAGATTTTTGTTTAAAGTTTGTTAGCATAATTAGTAAACTTATTTTAGTTATATTGTTGC
The DNA here is from genome assembly GCA_019973895.1 of Chrysanthemum seticuspe. Taxonomy (NCBI): domain Eukaryota; kingdom Viridiplantae; phylum Streptophyta; class Magnoliopsida; order Asterales; family Asteraceae; genus Chrysanthemum; species Chrysanthemum seticuspe. Next base: position 177,021,595 of record BPTQ01000002.1, on the reverse strand, counting down.
CAAAAATAAAAAGTTGACCACTAAAAATAATGCACCACCAAAAGACATTCCTTTTATACAAAACATTTATGCAGACGTTTCAAAACTCTTTTTAAAACCTTGGTTCAGTCCACTTGTCAACATGAGAGCAAAAGTTATTTTAGTAAAAACTTTATGAGGAGAGTTATTTTACATACCAAACTTTTTTCACATACTAAAGGACTCATCTCCATCATCCATCTAAAAAGAAATCAATGGCTGAGATTAAAAACATTTTATTATTTCACATATTTTTTATAATTTAAATATCTCTTAAACCGTTAATCGTTAAGTGAAAATATTTACACCATCGCGACGAGCATTTAATTATCTTTATATAGACGGGCACTTTGATATACTTTCGAAAAAAGAAAAAAAAAACTCGTTTTTTTCACGTTTTTTCGTTATTTTTTTCTTTTTTTTTACGTTACTGAAATTTACATGAAAAAATCATATATGATAAAACACTAAATTGAACATCACATGTGATATTAGTGTTAAATCATATATGATATGTAACATCACATGTGATATTATATGTAATATCATATGTGATATTACACTAATATCACATGTGATATTACATATCATATATGATATTACACTAATATCACATGTGATATTCAAATTAGTGTTTTATCATATATGATTTTTCAATGCAAATTTCAGTAACGTAAAAAAAGGAAAAAACTTAAAAAAAAACGTGAAAAATACGAAAATAAAAATTTTGTCGAAAGTATATCAAAGTGCCTATCTATAGAAAGATAATTAAATGCTCGTCGCAATGATATATTTTTTTTCGCTTAACGATTAACGGTTTGAAAGATATTAATATTTGAAAAAAAATGATGAAAGTAGGTTTTTTAAATTGTTGAGATTAATCTCATCCATTAGATCAAATAAAAATGGAGGGTGGAGATTGATCCCTTGGTATGTAAATAATCTTTTGTCCTCAAATGATCTTAAATCAAACTTTATTAGGGTGCTTAAGAAAAACTGTGTTTTATTAGTTAAGATAGATAAATATCCAAGTTTTCACACAAATAACCACCACATATAAGAAGTTGCTTTAGAGTCATAATAACTTCTTTTATTAATATTTGCCTATGATGGATTTATATGTGTCAGAATCATGATTAAAAGTCTTTGCAATTTGCTATTATTGAATTATATGGAACGAGGCTGCCGTTGTGGTTGTAACGAGCATTATGCTGCTTGCTTTCTTACCGATGGCTGAATAAAAACAGGACAAGAGACCGAGTTAAAAGATAAATAATGAATATACTTCTTACAGGGTAAGGCTTACTTATCCAGCAAGATACTAAATAAAAATACTAAAGATGGTAGATAAAATAGTACTTCCAAGGTAAACAATCAACTTGAAGTGCCAGTGTTTCACACATAAAGCTGGGCACACTCGTGACCCAGGTCATCAGTGCCACATCAGCTTTCTCTCTCCGGCGAGATAATATCCCTTTTTATAAGCCACGTCGTTAGCCTCGAATTCAAGGTTTGGTGCTCTCTCAAATTTGATATCATTAAAAACAGGGGAACGACGTAAAACGTTTACGTCGTTATTCATTATGGAGACACACGCATGCCAAATTCATAAATCTTAGGAAGCGACCGCTTCCAATAAAATGAATGGATGTGACCCGTGATCACCCCTAACATATTGAGCTCTCAAATTATTTGGGCAATTCTCCCACTCCCAACTTGTACAATTAATGCTTCTCATCATCCCAGGAAAGCCATGCTTATGCTCGTGATGAGCATTTAATCTTTCAAGGTCAGAATACGTGGGCTTTCGCAAATACTCAGCACCATATAACTCCATGATAACCTTGCAAAACTTATGGAGACAATCAAGGGATGTTGTTGCAGCCATTGCCAGATTCTCGTCAAGAGAATCAGGAACGGCCGCGTATCCCAATTGACGAATGGCCGCAGTATACTTGACCAATGGACTAATACCAGGTATGCCACTAGCATCAAGAGCTTGTTGAAAATAAGGAGAATGATCGGTTACCTCTCGAACAATTTCTGTGAATAGTTCTCGGCTCATTCGAAACCGCCGACTGAATATTCTTGCGTCAAACTGCGGGTTTTCGGAGAAGTATGCCGCCACTAAACGATTGAGCACCCTCATGATCTGTACGAAAGTATCAGCAACAATAGATAAACAATAGAACTTTTATTCAAACCTAAGCCTCAATAGTCGGCTTAGATTAAATCAACAATAGTATCCAAAGTGTTACAAGGTTAGATTAATGTCAATGAGACAGTAACCATACAAATACAAAGAAGAGACAAGATCAATGTAATGATCAAAAAGAAGAGAATGTGAGAAAATGACTGCACACACAGTTGTTTGTAACCCTAGATTAAGGGACTTATTAAGTAGGAGATAAAGATATACAAAGACCCCTCTAACGGCCATAAATGACTCATCAGTAGAAATGAGAAATGCTTCAGCAGAAATGAACTTCTTGGAACTTTAAACCATTTATGCTTTGTCCATGATTAACCCCTGTAATAAGCCTGCACTGAACATAACTTGAAAACCATTAGCAATTGATAGAATGATATATTTGCCACATATTAATACCCCAAAATTTAACATTCTCCCTTAATCTGATGGGCAAACATATCAAACAATATCAATTTTTCACACAAGAATTTATGCTGATAAACAGGGAGGTTTTTAGTAAGTATGTCTGCAGTTTGGTTTGAAGAGCCAATCTTTTTGGCACTTATAACACCTCTTGCAATTTTTTCCCTGATGAAGTGAACATCAATTTCAAAGTGTTTTGATCTTTCATGGAAAACAGGATTGACAGCAAGTTGTAAAGCAGATTTGTTATCACAAAAAAGATTAACAGGGAGATTGATATCAACTTTTAGATCTTTTAAGATTTTTTGAATCCAAATAATTTCACAGGCACTAGTAGACATAGATCTATACTCTGCTTCTGTGGAAGATTTTGAAAGAGTGTTTTGTTTTTTACTTTTCCATGAGATCAAACAATCATTAAAGAAAACACAATAACCTGTGACAGATTTTCTGCTTTTCTTGCATTTAGCCCAGTCTGCATCACTATATCCTTCAAGATGATTTTCAGAGTTGCTGAAATTGTACCTTAGATCTTTTCCTGTAGCTCCTTTTAGATATCTCAGAACATTGAGGGCACATTCTAGATGAGATTTCAAGGGAGAATGCATATATTGTGCCAGACAATGAACTGAGTATGAGATGTCAGGTCTTGTATGGGTGAGATAGATGAGTTTCCCAAGTAACTTCTGATAACCAGTGATGTTGACAAGTAAGGGATCATCAGCAGTGGGAATGTATGGAAGAACAAAGTTGGGTTCCATAGGAGTGGACATAGGTTTGCACCCAAGAAGACCAAATTCTTTGAGGAGTTCAAGACAATATTTTCTTTGGGTGAGACATATGTTATTCCCAGTTTTTAAAACCTCAATGCCAAGAAAATATTTTAAGTTTCCCAAGTCTTTGATATGAAATTTTGATTTTAGAAACTCTTTGAATAGGTTTATCTCATCAATACAGTTTCCGGTAAGGACAATATCATCCACATAAACAAGCAGAGCAATAAACTTGTTATTCTCTGTTTTGGTGAACAAAGAATGATCATTGACAGATTGAACAAAGTTATTTTCCTTTAAAACACTAACAAGTTTTTCATTCCATTTCCTGGGAGCTTGTTTGAGGCCATATAGAGACTTGACAAGTTTACAAACTTTATACTTATTATTCTCATTACAGAACCCCTTAGGGATGGTCATATAGACATCCTCATCAAGATCTCCATACAAAAAAACATTGTTAACATCAAGTTGGAAAAGAGGCCATTTGTTTTTCACAGCTAAGGCAATAAGACATCTAACAGTAGACATTTTCACAACAGGGGAAAAAGTTTCATCATAGTCTATTCCTTCCCTTTGGTTGTAACCTTTAGCAACTAATCTAGCCTTGTATCTATCAACTTCACCATTGGCTTTATATTTGATTTTAAAGACCCATTTGTAACCAATGGGAGTTCTATTAGGTGGGAGATCAGTTATATCCCAAGCATGATTTTCATTTAAGGCCTCAATTTCAGAGTTCATAGCATCAACCCAATTACTATCAAGGATAGCTTCTTCATAACAGGTAGGTTCAATACTTTTATTAAGACTAGAAGCAAAGCAGTAATTATCTTTGTTAAGGTTAGAGTAATTAACAACCTTTTCAACACCATATTTGACTTTCCCTTCTACTAAAGTCATTAAGATTACTGGGCAACTTAGAAACTCTGGTTGACCTTCTAGCAGTAGTGGCTGGCAAGCCTCCTTCTTTTTCAGAGTTCTGATTTGAATCAGATGATGTATCAGCAGAATCAGAAGATGCATCAGCAGGATGTGATTCATGTGATATGGTGTCCTCAGGGTGTGTATTATCATCTATAGACGTTGCAACAGGTTCATCATCCCTAGTAGGATGACTCAACACTGTGCCATCATCATAGGATGTCACTCTCCCTTCATCATTGGGACTTATTTGTGAGTCAAAGAAATTTTTGTGATTTAAATCTTTAGGCACATAAGTTTCAACAAAAAGTTTTGACAAAGTATTTTTCATTTTGAAGGGAAAAACAGTTTCATAAAATTTGACATCTCTGGAATAAAAGATATTTTTTGTTTCTAAGCTCAAAAGTTTATAACCTTTTTTCTCATTTGAATAACCAATAAAGACACTTTTCTCAGACCTGCTACCAAATTTATCAGAGATGTTGAGAATGGTGGCATAGCATAAGCAGCCAAAGACTCTAAGGAGAGAGAGTGAAGGGTCATGCCCATACACAAGGGAGAAGGGGGACTTGCCAGACAGAACTGAAGAGGGTAACCTGTTTATGACATAGGCAGCAGTTAGAACACATTCAGGCCAAAGATATAGAGGTAATTCCCCCTGAAACATAAGGGATCTAGCCACATTAAGGAGATACCTATGTTTCCTTTCTGCAATACCATTTTGTTGTGGTGTATAAACACAAGAGGTTTGATGTAAAATTCCTTTTTCATGAAAGAAGTGTTGAAGTTTATTATTGACAAATTCTGTCCCATTATCACTTCTGAAAATCTTAACATTGTGTTCAAATTGATTTGATAGCATATGAGTAAAGTTAACAATGGAAACATAAACATCATCTTTTCCCTTAAGCATATAAACCCACACTTCCCTAGAATAGTCATCAACAATAGTTAAAAAATATTTGTAACCATCTCTGCTAGTGACTTTATATGGTCCCCATACATCTAGAGGAACATGTTGACCAATTTTAGTTGATTTATGTTCACTTAGAGGGAATGGTTCCCTGGTTTATTTAGCTTTGTTGCAAGTATCACAAAGATGGTCAGATTCAGATGAATTATCAAGTTTAAGAGTGGATTTAAGTATATGTAGGACTTGGTCAGAGGGATGACCAAGTCTTTGATGCAAGAGATTTCTAGAAACATGACAAACAGAAATGCAGTTATTAGAAGTAATCTTACATGTAGAATCAATATCAAACATATATAACCCATTGCATTGTTTACCAATCCCCACAATCCTTTTTTGATGTAAATCCTGTATATAGCAATTAGATTCATTAAACCCAACAAACATCTTATTGTCTCTAGCAATCTTATGAACAGACAGCAGACTGACATTGTACTCAGGAACAACCAGAACATCAAAAAGAGTTAGGTCATTATTGACCTTTAAGTCACCAATTTTAGTAATTAGGGCCTGAGTACCATTGGGATGTCCAACAGTTAGACCAAGATTTGAAATGTCAACAACATTAATTAAAAATTTGGCAGATACAGTCATGTGCTGATTTGCACCAGAGTCAACAATCCAACCAAGACTGATGTTTCCAGATAAGGTTTTTGTGTTGTTGTTAAAAAATTTGTTGAAGTTTATGTTAAACTTGACACTGCCATTAAAGAAGGTTCCTGAAAAAGTTTTACCTGCCATGTTGGCATTAGCAGAAGACACATTGTTGTCATTAAGAAGACTCATAAGTCTGGAGAGCTGTTCATTAGACAAAGAGACAGGAGAGTTGCTAGCTCTATTATCAGTGATATGATTAGTATCAGTGGAAACATTGTTACTGCTGAAAGGTTTAGCATTAAAGTTCTTTTTAACATATCCAGCAGGATAACCAACAAGATCATAACATCTATCAACAGTATGACCAGGTTTTTTGCAGTTAGTACATTTGAGATTCATGTTTGGTCCTATGTTATTAGAGCTGTTACCAACATTAAAACCAGACCCTTTATTGAAGTTGTTGTTGATTGATCCTTTTTTGTTATCAAAAAATTTTCCACTATCAAAAGTTTTTGCAGCAAAAGCAGTGGCATTGGGTTTAGCAGAGTTATTCCCAGATGACACATTTCTGTGAGATTCTTCTCCAGAGACAACAGAGAAAGCAGTTTTGACATTAGGCAATGGATCTCTGGTTAGAATGTTACTTCTGATAGGAACATAAGTGTCATCAAGACCCATAAGAAATTTCATTAATTTGATTAGCTGATTATGTTTTTCAAAATGTTTTGCAGCCTCACAAGTGCAGGGAGGCAAGCTAATCATACAATCAAATTGTTTCCATAAAGAGTTGAGGTTGTTGTAATAATCAGCAAGAGAAGACCCATTTTGACTAAGAGAGTTTATATTTTTATGCAAATTAAAAATAGCTGAACCATCAACCTTATCATAAGTATCTTTAAGATCATTCCACATTTCATAAGCAGTTTTAGCATAGATAGCACCAGCAAATAGTTCAGGACTGATATCCCATTGATTAGCAAGACCAGGGTTTGAGTCATCTCTTATGCAAGTACCATCAATAAACCCTAACTTATTATGATTCCTTAAGGCAAAGGTCATGGCCATATTCCATATTTTATAATTTTCAGTTCCAGTGAGCTTGATAGAAATAATGAGAGTACCATTGGTGTTATTGGGGTGTAAATACAAAGCATCACCAAAGGATAAGCTTTTCTCAGTGGAAGAACCACCACCACCACAAGTATTATCATCACCAATAGCCATAATGCAAACAATAAGACACACAAATAACACAGACAGAGATAACAGCAAGAGCAGATAGACAGATAAAGAAATAAATAAGACTTTGTAATTAAGAAACAACTAGCACCAAGACTGTGGACTGGGTTAAACCAGAGCAGGTATTCATGCCACTCAGAGGTGGCAGATCAAGATGTTAGTCTACCCGTTTGCACCCACAAATACTTAAGTACTGTTTGTTTGAAGAAGAGATTAGACTTAGACTTACAGAGCAATATGCAGTGGAAAGAACAAATCACAATAGGAAATAACCAGTGATTATGCTAATAGCAATAACCCCAAACCACCAATTTGTTGCTGAAGAGATGTCCCCAAGTTTCTATGAAGAAACCCTTGGATGGTGAATCAATAATGATTATGAGCCTGAAGCTCTGATACCATGTACGAAAGTATCAGCAACAATAGATAAACAATAGAACTTTTATTCAAACCTAAGCCTCAATAGTCGGCTTAGATTAAATCAACAATAGTATCCAAAGTGTTACAAGGTTAGATTAATGTCAATGATACAATAACCATACAAATACAAAGAAGAGACAAGATCAATGTAATGATCAGAAAGAAGAGAATGTGAGACAATGACTGCACACACAGTTGTTTGTAACCCTAGATTAAGGGACTTATTAAATAGGAGATAAGGATACACAAAGACCCCTCTAACGGCCATAAATGACTCATCAGCAGAAATGAGAAATGCTTCAGCAGAAATGAACTTCTTGGAACTTTAAACCATTTATGCTTTGTCCATGATTAACCCCTGTAATAAGCCTGCACTGAACATAACTTGAAAACCATTAGCAATTGATAGAATGATATGTTTGCCACAGATTAATACCCCAAAATTTAACATGATCCCTACGTATGTACCTTTGTCGAACTTTTGGCTGTGATGCTTTGTAAGCCTTTCAAGCAAAATCCCCAAACTCCACAAACTCACTAAAAACTTCCTCATCGTCGGAAGACGAAGAACAACCAAATAAAAGCTCGAACGACATATTAAAGAATGTGTTTGAAGGTATTGAGATAGAATTGTTGATTGAAATTGTGTGTTTTAGAAATGTGTTTGAGTAAGTATTTATAAGAAAAGTTAAAGTTTTTTTTTTTTTTTTTTTTTTTTTTTTTTTTTTTTTTTTTTTATTTTTTACGTGGCAACGGTCAAATTGGAAAATGGGAGAATATGGACACATTGAATACCAGTTGGAATTTCAACCGATACCAAAAAAACCACCCTCGACCGATATGATGACCATGGCTTCACAGTGGAGATGACCGATGTTGATATCGGTCGTCGACACAATTTAGCATGCCCAACCGATATTTTGGGCTCGAGTGTGCCCAACCTAAGTGCCATAAATCTGTGTACACTACAAAAAAAAGGACTTTTAGTGACACCATTTTTAATGACACACAAAAAAAAGTGTAAGTGAAAGTACATGTTTACCTACACTTTAAAAAAGAATGTAAGCAAAAGTTTAGTTTCGCCCACTCTTTTCAAAAAGTGTAAGCAAAAGTTTAAGTTTAACCCACACTTTACATTAAATGTAAGCAAAAGTCTAGTTATGCCTACACTTTGAGAAAAGTGTGAGCAAAAGTCTAACTTATACACACACTTTACATAAAATGTAAGCAAAATTCTAGTTATGCCTACACTTTTTAAAAAGTGCGAGCAAAATTCTAATTTATACATACACTTTACATAAAGTGTGAGAAAAAGTGTAGTTTTACTCACGCTTTTTTAAAAAGTGTAAGTAATAGTTTTATTTTTACCCACACTTTTTAAAAGTATAAGTAATAATTTTATTTTTTACTTACAATTTTTAAAAAGTGTAAGTAATAGTCTTACTTTTACCCACACTTTTTAAAAAGTGTGAGCAAAAGTGTAGTTTTTATTAAGGAAAAAAAAAGGTGTTAGAAAAGTCTCGTTTTTCTTTACAAGATCGTTAAATTTTAAATGTATTAAAGTGAAGTTTGCTTTTACCATGTTTAAAAACCCGGGTTGACCCGACAGGTTGAATGACCAGAAGGGGGTTTTGAGAGAACAAACCGGTTGAACTATGACTGACCCGATGGCTCGACCAGATCAATTAAAAACCGGTTTCTAAAACATTGGCTTTTACTCTTCAAATTTTTTAACTAAATATTTTATAAAAACTTTATTACTTCTAATTAGGGCTGCTCATCGGGTGAAAACCGGACCGGACCGAGACCGAATCCGGCAAAAATCCTAGACCGAGAACGAGATCGAATGTGGTCGGTCCGGTTTGGTCTGGTCCGGTCTCGGCCAGTTCGTCGGTCGGTCCAAGTTCAACAAAGCTAAATTTTCGGTTTGTGGTCCGGACCACACCGAGACCAAATTTGCCAAAACAGTAGACCGGCGGTCCAGTCGGTTCTTCGGTCTCGGTCACCCCTACTTCTAACATTTAACAAAACTATTTGATTGACATTAAAAAAAAAAAAAAAAAAAAAACTATTTGATTGACATTTTTGAAAAAAAAATAAATAAATAAAAAATAAAATATTTGATTTGACATTTTATTAACTCCTAATAAATTACACATAATGATTTGACACTTTATTAACATATCTCATCTCATCTGACATTTTATTCACTTTCCCCAAATTTAATTTTCACTCGATCCACTATGACTTAACTCAATCTCGCAATTCACTTTCACTTTCCCCAATTCACTCATTCAATTCATTCGATCCGCTATGACTTAAGATATTCGTCAATTCATTCAATTCACTTTCCCCAAATCGTTAGGGTTTAATTCATTCAATTCTCTTTCACTCAATCCTCGCACTCAATCCGACTATGGTCTAATCGTTAGGGTTTAATCATCGAAGCTCATCCTCGCACTCAACTCGGTAAGCTTATGAAGTTGATGACGTATTTGTTAAGCTTATGAAGTTGATATCTATTATTTTGCTTCAAATGAGCTTATGAAGTTGAGCTTGTGATATTTGTTAAGCTTATGAAGTTGAATATATGAAAATATATTAAGATTTAGATATTTTGTGATATTTGTTAAGCTTCTGATATATTATGATGTTTATTTTGCGATATTTTGTTAAAAGTGCGTTTGTATAGGCGATTTGAGTAAGATTTAGATGAATATATGAAAATATTACTAGTTTTGTTTGTATGCTTAGGATATTTGATTAGGCGATTGATATAAGTTTTGCGTATTTATATAAGTGAGATTAACTTGTACTCACGACTAGTTAATTTGTTTGTATGCTTAGGATATTTGATTAGGCGATTGATGCGTTAGACTTTGCGTTAAACCTGAACATAATATATGCGTTAGACTTTGCATTAGACTTTGCGTTAAACCTGAACATAATATTTGTTTGTACTCACCCCTAATTTTGGAAGTAAATGAGGTTAGGTTCATGTTGCTAAATAATTTGTATTTTTGCGATTGCGTGCTATAATATATGTGTTCATGTGATGTGTGGTGACACATTATTGATTATATGTTCCGGTCTTACTTTTGTACGAAGTTGTTGATAATCTGTTGAGTATTGTGTGTGATATAAGTTGCGTATTGGATGGCGTGTAACAGATGTGATACTAACACATATTTTTTTTGAAGTTGCTGTTTAAACGTTATTGTGAAGTAAGATAATGTAATTATGAGTTTATATATCAGATTTGTGATGGTAGTTTAGACTGTCATGTTTAAGCTAGAGAGTGATTACATTCAGTCGGTGTTTAAGTGTGATATTGTTGAATATGCATGAGTTATGTCCTCTTAAAATATAGAGGACAAGCATTATGCACCAAGACTCCTTTGATATTTGATGGTTACGACAGAGGTATTTGCATGTAGCATTTCATTAAAATGTATAAGATAAGGAGCATATCAAGAGATTCTTTTGAACTATGCTACAAGTATAAACTACAAAGTCGCCAAAAACAAACGAATGTTTTCCATTAGGACGAAATACCTATCTAATTCAAACCCATCCAAGTAAAGAACTGATCAAACATTTTACAGATTTCAAGTTTTTGTAACTACTTGAATACAGGGAAAGAAGATTAAACAAATTTACCAAATTCAGTTCCCCTTTAATTGGTGATATCAGTTATCAAGTAAGGTGTTAAGCACACTAACTATTTAATGTCTGTGCGTTTGTTATTACTGAAATAATTGGTTAAGTTGCTTCTGTTTGGTACCGATTTCGTACAAACTCACGAGTGTGATATTACTAATTGGTGATATGCTGATATAAAGTACAGTAAGAAATAACGACTACTTACTGCGTGTGATACTGCTATAGAAATAACTGGTTAAATGTTGCTAAAATTAGTACTTACGCTGATCCTGGTAGTGCTGATATCAAATAAGCAACAACAACATTTCAGTTTCACGCCACTACACCACTCACCATGTGTGAGTTATGATGCTGAGATGATAGGCTAAATTGCCTCTATATGATGTCAATTGAGTAAACACTGTGTGTTGCTAATTGTTGATATTAGCAATGACAGCATTTCAACTTTATACATGCTGCACCACTCACTCTGCGTGAATTTGCTATTGAAATTGTTTGTTCGTTCGCTTCTATGTGTTATGAATATCAGTTCTTCACACTACACCACTCATCGTGCGTGAGTTTTGTTATTGACCTTGTTGGTTCAATCACTTTTTATTGGCTACCAAATCTGTGTCCGTCTGTGTAATCTTGCTGATATTACTGGTGGTGTCGATATCAAGTAAGCAGCATTTACCACATTTCTCTCCTACACACACCGCACCACTCATTGTGTCTGATTTTGCTACTGAAGTTATTTTTTATATCACTTGTATTTGCCACCAACTGATATGCAGCAATGATAATCCTAAAACTAGTCTATACCAATAATTATGCAACTCATAAGTATTCCGTAGACCACAGATTATAAATATCCACGACAGTGGATGTTAAAAATTAGCTATTGGTCTAATCTTTAAGAATATGCTTTGTGGATATAAACCTAGTATTGTATGTTTAGTGGCAATTAACAAATTAACATATAATTATATAAACCAAGTAATATACTGCTACCATAACCAGCCTGCTAGTATCAAAATAGTTAGAAGCATAGAGTCACTTGTGGTGATCTACCCTGTATAAGGACTAAGACAAGAAAGGGGAAAAAGGCCAAGCCCCTACTGAAGTAATCAGGTCATATAATGTTCGTTAGAAGCAGAGTCACTTGTGGTGATCTACCCTGTATACAGAATTTATAAATTATACTAACCAGATTGTAGGCATACCTGATCTTGCAGGGCCTTCACAACTCCCATCTTTAGCTCTATCTGCTAAATTGGTTAGTATTTTACTGTATTGAGCTAGATTCAAATGTATGGATCTGCTATGTATGTGATCATTCTGTTGTTAGGATTTACGTGATGCATCTGAACCTGAAAACTGTATTTGTGTTTGCTTAAGGCCTTGCTTTCTGTAAAATGAACTTTGTTTCAGTACGTTTTTGTTCTTAATTGATTTGTCTTAATGGTTGCAGAAAAGTTGTGAGGACATCTATTGCACAAGTGTTGATTGTCATTTCACAGACACAAAAGGCAAAGCTCAGGGAAGCTTACAAGAACAAGAAGTACTTGCCTCTTGATCTGCGTCCCAAGAAAACCAGAGCCATCCGTAGGCGTTTGACCGAGCATCAGGTATTGTTCAGTGGTTTATATTACTTGTTGAACTGTTACGAATATTTGCCTTCTAAATTCAAGTTTATTTGACTTAATGCCTGAAATTGTTCTTAGGATTCTAATTTTTAGACGGTATTTGTTTATTTATAAGTGTCAGAGTATATTTTGATACCTCATTTGCGAATTTCTTTGGTTATCATATTTATGTTTCACCGCAGAAATCTGTTTACTTAAGTTCAAAGGTCAATAGTTTAGCATATTCATTTATAGTTAAAAGTTTATCAGTGTTTGATTCTTGTTGAAGATTTGTATATGCATGGATATTTTAACTGCCGATTTTGTGTGCATGAGCATGTATATAGTTAAGGCTACTACTGCATATCAAGAGTCGAATTAGGAACTATGTAGGCACAACAGACATAAGGTGAGTGAGTAGCTGTTCTGTGTGTTGTAAAGGATTTCAATACAGATTATTACATTTTGAGGGTAGATACATTTTTAGTATAGTGGTGGTTAGGGGTGGGTGTGTATGATGTATTGGAATCTTTCTAACTCTTATTGGTTTAGTATAGTAAATGACTTAGGTTTTAATAATTTTTGTTAAGGTTTGATGGATAGATCGTGGATGTATACTGCACCTAGAGCAAGTAAACGATATACAAATGGCGTTGAATATTTTTTAGATTTTGCTTTTGAGAAATCAAGTCAAAATGGAAGTATTTTATGTCCGTGCATTGATTGTCAGAGTCTGTTATTCGCTAAAAGAAAAGTAGTGTATGATCACTTGATTTGTGCCGGTTTTAAGAGAGGGTATTCGAATTGGAAAGATCATGGGGAAGTGCATGAGGCATCATCTTCAAGTAATAGACGTGAGGGCGAGGGAATTTATCAACATGACATGCATGGGTTACTCGATGACCTTTTCCCGACATGTCAAATGGAAGGAAATAATGGAGATACTACTGAAGGTGGTGAAGATGATACTAGTTTAGATACCGAACCTGTGGTTAAAAATGAAGGCAAAAAATCTAATGATTTACTAAGAGATGTCGAACATAATGTTTATGCGGGTGCTAAGTACAGTAAGATGTCTTGTTTGGTACATTTGTACCATTTAAAGTGCCTTAATGGTTGGAGCAACAAGTCATTTTCCATGTTGCTAGAATTTCTACAAGATTTGTTGCCAGAAGGGAATCTATTGCCTAAAAAATTACATCAAGTCAAGAAAGTTTTAGCAAGTTTAGGGTTATGGTATGAAAAAATTCACGCGTGTCCTAATGGTTGCATGTTATTTTGGGACGGTCATGAGAAAGAAGAAACTTGTTCCATTTGTGGAGAATCTAGATGGAAACCAACCACAAACAATCCTGATGAAGAGGAAAGGCCAAAAAAGAACAAGGCAGCAAACATATTACGTTGGTTTCCCTTGAAACCTAGACTTCAAAGATTGTTTATGTCTTTAAAGACGGCTAGCCTTATGAAATGGCATCATTTGGAACGAAATAAAGATGGAAAATTACGACACCCTGCTGATGCATTAGCATGGAAAGACTTTGATGAGAAGAATCCGAAATTTGCAACAGACCCTCGAAATGTACGTTTAGCGTTAGCAAGTGATGGATTCAATCCATTTAAGACAATGAACGTTTCCTATAGTATTTGGCCCGTTATTGTCATCCCGTATAACCTACCTCCTTGGTATGTCATGAAGCAATCTAACTTTATTCTTACTCTAATAGTTCCTGGTCCTAGAAGTCCGGGGAATAAGATAGATGTGTACATGCAACCCTTAATAAAGGAGTTGAAGGAGTTGTGGGATGGAATTGAAAAATTTGATGCTTGTGCAAAAGAGAATTTTCAGTTGAAGGCTGCTGTTCTTTCTACTATATCAGACTTTCCAGGGTATGCAAACCTTTCGGGATGGAGTACCAAGGGAGAATATGCATGTCCAGTGTGTGCGTATGATAAAACCTCCAAGTGGCTAGATCATGGAAGAAAGTGGTGTTATATGGGTCATCGGAGATGGCTTGAACATGATCATTGTTGGCGTAGAGATATTAGGTCTTTTGATGGAAATGAAGATTTAAGACATGCTCCTATCCCTCATTCTGGAGATGATGTACTAAATGAAATAGAAAACATCGATCTCAATAATGAGAATGATAATATAGGTCCTTGGAAAAAGAAAAGCATTTTCTTTGAGTTACCTTATTGGAAAAGTTTGTTGTTGCGTCACAATCTGGATGTGATGCACATAGAAAAGAATGTATGTGATAACTTCACAGGTACTTTGTTGGGTGTGATAGGGAAGTCAAAAGACAATATGAAAGCACGGTTAGACTTACAGAAATTAGGCATACGAAAGGAACTTCACCCCAAAAAACATCCTCGAAGTGATAATATGTATAAGCCAAAAGCATGTTATGAAATGACTCGAGCCGAGAAAGATGTTTTCTTGCAAACCCTCAAGTCTATCAAGCCTCCAGATGAATATTCATCTAATATCTCACGTTGTGTGCAGTTAAATGAAAGAAAACTTATAGGGATGAAAAGTTATGACTGTCATATGTTGATGCAAGAATATTTACCAATTGCATTGCGTGGAACTTTGCCGGATCATGTTAGCATAGTCGTCATTGAGCTGTGTGACTTCTTTAGGCGAATCTGCCTAAAGGATCTAGCTGAGAGTGATCTTCAGTTCCTTGAATCTCGAGTTGTTGTGACATTATGCAAGTTAGAAAAAATATTCCCTCCTTCATTCTTTACTGTGATGGTTCATCTAGTCATTCACTTAGTTAGAGAGGTACGACTCGGAGGTCCTGTAACTTTTCGTTGGATGTATCCAGTTGAAAGGTAAGCATATTCCGGTACATTCTTAGCTTCCCTTTTCAGTTTCAAAAAACTATGAACTGTTTTAATTTTCCAAACATGTTTTTCATAGGGACTTATGTACTCTCAAGTCATATGTCAACAACAAAGCCTGTCCAGAAGGTTCAATAGCTGAAGGTTACTTGGCTCGTGAAAGCTTAACTTTCTGCTCTCGATACCTTTGTGGGGTTGAAACCTTATTTACTAGGCCAATAAGGAATGACGATGATGACAATCAAAATGAAATTGAATCATCTAATTTCCTTTGCCCTGGACGACCATTAGGGCAACATTTTCATTCTGAATTGTCTTCTCTTAAAAGGAAGAAATCTGCTGCATATGAGATTGATGAAAAGTCACTTATTCAAGCACATCGTTATGTGCTCTTTAATGTTGACTCAATCACAGAATTTAGAGAGTAAGAGATTCTATTCTCATTACTATTTTTAGTCTTCTATTACTAGGAAATATTTCATATAATATTATCTGTACTTTAGAAGTGTTAAATGTGCATAAATATTTTGGAGACGTGACTGCCAACCTTGTTAGTTAAAGCTTGCAA
Source organism: Chrysanthemum seticuspe (assembly GCA_019973895.1). Taxonomy (NCBI): domain Eukaryota; kingdom Viridiplantae; phylum Streptophyta; class Magnoliopsida; order Asterales; family Asteraceae; genus Chrysanthemum; species Chrysanthemum seticuspe. The sequence continues at coordinate 177,005,355 of BPTQ01000002.1, read as the reverse complement.
GTTTTGACAAAATTCTAGAGCACGTTGGGAGTTGCATTCTATCTGGATTCAGTTTATTAGGATAGGATTGATACAATTACATCTATAGTTCATTGGAGTTGCAAAGTCACGAAATACTAAGTTCTAGATCAGTGTGCCCTCATTTAAACCGCCTTGATGTATTATTTATGTATGCAGTGTTCACGATAATCATCTCAACAAATCAAATGCAAATCATCATCATACTTCAGGTAGTTTCTAATTAGACTTGCAAGCCTTAAACTCTATTTATACAGTTTTTATATATGCTCTCAAAAGTTCTTATGTTTGTAGTTCTTCCAGTTAAAGAATCAACTCTTCAAAAAAGCGCTCTCAAAAGATCAGGTGAAGTCATCATCATACTTCAAGTAACTGTAGTCTGTAACAATTTTAATACATGCAGTCCTTTTAAATGTTTTGTGTGTGCAACGTTTACAGCAAAAAAAACTGGTGTCCGTGACACTCTCAACAAATCAGGCACAAGTCGTTTTAATACTTCAGGTATTTTCATCCCACTTTTTATTATTCCATGCACTATTGGTATAGTAGTTGGCTGCTTGCTTGTGTTGCCTTTAGCCCTTTAGGCTTATTCGATGCCCTTTAGTGAATTGAACACCGAAAACAGACTTTACTACATGGTTTACTCAAGTTTGGGACATCAAGTTGATTGAATTAGGGGTTGATTATATTTCTCCGAGTCTCAAAATCATGGTCAGATTCATTCAAATAGGTATCGTTTAATTACATTGATTGGAGTTATATATAATTTGGGTCAAACGGGTATGTATGGGTTAAGCACGCTGAGCATGAGCATTGTTATTAACTTCTATCTTTGAAGAATGACCATATCAGGCCGTGTTCGGGTTATAATTTGGGTCAAACGGGTATGTATGAGTTCTGCTAAGTGATTATGCCTCCATATAAGTTTGAACTGTTATTGAGCTGTTAGCCCTTTCAACTCTTTTAACTGTTTTTGTATTTACAGTTTCTATAGGAAAAAAAGCGGCTATCCTAAAATGCTTGGAAGCCTTTTAAACTGATCAGACACAAGTTGTCTTCTTATAGCAGGTAATTCTTTAGTTTAACATTTTTATATGTGCTTTAATAAGCCTTAAACTATGAGTGGCGGGTTGGGTCAGTTTGAATGCTAAATATAAAGACCCACCGACCTGTTATTGTTTTTACCCAAATGACCAGTTATTGTATTGTTTTTGACCCAGCTATTGTTTTCTACCCATGATGATGAAATCTTACCCACGTGCAATATTTACAGGAAACAATTAAGAAACATAAGGAATTAAGCGACATGAAGGCTACAACGTTATCTCTATTACAGAATAAAATCGCAGCCGAAACATTAGGAGAACTGCAGATTGGATTTAGGCGTCATGTGTTTGGTCTTTAGCAATCAATTCAGAAACCTTGACATAATTGCGGATTTGTTGTTGAATTATGTTTTTTACTCTTGTATGTACATGTTAAACTGGCAGCAGATTGGATATAATGTATGTACACGTAAATGTTAAACTGGAATTGTTAATTGTGGATTTAGACTCCACTTCTCTTAAACTGGAGTTGCCTTACTAGTAGCAGATTGGATACTCATATAGCAGCAGATTGGACATATAGCAGCTTATATATGAGTTGCTTTACTAGTAGCCTATATATAGTGACACAAGTATGTGTCAAAATAGACTCAACCCTATCCTGACACTATTAAGTGTCAGAAAATTGTGTAACTATATACTTTTACCGCCTGGACTTTCAATGACACTTTTTGTAAGTGAAGGTGAAAAAAAAATATATTCAGTGACACTTTTTTGGACATTTTCTGACACTTTTTGTGTGTCCTTAAAATACTTTTTTCTTGTAGTGGTAACTTAATGACCGCACGTGTTTGTGATCCTATTTATTAGCATGATTCAAATTCATGTCTCAACATTGAGCGTGATTTATGATTGGTTTGAGACCAAATGGTTGTTGGGCTGGTTCTTGTATGTTGGTTTTAATTTTTTAGTTTCGTTATATTAATTTTTTGGTGTTGGGTTGGTTAAGATATGCACAACTTACTTTTGCTTGTCTTCTAGTTAGTAATCACATTATGTTTGCGCGTTTATGCTGGCAATACACGAACATTTGAAGTAACACGGGTTAAGATATTTTATCTTGTCGTTGTTAGTTGGTTTTGTATGGAACAAAAGAGTATATAAAAATTTATGGTTTAGTTTGAATTTTTTAGTAGTTTTAAATTATCGAAAGCAAAATATATACATAACAAACCTTGGAGCCAAAGGTTGAAATGGGCGATGAAGCACAGCAACAGTCTTGAATCTGAAGTAGCTGCGGGTGAAAACTTTATGTGATTTTGACAAGCCAAAGGTTTAATCTAAAGTACTTTTTATTGACTCTCTAAATTAGGTTTTATAAACACTTTAAACATGAGCTTACCTTTAGCTTACTTTTGCTATATAAGTTAATAGGTCACCTAAATAAGCTACAAACACCCCCGAATAATTTACATCACAAGACAGAGTCTTCAATCTTTTACTCAACCACAATTTGTTTTTGTTATAGAAATAAAAAAGAAGTTTAAAAAAAGTCAAGAACTTATATAAATTGTTGTGAGAAAAAATCTGTGTAGTTAGTTTTGTTTTAACTACAACGGATAATTCACACCAACAACATATTACTTATCTTAATTTATTATACACCAAACTATATAAGTAAGCACAAGTTCTTTTGTTTGCCCTATGTGGGATATAAATGTTATAACCAAGTTTTCACACAAATAAACACCTCATACAAAAAGTTGTTCTAGGATCATAGTAACTCCTTTTATTTATATTTGCCTATGATGGACTTACACGTGTCGGTATCATGATTAAAAAATCTTTGCTGTGTGCTAATGAGTTACTGTATATGGGACGAGGCATGTGTCTTAGCAACACCTTAATCAGATTAATCCAGATTGCAATAATAATGTCAGCCAGCCCAAAGTTAGACATAATTTAGGAGTCTAAGTTGATGATTGTTGGCTACAAAGTGTAGCTTTTTTGTTTTGAAAAAGTGTTTAGTAAAACAGTTTTATTTATGACTATAAAATATGGAATGCAAAATTCATAATTAGTACTACGTAACAAATAGAAAAATCATTTATACATATTCAGTTGTATGGCCATGTCGTCACAAAATATTGGTTGTTTTGAACGAGAAACTAGTGTCAACATTAGTTTAGGATCATGCTAGCTTTTATGTTGTTATTAAATACAATTTTCACGAAATAATAAATTTAGTTGGTCTTTGAATTTTACTTTTTTTTTCTTTTCTTTTTTTTCCCCTTAATGAATTGACTTGTCTTAATAACTAAAACTCAATCTACAAAGTCATGTAAAAGTTTTTTTTTTTTTTTTTTCTCTCTCTCTCTCTCTCTCTTATTAACGAGACGATTACATGTACATAGCAAGAACGGTGTATGGTTGCGTTAATTAGTGCGTGCAATGTTTTTTATATATGTGGGTGTGAAGCAAGTGATAATGAAGAAAGTTGGCGATTTACATTGTAACTAAATATTTAGTATTTAATAGATTGCATTTTTTTTTAAGTATGAGTATTTAAGTCTAACAAGACGAGTACCCATGCATAGCAACGGGTTTTATATCGGCATATATAGTTTTAGTAATAAAAAAAAAGTTTATGGGTTCAACCGGATTGGACCCAGGTGGTTCAAACGAAAAATAATAAAAGTTTGAGGATTTGAGGATTAAACATAATGTTTAGAAACCCGATTGGACCCAGGTGGTTCAACCGGTTGAACCGTTCCGGCAAAAAAACGGGTCAATTTAAACCGGGTCAACTCAACGGGTTGGGCCGAAAAACATTCAAATTACACCGAATCAACACGCCGGATTTAAAACGTCCCGGCTCAACTCGGTTTTCGATATGCATTAAATTGTAACAAACAAAGATAGAACAAGCCAGAAATAATTCAAACTATTTCAATACTTTTCAAATGCATGACCATTTTTACTTTATACGTAGTATAAATAATATTACTCATCTTTTAAGTTAAGTTTTAAGAATTATGTTTATACTCTATATAGTATACATAAGCTGACTTAACATGAAAAGTAATTAAATTAAAGATCCCCGCATTATATTATTTAAATTTCAAACGTGACTTAATAGAAAGATCATACAAACAAGCCCTCACACTTTAAGATATATTGTCCATAATAACTTATTTATAATTATTGTAAATTGTTTTAACCCTACCGAAGTCGTCAAGAAGAATTAATTTACTAAAACATAATATAAAAGCTAAGAACTTGTATAAACTACTGACTTCTACTCTCAAATCTTGTTAAATATACTTTCACAAGATCATAGTGTAACTAGCCAATAACATAACATTAATCTCAACTTATATGCTTTGTAGACACCATAGCATATAACTAAGCACAAACTTTCTTCTCTATTCCATGTGGGATAGAAAACTCAAAACAAGTATTCACAAAAGTAAGCACATAGGCATATAAAAAAAAAATTGTTCTAGGGACATACTCTTTTGTTGCTATAAAAAACGCTAGCTTAGTTATAGTTATTCTACATGCTGTTTTGAAAGCATAATAACACTATTTATTATTCTTCATCACTTGCAGCTACCTAAAATTTTATCTGTGGTTTATTTTAACACAAGTTAATTATGTGTTTTCTTTACGACCAATCAGTATATTACCAGTTATAAATAACACAATTTATTATTCTTCATCACTTGCACCAGCCTAAATTTTTAATTTATGGTTTAAAATTTCAACACAAACTAATTTTGGATGTATTCTTTTTTATTTGGTTTTGTATTTGAGCAAAAGGGTATATAAGAATTTCTGGTTTAGATACAATTTTTATTACAACCTTTAACATTCAAACAACATAAAACATACACACAATGACACAATTATTAAACAAAACATAATGTAGCAAAATTGACTATATTTGTTGATACAAAAGTTGGACGTTCCTGGTTTGGAGCTCCAGTTCTCGTACCAATTGAGAATTGCTACTTGAGACCTGCGCACTAAGAGACAAGAAACACCGTTAGGCTTACCGTGGGATTGTCTCCCACGATTATCCTCCGGCGTGAGAGTAAGTAATCGGTTTAGGGTTTAAGGAGTTTTAGGGTTATGAGATCGTACCTTAAACGAGGGATATGATTCCCTTTATATACGCACGGAATCCTTGTTGGTTCCGTGTTCCCCAACCTTCGGCGTATCCCGCATCAGTCGGTTGGGAATGATTATCTCCTTATTTTAGAAGATATCGGATATCTATTCCGTAAATAGATTTGGGCTTGGGCTTTCGTGAGCCCACAAGCTTATTGATATTGGCCCAGTTCGTGCCGGGCTTGTGAGTATTGGACTGTAGTCGGGTTTATGACCCGACTCCAGACTATACGTCATCATGTCCCCCCAGTCTAGTATGCGCAGTGCGTAACTGCGGATGCTAGACTAATGACCGTAGTCCAAAAATAAAATAAATAACGTACGAAACGTATTAAAGAAGCCATACACATACCCGTAGGTGCATTGCATCTAGTCATCAAAGTGAATTGTAAATGCCTCGTTATTCGGGGGAAAGTTCCTGTCCCGCGTCCCATCAGAGTGATCTCAACCACACAAGTTAAGTTAGTGGGGTCCACGTGGCACATATCGGGTGGGTGAGAAAAAGGTATAAAACCACACTTCATTTTCACAATTTTATTCACCGTTAAAAAATATATCCGCCATTATCGAAATAAACCTGCAGCTGCAATCCAGAACTTAACCCACTTTAAGGTAACCGCGCGTGCGTGTCTGTACACCATGGTGAAACAATTATCGGACTTTACCTCTTTCTTGACCGAGAGCAATCTCTTAGAGTTCACCTCAGATTATTTTATACCCCTTGACGTGCATCCGGTTGTGCCGAATGCGCAAGCGACCATTGACGTGCCCCTGTCCCGCTTCCTATGCGATGTGTTAAACTATTACAGTCTGCATATATCTCAGTTGCACTGTATCGGTGCGGCCAAAATTACCAATTTTGAGGTAAATTGTCGTTTACTGGCAGTGAACCCAACCATCCATTTATTCCGCGCCTTTTATCACACAATATGGGCACATGGGTGGGTATCATTTGCGAAGCGTGCCGGTAGGCTTCAATGCTATACGGATAAGCTAGACTCGCTTCGGGATTGGAGGGAGTATTTCTTCTGGGTAGATGAGATATGCTTTCCATGGAACTATGAGTTCTATACTCGGGGTACATTAGAGAGGGATGAGTGCCCCCTACCTGGGTCGTATAACGCTGAGGATGCGGAACTGATAAATGACAACCGCATCCCCATTAGTGCCTATCCGGAGAGATTTCTGGTACATATGGGCATCAGCCGTAACTATTTTGGTCCCGAAGATGAGATCCCAATCTTCTTGGACGCCAATAGCCAGGGTGGGTACTCATTCCGCTGTACCTCTGTATAAATGATGTGAGTCTCCTGTTTGTATTCGCGCATTATATAACTTATGTTATTTTGTTGCTTCCTTTGCGCAGAAATGGATCTATTCACTGTGGTGCAATTAGCCAAACCACTGGATGTGAGGTCAGGGGTGCGGCCTTTGAAAGAAGGCGAAGAGCCAATACTAGCGAGTACCGCGGGCCATACAATGGAGCTGAACTTAGGGGGAACAGGGACCAGCTCTTCCGTTGCGATAGAGGCAACGCCGGTGCAAGGCGTGTCGAGCCCTCGTGCGCCTTCCCCTATTGCGCAGCCACCACCCGTAGTGGCAGATCCCATTGATGAGGTAATGGAGGAGCAAGAGCATGCGCTATTGCGTAAGAGGTCGCGCAGCGGGGAGGGCGCGAGTTCAGCGAGGAAGAAGCGTCCCGTGACTGTTCATGTTGAATCGTCAGAGAGTGAAGCAGCATCATCGCACCCGTCAGCCGATGTTTCTGGGCCCCAGTAAGTACTCTTGATAGTATGATTGTTGTTTGTTTTCATCAAGTTTGCGCGTGAGATCTTGATAAGTCTGTCTGTGTTTGTAGGTTCAAGCAGAGTGCGGAGTCGCCACCTAAAGAGAGTCCTGATTTTTCTGAGTCTGCAGAACCGGAGATTGGTAGCGCAGTGCCAGTGGCAGCAGGGGATGCGTTAATGGGCCAGCTGGTTGATAACCTTGTTTCTCTAGCCGCGCAGTTGAAGTCGAAGTGTGTTGGAGAAAATACTCAGGACAATCAAAAGGACCAGCGCATTGCATCACTGGAGGCACAATTGGCCAGTGCCAAGGCTGAAATAAAAGAAGCCAATGCGTATGCGGAGAAGCTTGCAGGAGAAAAAATGTCTCTACTATCTCAAATAGACCAGGAGCGTGCTGAAGCAGTCAAGTATAAGCTATCATGTAACTGGGCCCTCAAACATCTAGAACAGGGTAAGGAAAATTTCTTCGCGCAGTTGGGAGAGCTTGGGGGTACTGTGAGCTGGTCATTGGAGGTGCAGGAGGCAAAACTGCGTAAGCTTAGCATTGAGTATGACGAGGAGTTGTATCCTCAGCTCATGTCCACTATAGCGGAGCGCAGGTGGCTCATAGGCCACGGTCTTCGCCTAGCTGCCCTCAGTACACTGGAATCGCCAGAGGTGGTGAATGCCTTCGGGGAGGTTGTGCAGTGCGCCTTGGAGCGTGGTAAGTCAGAAGCAATTGAAAAGCTTCATGAGACAGAACTGCTGAAGGCGCCTATTGATAAGGTACCAAATTATGATGCTGAGTCATATGATCACTTGGTCGCTGCCATGCAGAGAATGAAGGACTTAGAGCTCCCAATGTGTTAGGAATTAGAAATTCCCGGTATTAAAGAGTCGGTCACCTCAAGTATATGTAATCGTTAGAAAGCTCGTAGTCGTAGTTCTTTTAAGTTAAGTAGTATTTTAGTTAAGTAACACCGTGGAGGACGGACGGGTCTTTACCCACTGTATGCCTGATCCACAGCCCAAAGTGTGGCGAGTTATGTAAGACTATAAATACTCCATTTCTGGGCAGGCAGGAGGTGCCACAATGAATTGATTTTATGATGAATTGAATTTTCTTGATGCTGATGCTCGAAAGATTGCTAATGTATATGAACTCCACTGGCTGAGAAATTATGGCCCTTAAAGATTAAGGATTGTGTAACCCTCGAGATTCAGGAAGTAAGAGACGTACCGTCGCTGGTTCACTAGTATACTGAGTCGTAGTATTAAACCATGGAATAGTTATCCGCGGAAGTCGTCAAGACAGAGTACTTCGAAAAGTTAACGAAGACTGAATGGTGCGAGGTTCCGCGTGACGTGTTGGAGGGGCTTCCGTAAGTGGTGGAGACCGCTAAGGTCACATGACTCCCGTCGATCCGCTTCTGGCACCGGATACTCGGTGGACGCGAGGCGATATCACCTGTACTCGACTCCTATGTTGAGGAGCAGTATGAGTTACGATTCGAATGCGTCAAAACGGAGGACGTGGAGGTTACTGGTCGAGTGTCATGGGGGTTCGAGAGGGTTGACGCGCTTCTTTAAAAGGAATGGGACAAGATCTACAAACTCCCGGGTCAATGTACTATCGAATATGAACTGACGAAGTCGTGCGAGG
>BPTQ01000002.1:176875627-176986066 GCA_019973895.1 Chrysanthemum seticuspe | reverse complement strand
CAGTCAATAAATCTCATTAGGACACTTTCAATGAAGACTCTCTGTTTCACACAATGTGGAAAGAGAGATTATATCTTGAGTCCTACGCATTATCCTTGTGGTATTGCCAGAACATCTGAGTGATGTGTCTACATATTCACAATGAAGATGGAAAGCCTTCTGGAGCCAACATCAAACAAGCTCCTGGTAGGTGGCATGTGAGATCTATTATATAGATCAACCATGTGACAACTGAACAGAAACAATGGGGCGATTCAATTTCTTGAATCAATCCTGGTTCAGGTTAGGGATTGACGGATACCTTTGAAAAACCAGTCTTTGTGCTTAAAAACTCTTTTCTTTGGCACATCGACTGTGTACTCATTTTTCAAACCAAAAGGTATTTTTATGATTGATAATTGGTTTCAATAAAACCTTCGTTGTATTGCAAAAACAATTTCTATTGAGCAATACACGATTGTTTTTCAAATCTCTTTTCTTCAATCAGTGGACTTAAAATTCGCTGGTTCACTCACTCCGTGTTGTCTTCTTTGAGACGTTCCGGTTTGAGAACAGCTAGAACAGCTGCGAAACCCTGTCAAGGAGATTCTTAGGAATCCTACCTGATCACAGGCAGTACTTGTACTGATCAACGGGGAACCGTGGGCCGTGTACCTCAATTCATCGAAAGTGATCAAAGACACTTTCGTGCGATTTGTTGCTAACTGTTGTATGCAGGTACGGCCGACGTTTGCAGCTGATCAGAATGAAGCAGTCAATCCATAGCCGCATGCTCACTTAACACATTCATCTCAAAAATCATGATTAGTGCATCAATGACTCTGATATTTTCACTCCATGCTTCTGCTACGCTGCTGCCAATATCATGATTCAACAAATGCTTCCGCTACTCTGATGAGAAGATATCATGATCCAGAATGTGAGCATGTCGGTCCCAAAGTCACAACACCACAATGGATGTCTCAGAGATTTTTGATAGCCGATGATCACCAAAGATGGCTCAAACTCATCATCACGTGGATCAGTAAAAGACCTCCACTTGAAGTAACCAAACATGCATTGTGAAGTATCAATGACTACGAGCTTAAGAGCAAAGGACTACATCAAGAATGCAAGATCAATTGTTAAATGTTATATCTATTTGTATTCAATGTAATTTTGGTACATAATTGAGGTGACCTCCCTTAGGGGGAGATTGTTAGGAATTAGAAATTCCCGGTATTAAAGAGTCGGTCACCTCAAGTATATGTAATCGTTAGAAAGCTCGTAGTCGTAGTTCTTTTAAGTTAAGTAGTATTTTAGTTAAGTAACACCGTGGAGGACGGACGGGTCTTTACCCACTGTATGCCTGATCCACAGCCCAAAGTGTGGCGAGTTATGTAAGACTATAAATACTCTCTACCTTCCAAGGTAGAGAGTTGGAGCTCATAATAATATCTTTCACTTTCTCTCACTAAGTTCCCTAAACCTCTAACTTTCTCTCTCTAGAATTCCATCTTATTCGCCACCTTGTGTTATGGTTTGATGTGTATGTGAAAAGTTATATCTTACACTAGGAGAATGATTGATATTCCAACTCAAGGATCGGTTGCTCTTCCATACGGGATGCTTCTCACCCGTCTCTACAGAAACTTTGCACCAATTCCACCAACCCCAAAAGGGATGCACCTTCACTATGAACTCATCCCTCACATCTTTGTACCTTTGAGTGATGCTCGAGTTGCTAAGACTAAAGGCAAGAGAGCTAAACCTCCAACTCCTTCATCATCATCATCAAATAGCTCCGAGGATGGCCTTCCAAGCTCTCATCTTCCACCTCATGAGTATTACGCATCTCTTCCCGAGATTGAGAATGAATCAGCAGAATTCAAGCAAACTAAGGGAATGTTCAAGTGCCTTGGTAGGATGATGAACAAGATTTACAAGAAGTTGGACAAATAAGGGTACTTTAAGGAGTGTTTGGAACAATGCATTATCGTTAATGTTTGATACTATTTAGTTGTTTTTATTATGTAAGATGATAATATAACTTAAAACAATGGTGTATGCTAACAATCTCATGCAGGGGGATAGCGCAAGTATGCTATCAAATTTTACCCATTTTCACTATATTGTGAAAATCAATAAGCCTTGCTCAAAATCTATGTTCCACTATGTTTATACATGTATTATTTACTTTTCCTAACTAGAAATGTTTAGTATAACAGCTTTTGAGAAAAATTTCAGGTTTCGGAAATGTCCCCGACACCTAAAAACATACTCTGTCCATATTTCTGCACTCCACGGATCAGACGGCACCATAATTTTGGTACCGTCCTTTATGTATTTTGGTACCGCCGTACCTGTACAGGCGGACCAGACGGCACCCTTTTTAGGGTACCGTCCGTGTATAGTTTTGGTGCCGTGGATCCTCCAGGTAATTTTCTGAATTTCGACTCTTTCGTGATTCCAAATTACCATCTATCACTTATAAATCAATCTTAACTAGTGTATACTCTTATTAGAACTAGTATAATTCACTTAGGTATATAAGAAATCCATTTCCCACCAAAATTCAAAAATTTGAAAAATCCACCCAAGGAGCCCTTTGGCATAAAGGAAGGAACCAAATTTTTGGTACCTTCAAATCCGTGGGTAATCTGAATGTTAGGATATTCCACTCACTAGAACACATTTATTGCAAATCTCTTCTTCTTCACTCCATCTCTCTTGTATGGATTGACTTGGGTGATATGACTAGCATTCAACCCACTTCCAAATCATTAGGAACCTCCTCTCTTCAATGGTTTAACATCAAATCAAACACATTTCTCCACAATTTTTCACTTCTATAAATTGAGAGGTTTTACCATGATCATCCTCACACCTTCTTCATTCTTACTATTATCTAGCAAAGTAAAACCCAAGTCAAAAATGACAAAATCCTCACCAAAACCTTGCAAGAAGACCGCTAGAATTAGCGTTAGGCCTTGTTGCTTCGTGAACATGAGCTCCTCATCCGAGTCTTCTCCACTCACAATCTCATCTCCCATCCGAGATGATACAAGCCTTACTTTGGCTACACCAAATCAATCACACATTGTGATCACCACTCCACCACCTACAAAAACACCAACTTCACCTCCTCCGGCACCCATCCAAACATCCAAAACACCCTCACCACCTTCACCACCAAGGTCTCCAACTCTCGTTCCTATGGAGTTATTTTCAACTCCACCAACTTCACCAAATCCTTTCCTAGAGGACTTGGATGACTTGCCTCCTATGCCAAATCATCCACCACCATTGCCATCATTTGGCACAATTGAGCGGATCGCTCATGAGTCACCTCGGTCATCCCTTGACCCAAACGCCCCATTAGGGCCTAAACCTCTTCTCTTCCACCCCATTCACAAAGACATTCGTGGTCCTTTGTATGGGGACCATCCACTTCCCCCGTCAATGTCCCCTCATCTTGAGGACATTGAGGAGTGTATGTGGGATGCCAATCCCACTAGAGAGGAGATTCAAGCGGAACTCTACAACCTCCACCAATTCAAAGGCATGGTGGATTCTCACTTAAGTGAGACAATGCAAATGCAAAATGCTTTGCTTGCATCCATCATGACCACTCCAAACATCCCCAACACCACCAACACATCCACCATTCCATCACCACAACCTCCCCAAACATTCTACCCTCCAAGGCATGGTTGCTCAACTTGTGAGCAAACGGGCCAAACCGTAGAACGGACCCGGGTTATGGTCCATGACTTTCATGAAGAAATGAGGTTCATCCTCAACCACATCCTTGAGCGTCTCAACGCTCTTTCCCATCCACCATCACTTTAGGATGGTTTTAGACTAGTTTTTCTTGTTTTTTACTTTCTTAGGATCTTTTTTATTTCTTGTACTAAAAACACATCATTGTGTTCTCTTTTCATGATCTTTACTCATGAAAAATTTTAACTAATGAATGTTGTTTATTATATTGGTATCATTACATAGTGTTTGGAAATGCTTGTGAATGATCATTATTACTAACAATTTTTCTTGTAGCTTTATTTTCACAATCAATGAATCTTCCTATTAAAGCACCCAATTTAGGGGGAGCTTTGATCAAGGGGGAGATAATGGCACGGGCTCATTACATTCCGCATCACCTCTTCTTTTTGTTGAGACAAAAAGGGGGAGAAAATATAGAACTTGATTATATTTATATTTTGACTTTTCTGAAGAAGTCAACTGCATACTTTGACTTTCTGAAAAAGTCAACATCATGCATCAACTAGTGAATTCTTTGACTTTCATAAAAAGTCAAACATCATACACTTGCATTATCATTCTCTTTTCAAGTTCTAAAACTAATATTTTTATAACTCTTGCACAAACCTTGTATCTTTTATAAAAATAAAATTTATATTTTGTCCTCAACAAAAGGGGGAGATTGTTAATACAAATATCGTCATTAAACGTTATTTATATTTTTGATCTTTGCCTAAGTTTTGTTAATGACAAAAGTAAATTTAATTTATAAAAGCTTAAAGCTTGTCAAGTTTAATAGATATTAAAACAAGCTTTCTCAAACAATATATTCATCATTCAAGCATTTACATTTGTGATTAGTGACATCTTGATATGACTCTAATCATTATGTATGATAGTAGTTTTTAGAATGTGTTAGGTTCTTAAAACCAAACACTACTTAAGCATTTGCATATTTCTAAAAATAGAAATACAACATATGACATCATGTTATCCATCATGGAAATCATTGGAAGATTTCATTAGATATTTTGTGTGGATTTGTACTCTTCATATCTTGCACAATCTAACTTAGATATAGTTGACTTTAGCATGATTTGATATCTTGGCTGTCAGAACCCCACGGTACCAATTTGGTACACGGACGGAACCCTTTTAAGGGTTCCGCGGTCCGTGGACGCTCCTGTCCATTTTGGCTATAAATAGCAATGCCAAGCCAAGTAGTTTCTTCATCCCTTTCTAACATACTCTCATACATATCTTCTCTCTAACCTTTCTAACTCAGTTTCATATCATATTAGTGATCTCTTTTGTAGCAAAGAAGATCAAGTCATATTCAAGCTTCAACGAGAAGTTGGAAGTCTTGTTTGTTTAGTGTTGTATGATCTAGTGTTGATCCATACTTCATTGTTGTATCAAACCATCATAATCTTGTGAGTGTGAGTGGTTAGTATTTTAGTCCTCAAAATACATTGTGTGTGGGAGTAGTTGTACCCTTGGAAAGAACTCGACATCTAGCTTTGTGTCGGAAATAGTGTAAGCGAAGTGTAAAGGTTTTCTCCGCCGGTGAAAGGAGCTTGTTGACTAGTGAAGTTAAACTCTCGAGTGTGAGACTCGGGGAGTGGAGTAGGGCAAGGAAAAAGAGTCCTTGTAGGCCGAACCACTATAAACAACTTGTTGTGGTTTGATCATTTCTTTCCCTATTTACTTATTACACATTGCTTGCATATTTCATTAACATACTCAAGATCAATATCAATTGATCTTTCAATAAGTTTCAAAACAAAGTTTTTAATTGGTAAACTATTCAACCCCCCTTCTAGTTTTCTACAAGGATGATCATGATAACCTGGTAAAACAGTTTTCTAAATTAGAAGTTGAGCATCTTGCTTTGCAATTAAAATATCAACATTTGAAAGAAAATGTTAAAACCTCAAATATCAAGACATCCTTGGATGTTCCTGAATTTGATGCAGTTTTTGAAATTAGCAAACGTGATGAACAGATTCGAGCTCATTGTAACACGATCAGAAAGTTGAAAGCCCAAATCTCTCAATTAAAGGGTGAAAAGAACAATGTGACTGGCACCTAAATGCCTCCTCCTTTAGATTCTCAGTATTCTCAAACTTTTCATCTTCAAAACTTAGTAAATGCTTTACAAAAGGAAAACGAGAGCTTTCTAGAAGAAAATGAAAAGGTTAAACGTCACTTTAAAGAGTTATGTGATTCAATGAAAGTCACTCGCGACAAAAACAACAAAAAAATAACCTCTTTACAAAAAGAAATTGAGAATCTGAGGAGTCAGGAAAAAGGGAAACTGCCACTTGTTTTTAATGAGAATGTTGTATCAAAGTCATCCTCAGACTGCAAATATACTGTGACTGTTAAATATATTCCTTCTCATCTTAGGAATAATGAACTTGTGTTTCACAACTATTGTGCTCACCTTAAGGATAGTCTAGAATGTCTCCGTGAGATTGTGGAAGAGGATTTCATAAATAAGCCTCTTGATAGAGAAATTAGGTTTGCTTGCATTCAGGCCAAACGATCTCAAGAAATGCTAGAATGTTTAATTGCAACATGTCCTAAATCCTTAGGTGCGAAAGGTAAAGCTGTGATGCCTTGTTCTATGCCTAGTGCCAAGCATACAAACCATTCCATGCCCAGCTTTAAGAAAGTGAACACTAATGTACCGTCTAGTAGTTCAGATCCTTGCACATCTAGTTCAGGAATGCAAAAAGTAGATCAACCAACTAATGTTCCCATAATTCCCTCTACAGGAGTAATCAGTGACATTAAAGCAAGCGGGTCAAAGCCTCCAGGCAATACCAAGCAAAATAGGACCTCGCAAGCTAAGAACGTGCATTGGAAGAGAGTAGAAGACCAACCTAGGAACTTTAAGTTTGAGTTGAATAAAACGAATCGTGTTGATTCTAGTATTAGCCATAGGCGTACTGTAATTAATTCGAATTCTGATACTATCTGCAAACCATGTAATGATGATTGCTTGAGTTCTGTTGCTAATCATGAATGTGGTGTGAATGTTTTGTCTAATGCTGTCAAATGCCCAGTTAAAATTGTTAATGCTAAAAATCATGCTAAGAAGGCTAAAAGGCAAAGACGAAAGAAAGTTAGAAAACAGTGGAAACCCACAGGAAGAACATTCAGTAAAATAGGTTTTCAATGGATACCTTTTGGCCATAAGGATAATCAGTTCTGCCCTCAATCTGCTAAGACAATGCCCACTAGAAAATGGATGCCTACTGGTAGAACTATTCCTTTAAGAAGTGAACATACTTTGAATAGGTCAAATACGGACACCAGCACTGCATCTATTCCTAATGATCCCATTGCTTCTATTTCTGATATGGGTGTTTCTACCTCTGATGTGGGTGTTCCAATCACTGTTACTAACCAAATGGAACCCATTCTTGCACGGGGATCCCAATTATCCAGTTATCCATTCTTGTCTGTGTTCAACTGCAGATCGTTCAAATCGTTATGTGTTACCTGGACTCAGGCTGTTCCAAGCATATGACTGGAGACCGGTCACGGCTCATGAACTTCGTGAGCAAATACATCGGAACTGTGAGATTCGGAAACGATCATTTTGGTGCTATTATGGGTTATGGAGATTACGTGGTTGGAGATAGTGTGATTTCCAGGGTATATTATGTTGAAGGTCTTGGACATAATCTATTTTCTGTCGGACAATTTTGTGACTCAGATTTAGAAGTGGCCTTCAGAAAACATACTTGCTTTGTTAGAGAACTTGATGGTGTGGAACTTCTCAGAGGAACTCGTGGGTCAAACCTATACACCATCTCTATCGAAGATATGATGAAATCTTCACCCATCTGCTTGCTGTCAAAGGCTTCCAAAACTAAGTCATGGCTATGGCACCGTTGTCTCAATCACTTGAACTTTGGTACCATAAACAATATTTCCAGAAAGGACTTAGTAAGAGGATTACCCAGATTAAAGTATGAAAAAGATCATCTTTGTTCAGCTTGCCAATTGGGAAAAAGCACAAAATATGCCCACAAACCAAAACCCACAAACTCAGTAATGGAAGTTCTTCATACCCTTCATATGGATTTATGCGGACCAATGAGAGTTCAAACTATTAATGGGAAGAAATATATTTTAGTCGTTGTCGATGACTACTCTCGATTCACTTGGGTAAAGTTTTTGAGGACAAAGGATGAAACTCCAGATGTCATCATTAAACTTATCAATCAACTTCAAGTTCGACTTAACAATACTGTTAGAATTGTTCGAACAGACAATGGCACAGAGTTCGTTAACAAAGATTTAATCCAGTTTTATGAAAGTGTTGAAATCAGTCATCAAAGAAGTGTTCCACGAACCCCTCAACAGAACGGTGTAGTTGAAAGACGAAATCGAACTCTTGTGGAAGCCGCTAGAACAATGCTTATTTACTCAAAGGTTCCAATGTTTCTCTGGGCTGAAGCCATTGCCACTGCTTGCTACACCCAAAATCGTTCCCTTATTCACACCTCTCATGGAAAAACTCCATATGAACTTGTCCATAAACGAAAACCTGATCTATCCTACCTTCGTGTGTTTGGTGCTTTATGTTACCCAACTAATGACGGTCAAGATTTAGGTAAACTAAAAGCTAAAGCGGACATTGGAGTATTTGTGGGTTATGCACCAAACAGAAAAGGATACCAAATCTACAACAAGAGAACCCGAAATATCATGGAAACAATTCACGTTACGTTCGATGAGCTGACCGGTCAAATGGCTCCAGGACAATCCAGTTCTGGACCAGCATTTCAACCTTTATCCAATAGTCCTATCAGTTCTACTCTTGTTTCTAATCCCTCACCAGCAACTCCGTATGTACCTCCTTCAGAAGATGATTTGAAGAAATTATTTGATCCAATGTTTGATGAACACTATGAGCCAAGTGTTAATGATATGTCATCTCCATCAATAGAGGCTGCCTCTATCCCTGTCAATGAAGTTAACCCTTCAGTTTCAATATCATTAAGTCAAGAAGCGCCTGTTGCTGATCACTCCGTCTCATCAACAAATCATCAATCATCGAGTGTACACAATGGAAATGGTGTTGCTGTTACAGATGATGAAAACCCTTTTGCTCCTCCAGAAGATGAACCCTTTGAAAAATATTTGCTCCTGAATCATCATCAGAACCATCGTCAACAGGAGATATAGACTCTGCTACTTCAGTTCCACAACATCAACCACATGAACACCTCAGAAAATGGACACATGATCATCCATTAGACAACATCATTGGAGACCCTTCTCGTCCAGTATCCACATGGAAACAACTTGCAACCGATGCCTTATGGTGCTTCTTCAACTCCGTACTCTCTAAGATCGAACCAAAAGACGTGAAAACTGCCATGAATGAAGACAGCTGGTTCAATGCCATGCAAGAAGAAATTCATGAGTTTGATTGACTAGATGTATGGGAATTAGTACCTGCTCCAAATTGTGCTATGATTATTGCTCTAAAGTGGATCTTCAAAGTGAAACTTGATGAGCATGGTGATGTTTTACAGAACAAGGCACGATTAGTTGCAAAAGGATACCGTCAAGAGGAGGGTATTGACTTTGAAGAATCATTTGCTCCAGTTGCTCGTATCGAGGCAATCAGAATCTTCTTGGCTAATGCTGCAAGTAAGAACATGGTTGTATATCAGATGGATGTAAAGACGGCTTTTCTTAACGGAGATCTTAAAGAAGTCGTATACGTTAGCCAACCTGAAGGCTTTGTGAATCCAGAGCATCCTACTCACGTTTATCGTTTGAAGAAAGGCTCTTTACGGTTTGAAGCAAGCTCCAAGGGCTTGGTATGATACACTATCAAAGTTTCTTCTATCTACTGGATTCAGCAAAGGAGCAGTTGATCCGAAATTGTTCACCAGAAAGTCAGGCAAACATTTAATTCACGTTCAAATATATGTTGATGATATCATTTTTGCCTCGACTGACCCCAATGAATGTGACCGTTTTTCAAGTGAAATGGGTTCTAAATTTCAAATGTCAATGATGGGATAAATGTCATTTTTCTTGGGATTACAAATTTCACAAAGTCCCGGGAGGCATTTTTATAAATCAATCTAAATATGCAAATGAGATTTTAAAGAAATTTGGATTTGATTCTAGTGACCCTGTTGACACTCCCATGATAGAGCGTACTAAATTGGATGAGGACCACTCAGGGATCATGGTTGACCAAACAAAATATCGTAGTATGATTGGATCCCTGATGTACCTCACAGCCAGTAGACCAGACATTCTGTTCGCTGTTTGCATGAGTGCTAGATATCAGGCTAAGCCTACCAAAAAGCACCTTAAAGCGGTTAAACGGGTCTTTCGGTATCTCCAAGGAACCATCAATATGGGACTTTGGTACCCGAAGGACACCGGTATGTCACTAACAGCCTATGCAGATGCTGATCATGTAGGATGTCAAGATACACGTCGAAGTACGTCTGGAGGTGCTCAGTTTTTGGGTGATAAGCTTGTGAGCTGGTCTTCAAAGAAGCAAATGAGTACTTCTATTTCCTCTACAGAGGCTGAATACATAGCCATGTAATCATGTTGTGCTCAAATCCTATGGATGAGATCTCAATTATCTGACTATGGCTTTGAATTCAACAAAATCCCTCTGTACTGTGATAATAAGAGTGCTATTGCTCTCTCATGCAACAACGTACAACACTCAAGAGCAAAGCACATCAACATTCGACATCATTTCATCAGGGAGCAAGTAGAAAATGGTGTGGTGGAACTCTATTTTGTGAGGACTGGATATCAGTTAGCAGACATCTTCACCAAAGCTCTTCCTAGAGAACGTTTTGAGTTTATCCTCCCACGACTTGGTCTAAAGAGTCTACAACCGGAAACACTCAAACGTCTTCAAGAGGAAGACGAGTAGTAAAGGTCTTTCTTCATCCATCTCTTGTAAATATCTTTTCGAAAATCAAAATACAAAATTACAAAACCTTCTAAAAGCAAATAGAAAAATATAAAACTTTCAGAAAATCCATAAAAATTGGAAAAATCCTGAAAAATTTCGAAAAATATTGTCTTTTTGTCATGATTTGTTTTCCCGATTCGATAATATCTACGGTCTTTGTGCTGTTATTCAAAGAATGACACGGGACTTTAGATGTTGTTCGAATGTTCAAAAAAAATCAAAAATAAAAAATATTTTTGGGAGAAAGTGAAAAAATGGTTTATTGTCATTTCAGGCAGTAACCCGCTCTTCAATGAAAGAACAGAGCCATGCTTTATCTTGGTTTTCAAATTTCTTGCTCTGATTCTATAAACATTAACTTACTATCTAATGAAAACTAATTGCTTTGAAAAATAACTCGGACTCTATTTTTGAAAATCATCTGGACTTAACGTTTGTCAAAAATATCTATCTCTCAATCGACAACTCATGTCATTGATTGAGGGGGAGAATGATTTCAATTAAATCAAAAGGTTATTTGTCATTCAATTGTTTTCAAAAGATAATCATGCATGTTTAATCAATGGAGTTTAAAGTCTCATAATCCAATCCTTATCAGTTAAAATGTTTTCATAATCAAGTCACAATTCTCCTTAAAAGCTTTCAAAATAAATTTAAATCTACAGAGATCACAAATCTCAAATGATTTGATAATTGTGATCGGGGGAGAATTTGTGATTTAAATTGGATTTAATCTGATAATTCGGTAAATGGTTTTATAAGGATGTACAAGCTCTCCTTCCCACATGTGCCAAACGATTTTAAATTTCCATGCACATGTTGAGGGGGAGCATCTATCTTAAACCACTAAGATTTGAACGTGATCATTTTATTTCAATGTGCAGTCTTTTCCTAATATGTGCAAAACATCTTCAAATTTCCATGCACATATTGAGGGGGAGCAACTATTTTGAAAACCACATTCTTCATATAACTACTCTTAGATGCAAGCCAATCCCTCAAAGATGAAAATTATTTCCATTACAAAATGATGCGTGATGCACATGTTGAGGGGGAGCTCTGCTTCAAAAATTATCAAAAATAATTCAGGTACAAAATGCTTTGATAATATATCACAAGTATCTAGATTGATTTTCAAATGGTTTTCAATTGGTTCCAATGGCAGATGAACAATACCAAATAGACCGACCAAATTTACTTTATGTATGGTGATATAAGGTTGATAAGGTTAGGTATTTGTTCCCATGATCCGCCAGAACCGGAGGGATCTACCCAGGGACAATCCACTAGATAGTGTAGAAGTCTTTAGGTATGATGAAAAAAGGAGAAAAGTGAGATATGGGAAGAGTGCGGACTGAGATAGAGCTAGAACTGGAATAAACCCAACAAGGTTCTAGTAATGAAGTCTCGGTAAGCACTGAAGGGGTTGAAGAATGAAAAAGAAATGAATATGAAAAGGGTGAAAAGAAATAGCCCTCCAAAAATTCAACCGTAGGGCAGAAACCGGGTTCAATTCATATACTACTGGTGGTTACCAAGGTAACATCGGTATTGAAGACAAGACGTCATGGACCCAGTGACGCACTGCACTTCAACTTTCCAAACCACTCAAGTTCCTCTTAAAAGGACTTGTTTCATTCTCACGGGGAACCGACATAATCTATCGACTTTCTCTTAGAGATAGTTGGTATTGAAGAAGGAGACCCTCTCCCTAGTCTCCGGCATAGGAACCAAATATGCACAATTGAGTCTAGAGCCACGAGATCATCAATAAATCTCATTAGGACACTTTCAATGAAGACTCTCTGTTTCACACAATGTGGAAAGAGAGATTATATCTTGAGTCCTACGCATTATCCTTGTGGTATTGCCAGAACATCTGAGTGATATGCAAACATATTCACAATGAAGATGGAAAGCCTTCTGGAGCCAACATCAAACAAGCTCCTGGTGGGTGGCATGTGAGATCTATTCAATAGATCAACCATGTGACAACTGAACAGAAACAATGAGGAGATTCAATCTTTTGAATCAATCCTGGTTCAGGTTATGGATTGACGGATACCTTTGAAAATCCGGTCGTTGTGCTTAAAAACTCTTTTCTTTAGCACATCGACTGTGTACAAATATTTCAAAATAAAAGGTGTTTATGATTGATAATTGATTTTCATTGAAACCTTCGTTGTATTGAAAAAACAATTTCTATTGAGCGATACACGATTGTTTTTCAAATCTCTTTTTATCAATCAGTGAATCTCAATTCGCTGGTTCACTCACTCCGTGTTGTCTTCTTTGAGACGTTCCGGTTTGAGAACAGCTAGAGCAGCTGCGAAACCCTGTCAAGGAAATTCTTCAGAATTTTACCTGATCACAGGCAGTACTTGTACTGATCAACGGGGAACCGTGGGCCGTGTACCTCAATTCAACGAAAGTGATCAAAGACACTTTCGTGCACTTTATTGCTAACTGTTGTATGCAGGTACGCCCGACGTTTGCAGCTTATCAGAATGAAGCGGTCAATCTGTAGCCGCATGCTCACACATCACATTCATTTCAAAAGAAATCATGATTAGTGCACCAATGACTCTGATATTCTCACTCCGTGCTTCTGCTACGCTGCTTCCTATATCATTAATCAACGAAAGCTTCCGCTACTCTGATGAGAATAAATCATGATCCAAAATGTGAGCATGTCGGTCCAAAAGTCACAACATCACATAATACCAACACCACAATGGATGAGTCAGACATTTATGATTGCTGATGATCTCAAAGTTGGCTCAAAACTCAGTATCACGTGGATCAGTTAAAGACCTCCACTTGGATTAACCAAACATGCAATAATGAAGAATCGATGACTACAAGCTTCAGAGCAAAGTCCTACATCAAGAATGCAAGAACAATTTATAATGTAATATCTGTTTGTATTCAATGTAATTTTTAATGTGTGTTTGAGGTGACCTCCCGTAGGGGGAGATTGTTAGGATTTAGTAAATCCAGTTATTAAAGAGTCGGTCACCTCAAGTATATGTAATCATTAGAAAGCTTGTAGTCATAGATTATTACAAGTTAAGTAGTATTTAGTTAAGTAACACCGTGGAGGACGGACGGGTCTTTACCCACTGTATGCCTGATCCACAGCCCGTAGGTGGCGATTTATGTAAGTACTATAAATACTCTCTACCTTCCAAGGTAGAGAGTTGGAGCTCATAATTAGATTTTTCTTTCTCTCACTAAAGTTCCCAAACCTCTAACTTTCTCTCTCTAAAACCATAGTATACGCCTACTTATGTTTGTGATATGATGTGTATGTGAAATCCAATATGTTACAGAGTTTTGTTTCATTAGCCTATATTTGTTAAGGCGAGTTTCGAAGGCAAGGCGCAGGTGATAATGTATGTTGCAATGTACTAAACCATTTGCACAATAATGTATGTTGCATTGTACTAAACCATTTGCATAAACGCTATATCGAAATAAGCAGGAGTAATGAGACCTCGAAAGGTGATTAACTTGATAGTTGTGGTGAACTCTTATTGTATTGTTTGGGTGCCAAATTGAATTTTTTGTTGTTTGAATCAACATTAGTAAAGTGAGTGGACTTGGTTGTTTATATGAGTAAGGGGCGTTTGGGAACTGGGATTGGTTATTAAAAATGTTTCTCAGCTTATTGGGTCTTAATATAGTATATTCAGAATTAAAGTATATTCAGTAAGGGGCATTTGGAAAATGGTTTATCTAGATGGCGCATGTGAGATGTGAATAAGGGTATGGCTTTTAAAAACAAGGCTCATGGTTAAAAATAAGTTTAATGGCCTGGAACGGTACGTTTGTCACCATAGATGCTAGACGGTTCTAAACGGTTACTAAGAACCGTACATGTGTTACTTACTGATTTTCCGATTTCTTTATTACTTGCAGGATTAAATTAGTTATCCAGGTGAAAGGTAACATTAATGTTGAAGAGACACGATATACAAGCTATATATATCTCTGTATTACTGATATGATGTGCTAGATAAGAAAATTCTACCGCACAATAATACCTAAGTTAGTCTTCTATGTTCAATTTAAATTATAATCTGCTTCTCAATGTTTGTTAATAATTTTCTGGCTAATAAGAATCCCTTAAAAGTTGAAACAATGTTTTTTTTTTATTTATTTTTTTTTAATAATTCTGGCAACTCTTATTTTATCATCACGCAAGATGATTCACTTTATTAAAGTTGGGTTACGAACTGTATCTGGAACTCTTTGGGTTTCATTAATAAAGTTAGGGTGAAAATGAGACCGCTTGCTAACGCCCATTTCTTAAATAATTAGTACTTTCGTTATTGTTTATAATAGTGACTTGCTTGGCCTAATAATGTTTGCTACTTCACTAAGTATATGTTCTTAATGCTTTTGCTTGGAGTATAGACAGGTCCTAGACTAAAATATTGACTATTGAGTACCTAGGTTTATGATGAAGAGTCTTAATACATAATCTTTCAACAAAACCAAAATGAAAGTTTACTAGAAAACTACCTGAAAAAGTTTCTTCATGTCATATGTGTATTTGTGTGTAAGTTATGTGTATTGGACTAATAGTGTGTATGTGCGGCTACTGTTACAATATAATGGATTGACTGGCGTAGTATTACCTCAAATTTTGGTCGTGAAGATCCGTATTTCATTTTTATGGGCCGGATACAATCACATGATACTCGAGGTAATCTAATGTTTAACTTATCATTGTGGTCTTTTTGTCATTAAAAAAAAAAAAAAAAAAAAAAAAAAAAAAACTTTTGACTTTCTACTTCGGCATTTGATAGATTTATACATTATGTTACTGGTCTGGTAATTTCATTAAGTAACTTAAAAAACATTATTCAGTTTATTTCATAACATATATTGCTTTTTAGACCACCAAATGTTGCTTCCAAATATTGCTATATATGTTTATTGACAACAATATAACTTTTGTTTCTCTCTTGAACTGTATTTGTAAGTTATGTAATATATGGTTTTTTATATGATAATGAAGATATTGATTCATTTAGGTTGAGAATTAATGGTTATTGCTTCAATTTGAGTTACATTTGATGTTAGCTTATATATATATATATATATATATATATATATATATATATATATATATATATATATATATATATATAAAGTCCGCCGCAACGCTGCGGGGGTTTTCCACCTCGTTTATAGAAGAAAATACATGATTTGTTTATGTGGTTTATTTAAAATCATACTCGTCATTTTTATCAGATTTTAATTACACCAGTGACATTTTTAAACTAGTTGCATCAATGATTTATATTTTAAAAAATAAAGACCATCTATGTAATAATATCTAATTTTTTATTACACATGTAGTCCTTATCATTATTATATAGTTAGCCTTTATTTTTTAAAATAAAGACTATCAATGCAAATAGTTTAAAAATTAAAAATTTATGTAATTAAAATCGAATAAAAACGACGAGTGCGATTTTAAGTAAATCAATGGAATGAAACATGTAATTTTTTTTATATAAGTGAGAAGGGGTTAAAACAACACTCATTTTCTTTAGCATTGGTTATTGGAAACACTTTAAATGATTGTAGTACCCTCTTAAATTTTGTTTTATTTATTTTTTTATAATTTTGTTTTTATTATAAAAATGTAAAATAGAAAGTACAGAACATAAATATAAAAATAACAACTTGAAAGTAGCAAAAAAAAATTGTGGAGTAGAAACTCGTAGAAAACAGTCTTATCATGTTCATAAAATTGATAAAAAAAATTAAAATATAAAATGTCAAAAAAAAAAAAAAAAAAAAAAAAAAAAAAAAAAAAAAAAAAAAGTTTAAGAGGCCCATACTACTACCCTTTTCGTTAGACTAGAAGGCAATGGAGCTGTGACTCACTCACCTTACCTCCACTCACGAGTGACCACCATGCACACTTAAGCCACTCACACGCTAGTCACTTGAATCAAGGCAAATTAAAGTGAGTGGTTCACTTAGTTGATAAATGTGCACATATATATTACCGTTTGGTTTGTATGGGTTTGTATGTGTTTTTTATTAAAAAAAATGTGAGTTAAGGTGAGTGGAAGTAAGTCTCTTGTCCGCATAAAGGTGAGTGGTAGTGAGTGGAAGAGAGAGGAGGGAGAAAGTTGATGTGGTGCTGAGGTGCAAGATGAGTGGGTACTCTCCTTGACTTCTAGCCTTATAAACCGCCACTTGTAACCAACAGGACCAGAATCTGTAGCTTTTCAATGGTGATGCCATGTTGCAGCTTTTGACGGGAAGAGATCCTCTCAAGTTATTTATAACTTGATAGATCAAGTTGGCCAATTTTTAACCATTGGATCAAATCCAATGGTTCAAATCAAAAGAACATGAGATGATTTGAGCCATTGAATTTGATCCAATGGTTGATAATTGCAACTTGATCAATCAAGTTATAAATAACTTGAGAGGATCTTTCTCCGCTTTTGACTGTACGTACAACACTTATAGACGTAGATTTTGTAGTTATTCATCACAGTGAACACTTTTCTTTCGCTATTTGTATTTATATTTGTATTTTATGCATGAGGGACAAAAAAATATACCATATTTATGTGACTTACGACTGAGTTTTTTTTTCTTTGCTCGACTTGAAGTTGTTTACCAGCGTGCCATGTAACTAGTTTTGAAAAGCGTATATAATTACACAGTTTCCTATGAAGTTCAATACACCTTAACCATGGCTAAATCACACTCAATCAAACATAACCTACTCAAACAGTAACCTTAACCCTCTCTTTAATCAATCATATCAAAACTTTTTTTCTTTTAAAAAAAAAAAAAAAAAAAAAAAAAAAAAAAAAGAGGAAAAAACTATTAAAAAAAACTTAAAAAAGATTAAGAAAGACACACAAACATACTCACCTAAACCCTTCAAGTACATACACCAGATTCCTCATCCTAAAACACGACACATACTAAACAATATTCCGGCAATGTCTTCAAACTGGTAGATCTCGTTTATCTTGTTGTGCGATTTTCAACTGTTATTCCGGCAATTTTAATCTAGTCATAGTCGTATTTTCATTATAGAAGTAGTTGCTTTGTTATGTTAGCCTAACCACCTATGTTACGGGCTGGGATGTGAGATTCACTCACATCTGTTGTACTTAAACATTTTTTTTAGTAATACATTTACCGAAGAAATCATTTTCAAAAAGCATGTTATTCCGGCAATGTCTTCTACTGGAGATGCGATTAAGGTAATATATCTATATTCTGGTTTCCTTGTTAATAGAAGATTGAAATATCTAGATGCATGCATTGTTTCGTTAATTTTAAAAATAATTGATCTAGGGTTTTTTTGGTTTCCGCCTTTTTGTTTATTTTATTTTTATGGCATGCACTATTTTGGAAGAAAATCATTAGTTAAATTTGTTTATTTTTTTTATTTTTTATTTTTTTCGATTTTCTTGTTAAATTCTTTAGGTTTTTTTGTTTGTTTGTATGGAATGGACTATTTTGGAAGAAAAAAATCATCTGCTATAAAATGTAATGGAATGGACTGTTTTGAAAGAAAAAAACATCTTAAACTGAAATTTATTCATTGAATGCATATCATTTTCACATATATAAATTGAAATTAATTCTAAGCATGTAGACTTTCTTGCAATAAATGGCAAGTTTTTAAGTGATGTTCTTAACATGTAATGTTCCTCGTTTTATTGTACACATTAATATAGTTCAAAGTAACTTCTAATTATTTAATGTTTATTGTTTATTTGTTTGAAGAACTTGGTAATTGAAAGCACAAATGGAAATTGAAAAAAGGAACAAAAAAATAAGCCTACAAACATCCCCTCTGTTTAATACAAATTTTTAGAAACTGTCTTCCAACTCAAGTGCGATGATTTTTTTTGAACGGCGACTTTCATTTTTTTGAATTAGAGTCACACCCACCAAACAATGGGCCCTCATCCATCATATACCCAGACTATGTTGTGTTAACCGGTTCCACGCTGACGTAGAGAAGATTAATAGCCCGGAAACCATACCGACTCCACACTATTATAAGCCACAGGTAGAATCTTTTCTTTTATCAATAGAGTTTACTGTTTATATTCCGTTAGGTGGAATTGTGGAACAAAAAAGTCTACTGGTCAAATATTGCCAAGGGTAACACGTGCGTTTCTGACAATGTGCAAGTATTAAAGCAGAAAGTACTAATAATTTATCCTGGTTGCATGTAGAGGAGCACATGTGTGTGGGGCAATCGTGTTTGAGAATTGAGACTAAACTTGGAAAAACAAACCGACCTCTACGTGTAAAGCACATAACCAGGCCCCCCATTAGTCATTCACTCGATACTCAAAAGAATTCATTCTAACCACTGTTCTAAAAGGCTCGCAAAGGCCCCGCAAAGACCTCGCAATAGCGTGAAGCTTGATCATGCCGCCACGCCATGCCGCTACGCCGCCTTATATCACATGTTTTTGTAAACTCGATATATATGAATTATGATACGATTATATAAATATTTTCATATTTTGTGTCGCCTTATGCCACGCCTTATAAACGCAAAAGCTTCGCCTTGGCCGCAAAGGCGTGAGGCTTGATCATGCCGCCATGCCACGCCTCACGCTATTTATAACATTGATTCTAACACAGTAAGAAGTATAAGTTGGGAATCGGAGTTGCCGAAGCTATTCTTTGTAAGGTAAAAAATGACAAAGTATTCAAGATCGGTGTTTTCCGTCAATTTATACCTTTATGAATATAAAAGAGAAAACTACTGATTTGGACCATTTAAAATGTACAATACGAATCTAGCCACTTAGAACATATACTATGAAAACTATCATTCGGTGAACGACGTGCATTAACCTTGCGCGCCACCTTGTCGAACAAATCACATAGTGATGCGCATCATCATTACCATAAGAATCAATGCTCTTAAAATTCAATTTAAGGATGAAAATCGCTTCTACAATCCAAGAAAATACACAATCATTTAAGGGAGATTACGTAGTAGAAAACATGAAAATAGGTAAAACACCGACCGTAATCCTAATATAGATGCAAAATCATCGAAATCTCAAACAAAACAATTTCAGTCATACAATCAGTCTAAATATATACAACTACCACAACTCTACAGCTTAAACCATTGACCAACTAAAAGAGGTTCTCACTTCTCAGGATATGATGTGCACCATATGAATTCTTTCTTGCAGTGTAAGTTTTGTGAAAATTTCATAATGTCTCTCTTTTTAAACACATTAGCTAGGTACAAAAACTTTGTCTTACAAATCTATGTTTAGTAGTTAACTCACGCGTAACTCATAAAAAATTGTGCACCATGTAACGTAGAGTGTTAAGTTCGCCATTGGTTAAACTACAAAGCTTGATAGCATTGATCAAATCTTAAAATGTTCGTTCTTCTTCAATATGTTCTTCTTCACCTCTTATGTTAATTTTCCTTTCTACAGACTCCACCGGCCTCATTCCCACCTACCTATTCTTTTTCAAAATTTGATATTCATAATATTTAGGACTTAGGAGATAGATTTTTGTAATATGTAAGGTTTTACCATGTGTTCATGTGTTGTTTCTTATGTCTAGGACATGAAAGAGGCTAAAAAAAGGAACATCGAAGGTCGTCTACTATTGGCAGGGACCATTATTTGTCACATGTCTGTCTCCATACATTTGTACCTATGGCTTCATAGGACTATACCCTATATGACATAGTGGAAACATATAGAGGACGTTTACCCATTGGTGTTGTTTGTTGTTGGTATTTTTAGAGAGTTGCTATACCAACACCACTTATATTACACAAACAAATCGCTATATACACGGTATAATATTGTTATGCATACAGTACAATTCTGCTATGCATAAATAATGTGTATATAAGAGGTTTGGGTGTGTGTATAGATCCCCTTGTATTTTTAGTTAAACGGAATCTACAGTGATAAGCGTCATTGTTTTTGTCATAAATAAGATGAACTAAAAAGAAATTTTAAGAAGATAATTCTCACTCATAGTGATATGATGATTATTACTATTGTAATATACGATACAAGTTCATAAGAGGATTACTAATTCGTGAAACAATTTACGTTATAGGATTTGAGTATTTTCATAAGGCTATGCACAATGGGTTGGTCAACCGACTCGGTTGATCTTTGGTCGTCGTCGCCCCTTTGTGGCTCCGTCGGTCGTGGTCGGTCGGGAAGAAGAAAGCCCACGACTAAGTCTCAAGTTCGACCTAGTTCAAAACTCACAAAACTCTCCCTTCTCTCTTTTTTATTTTTATTTTAATTCGAGTTTTATTTTATTTTTAGGTACACTCGATGAAGAAGAAGACTTAATAAGTCAATTTTTTTATATTATTTTTATAAATAATTAATTTATAGTTTAAACCTTTGGAGTTTGATTTTATTGTCATTTTTATTTTAAACAATTGTAACTTCTTTTCTTTTTTGTATGTTTTTGTATTTTGATACTATGTAATTATGTAATGGTTTTTATTATTAGTGAAATTTAGTTTTTTAGTTATTTATTGTTTTTTATTTTAATTTATTAGTTTGTTTAAATAAAAAAATTAAAAAAAAAATTAATAAGATCGCTACTGTGGCAACTTGGTCGTCTGAAAGTCACTGAAGAGAGAAAGCTGATGTGGCAGGTCGAAGATGGGCATGGTTGTGTATAGCCTAATGCTTAAGTAACAATAACATGATATAATCATTGTCGAATGCAGTTTATTGATATGGTACTAGAAAAGTCAAAGCTTGTAATAAACTCTCATAGCTAGCCTTAAGGGTAGAGGTGTACAAGACCGGTTAACCGGTTCGGTTTAGTAATTGGTCAACGCCGGAATAAACCGGTTTGGCCGGTTAACCAGTTCAGTTACAAACCGGCACCGGGGAGAATAAACCCAACCGGTTGAAACCGGTTTGGGTCCGGTTAGTAACCGATTTTGACCGGTTAACCGGTTTTTGTTTTTTTGTTTTTTTTGTTTTCCGTTTTTCTTCGTTTATCGTCGTTTATACAAATTAAAATGAATAAACTTCAACTTTTTTATTTAATACAACGGAAATACAAGTGAAAGAAAATAAATCAAACATAATACATAAACTTAAAACATAATACATAAATATGAAACATCGAAAAGCTACTCAACATAGTCCCGGGCAATACTTCACGTTGAAATGAGCCCTCAACGTCGAGTTGGAACCAGCATTCATTAAACGTAAGCAATGCTTACATTGAGCCTTTCTCAGTTTCTCATGTCATGCGACATTAGGACGTAGTTGAAGATATCCCAAGGATCTGGTGCACAGTTGCATGGTAAAACCGAAACAATCACCGGTGCAATTGGTGCAACAGCCTCGGGTCCTTGATTTGCATTTGCCATTAGTGAAATAATTTCGGTTTTGATTTTTTAGAGTATATTTTGGTTGTATAAAAGTTGTAAATAAACAAAAACACAACCCCCTCTATTTATACTAAACATACAATAGCAAAATGGTAAATTTGAAACCAAAAATTTCAAATTTTCGGACCCCCCCTCCCTATGTTTTACCCGCCACCCCTCTCAAAATTTAAATTCAAAATTTGAAAATTCAAAAAATCCACCGGTTTGACCGGTTAACCGGTTTTTAAACCGGTTAACCGGTTATTTTATTTTATTTTTTATCGCCAACTTCAATTTTGAATTTTCAAAAAATGGTTTGACCGGTTTGGACCAGTTATTAACCGGTTATAACATTTTTTTTTTTCGTTTTTCGTCGTTTATAAACGACGTCCTTAAAAACCGTTGAAGCGGGAACAATTCAACTTGTTTCGTCTAGGTCTTGGTCTTATGGAACAATCGTCTTGAAATAATTTCTCTCTACAAGGTACATAAACTTTTGTTTTGCCTCCTCTTCTGAGTCTGGGATCTCTATTTCACACGACTCACTAACAATATGGGGATTTATTTTCATTACTAAAGATATTTTCTATATACGAAACTCTTCGAAATATTTTCTAAAAGATATTTCTCCCCGTATAATTTTCTTTTAAATCACTCGCACGTCTAGGACAAACATTTTTTTTCTCATCGTTAATACAAAGTAAAAACCTTTTTCATTGCATCTCATATGTCTTTTGAATGCTAATGGGAATACATAACTAATATGTGTTTTCGGGTACATTCAAGCAAAAATGAATAAAGGAGTCTTCAGGTTATCTCACGTATATATATACATACGTATTTTTTCACTTATATGTTAATTTTTCTTCTTTAAAGAGTCGAGATAACCGCAACTCCATATGGTTTCCATATAGGCACACACTAGGCATTATTGTTTCCAAAAAAAATATTTTTCAGTTGCCTGAGAACACTAGTTCCACGGATCCCAGCATTTACGCTCGACGGATCCCTGAAGGATCGGATCCGTGGGAACCGTGTTACAGTAGCCATTTTTATCACATATTTTTCTTGTTTTCGCTTAACACTTTCAAATTTTCAACATTTTATCTTTACCACTAATACATATGTTCCTTAATGCTTGTGCTCTCATGATCACTTGCTTTAAATTCATATCTAATCATTAAGATTATAGTTCATATTTTGGTTTTAGCATTCATTGCAATGCATTATTTGTTCTATAAATAAGGTTCCAAAATGCTTGCATATCCCTCACTTTCAACCTCACAAACAATCATCATCATGTCTCTAAAAAGATCCTCAAACAATGATGAACTATCTAGTGAAAACAACCCTTTTCAAGAAATCCGAAACTTTATCCTACCACCTTCCGTAATACCACCACCATCCAAAACTAGGAAAACCGCGCGGATTAGCATCCGACCTTGTTGCTTCGCAAAACCCTTGTCGAATATCCCATCACCAACTACTCATTCTCCACCAAATGACTACAATGTAGCACTTTCATCATCTCCTAAAAACTCACCACCACATTCACCAACCGAGTCTCAACTTGACACTCAAATCACCCTAGCAGAACTCCTTAAAACTCTGCAAACCATTCCACTACCCTTGTCTAGCCCACCACCCACTCCATCCCAACCATCAAAATCTACCCAACTAGCCTCAAACATAAACCCAAAAGAGCTAGTCTTTTTAACACCCCCAACATCTCCAAATACCTTTTTTAAAGAGCTTGAAAATTGACCACCTCTACCACCCATCACCTTACAAGAACATCTAGGTTCTTATCCACCACCAATCACCAACATCATGGACTTTGATCCATACTTACTGTGGAAAACTAGAATGGGAGGTTGAATAGATTTACCGATTAAAACTTTGTTTTGAGCTATTTATATCGACTTATGTGTGTGTTGGATGTTGATAGATAAGCATATAAATAATTAATGCAAAGATATAGAGTAAGAAACACAAAATCACGACGCAAGTATTTATAGTGGTTTGGCTACAAGGACACCTTCCTTGCCCTACTCCACTCCCCGAGTTCCCCACTCGAGAGTTTGTAAGCACTACGCAACACAATCTCCTTAATGTGGCGGAGAAGCCTTCACAAACCTATCACAACGTCGCCTACACTTTATCTGGTACAAGGCTAGATACCGAGTTACATTACGAAGGAGGAACTACTACCCAACACTACACCAATACACAACAACCCCAAAGGAGACACACTCCTTATTACAACTACATAAAGGATATCAATATCCTTTAACCCAACCTATTTATCTTGTACATCGATGCACCATATCGAATGTACTCCTTTGGCATCTTTCACTAATGCTCTTGACATGATCCTTCGGCACCTTTCACTAATGCCTTCGACACTGACCTTTGGCACCTTTCACTAATGCCTTCTACACGGACTTTTAGCACCTTTCACTAATGCCTTCGACACGGACTTTCGGCACCTTTCACTAATGCCTTCGACACGGAATTTCGACACCTTTCACTAATGCCTTCATCACAACACTTCTAGGAGGGAGGAAAGAACTATCAATAAGATCACTTCAGTAGTCTTGATGATGACGAAGCTTGGCAACTCATGGACTTGAGCTTGCTCGACTTCAAGAGGTGATGATCTCTCCTTTAAGAGGAACCTATAGAATCATACAAACACAAAGATGCATAGAAAGATCCTTTGGATATGAGGTTAGAGAGTTTACAATACTAAGAGAGAGTATGTGTAAAAGGGGTGAGTTGCAAGAGAGAAATGGATCATTATTTATAGGCGAATATCTCTACTGTTCCCCGTTTCCCACGGATCCCTCCCAGAGGGATCCGGCTAGTGCAATCCAAGGGATCCGCCAGCTGGGTCAGCTTAAATCCGGATTTTGGGTTGCAAAACGGTTATGGGTTATGGGTTATGAACCATGGGTTATACAAGATGCAATGTATCTAGACATTGGATCATGGGTCATGGACCATGGATAATACCCAACATGACTTCATGCATGATGTTATGCAATGGGTCATGGGTTATGAATCAAGCTCCATGGGTATGGGTCATGGACTTTCTGTTTTTTCCAACTACATTCAATGTATCTAGTTAATGGGTCAAGTACTTAGTTTTTTACCCATTACATTACCTATTACAATATAAGTATGCACATTTCCATATTATATAAACACTAGTTGTTATACAAATGATTTCTATAAAATGTAAACACTATTAATTGTTTAGTATTTTATATGAAAATGTACGTGTGTTAGTAAACTATTGGCTCAAACCATTTACGTATTTTATTTGTTTCGTTAAAATGATTTTACGTTTGTTATCGACAAAACAATAGAAGATCGTAAAATATAAATAAATATTTTTATGGCTTATTTGTATTAACAATCTCCCATTTTTTGTTGATGACAAAACATAAGATTATTTTAAGGAAAAACTAAAATTCTTAAAAGTTTGAATTGGAGTTTTTACTCTCTTCTCCCCCTTTTTGTCGAAACAAAAAGAGCATCGAAAAGAAACTAACACATTGTTTTGTGTAAAAAGTAATAATATGAAAAATAGAGAGTAAGAGAAGAGAATAATTCTCGTCTTAGCTCTCCCTTGATGGGTGCTTCCCTTTGTTGAAGGCGTCAAGTAATTAGGAAGACTAAGCGAGTGTTTTGCAATTATGTTTGCAAATGGTTTCATATTTTGACGAACATGCTCCCCCTTGACGAGTGATTCCATTTGTGAGGGTGTCAAGTAATAACGAAATCCTAAGTGAAAGTATTGCAAGTGTTTTTGCAATTGTTTTGCTTTGACTAAAAGCTCCCCCGTGTTGAGGGTGTCAAAGTCTTCATGTGTATTTTGAAAATCTACAAAATAAAGGTTAGAAAACTAGTATATAATGCATAATTTCCTGCAAATGAGACTCAAACTAGTAATAAAAAGTGCTTCTATTGCACGGATCCCACGGTTCCTCCTTGGGAGGGATCCGTCTAGGCCAAAATGAGGGATCCGTAACCTGCATTCTCATGACAGCAATGTAGATGTAAAATGTGATGTCAGCATCAACAAGAGTTATGTATTAAGGCACTAAACATATTTTCATAACCAAAATATCATCCAATAAAACGAGAGGAATGATGTACATAACTCTAAAACTAAGACAATGATTCAAACATGAAGTATCAATCTAAATTAAGCTTAAGACTAGTACACCACTTGAATTCCTAAACTCAAGGAAGTTTAGGTTTGTTGACCTCATCAAAACGTTCAAGGAGGTGATAGAACATGAAACGTAGCTCGTCACGTACTTCATGTACTAAACCTTCAACATGTTGACAATGATAACAATCTTTGTCATGGCTAGGGAATGGTGGTGGTAGGAAGGGAGTGGTTTGAGATGAAAGGTTAGGTTGAGGTTTCACAAAAGAAGAAGGGTTTTGTGGAGGTATGTTTGATGAAGTTGGAGGTGGTTCAACTAAGGATACTTGTGGAGGTACATAGGTGTCTACTTCTATGTGATCCGGTTGTTGATTTCTCATAATCCAAAATGGACTATTTGAGAGTGATGGAGAAAAGGATACCGGTGCTAGTGTTGTTTTAACATCATGGTTTTGTTGTTGCGCTATTCTCTCAATTGAGGAGAATGTTGGCAATGGTGGAGGATGAGATGGCCTAGAAGGCAAGTCCTCTAAATTGTAGAGGTGTGGAGATGAGAGTGGAGTGGTGAAGGATATGGCTCTAGGCACTAAGGGTGATGGTTTAGTGGAAATAGGTGTGTTTGGTTTAGGAGGTATAGTAGTGGTTGGCAAGGGTAGTTTTGTGGGAACAATCCTTTTGGGGATTGGTTTGATCGGTTGAGTTTGTTGAGAGGGAATTCTAGCATTTGTGGTTTTAACGTGTGATGATTCGATTGAAGATATTTCGTGAACAACTCGAGCAAGTTTCTTGGGAGGTCCTTTAGTGGATGAGTTAGCACTAGGAGCTTTCCTCATGATGAGATGACAAATGGATAGTGAAATAAGGGCTTTTAGTTGCTGAGAATGAGGTTGTAAATGGTGATTTGGAAGTACTAACAAAGAGGTTTATAAAGGGAAGGAGTTAGTAAGTGAATTTAAGGCTTAAGCAACTAAAATCCTTCAAATTTCAATGATTTGCATGCACAAGAGTCAACTACATAGTTGCACTGATCTAGGAACCCAATTAAGACAAGGTGGAGTGTTCAAGTTAGCAAGGAGAGCTTGAAATGATTGTTTTAGCATAGTCTGTGCAGCCGGTTCCCATGGTTCCCTAAAATGAGGGATCCGTCTAGGCTAAACCTAGGGATCCGGCTATCAACAGTCAAGAAAAAGAAAATAATGTCTTGGAAGGTCTAATACCTATAAGTATTGAGTGTTTTTAGTCTTCTCAGGTGTCTTAAATGATATGAGATTTAAATGATCAAGTGAAATGAGTGAGGGTAGCTAATGATTGTCTTTTATGGAAAGAAATGAGGCTTTATGAGAACCAATGGATGATCAAGGATGACACTAAGAGATTTAAGAGTGTCAAGTGGAGTCAAATGATCCTAGAGATCAGATGGTAACTTAAAAGAAATTTAGAGAATTCCTTAAAAATCATAAGAAATGAAAAATTAGTTTTTAGCTTATATTGAGGTAAAGGTGACTAAATTCAATTTGCTAAAAATTGAGAGAAATATAAAACTAGGTGTTTAGAGATGTGAGTAACAATGTGTGAGCAATGGAGTGGAAATATGGTGAGTTTTGGCGAAGTGATAAACCAAAAGCACCTTGAATGTGATCCTAAGTTTAGCTATGAGTGAGTGTGAGACCTATTGAGTTTGAGGAAGACTTAAGTGATCCTAAAGTATCATGTTTAGCTAGTATGATAAGGTCTGGAAGAATGGATTGAAGTGAGGATAAAAGGAAATCTTCTTCTATTTCCCGGATCCCACGGTTCCCTTACTCATGGGATCCGACTAGTTGAGAGTCAGGGATCCGGTCATCTGAGACAGAATACTTCAACAGTGAACGTGACTATCTAATTACAAC
Organism: Chrysanthemum seticuspe; assembly: GCA_019973895.1. NCBI lineage: Eukaryota > Viridiplantae > Streptophyta > Magnoliopsida > Asterales > Asteraceae > Chrysanthemum > Chrysanthemum seticuspe. The sequence goes on along the minus strand of BPTQ01000002.1, from coordinate 176,957,858 downwards.
AACTAATGATTTCCAAAGAACACATATATAAGCAAGATAAAAAATGATCAATAAAAGTTTTATTTCATAGGATTGATCATGCTACAAGGTAAAAGATGAGTCCTAAGGATTGATTCTATTTGGAGAAAAGACTAGGTTTCTCTTCCGTTTTCATTTGATGGATCGTCGAATGGGTTATGAGTATTTGAGGAATCCGGAATGAAGAATGACGTGATGTAAGATGTGTTCAAAGGTTCCATCATTTTGTTCACAAGAATGTATAAAGGACTTTGAAATTAAGGATGAAAGTACATGATATGATGATAAAGGCGTGTTAAGAATATTCTGTATGGAATAATTTTGTTCTTGCTACCTTGGACATTTAGAATTCATCTCACGAAGAAGTAGGCGAGATTGTATGGTTGTTGAGTTAGGAGACAGTACATCATGTGAGCACAACAGGCAGGAAGTATCTCACGGTTTCCTCTAAGACTCCAAACGTTTTCACGTAGAATGACTGCGAGAGGTTTGAGATCATCTCGGATATCACGTGTAAGGATTATGTTTGGATTTGTATGATTGGATTGAGGGAGTGCATAAAATGCAAGTTAATTCTTGAAGAGAATGTACGTGTGAATAATATGGACTGTTTACTTCACGGTAGTTAAAGAGAGAATCAAGAGACCAATCTTCAGTGAAGGCACATTGTCCATGATTTGGAATTCGGAGAATGTGAGCAAATTGCCCAAGAGTTAAGATAAACTTTTGGTTTTTGATCCAAAACCATAGTGATAGAGAGCGATCCTCGCTACGAACGAGTTTAACTTGACGAAAGAATTCCAAAACAAACCGCGGATAAATTTTCTCGTTAATTCTGAGAAGACCTTCTAGTCCTATGGTGCGGAATGTGGTATTGATACCTTCTTGGTATAGTAGAGGTGAGTCAACAACGCGTCCTTCATGGAAGCAACGAGTTTCGAGATTATTGAACCCACAGACATGATTGCCAGGTGTGTTAGGCTCAAGAGAAATATTAGGAATGTAGACACAAGTGAGTTGATGGTCGAACTCATACTCATGAGTCATGATGAGAAGTCATGATGAGACCTATAGACATGAAATGAAGAATTTACAAAAGTAAATTAAGATGAAGTAATGAGAGTATTTTTTAAGAGAACTTAGTTTAATCCTTTGAAATAATATGATTGTTTTTATTTGGCTATTCTATTTTTATTAACAATGACAATTACCTTACTTTGTTCTAATGCATCTAGTAGGATTTTTCCCTTTTATGGTAAGTTTTATAAAGTGGTTTTTATGTTGCATGAGTTTCTATCACCAGACCTACGGTTCTCACGGTTGCCTTTTAAAAGGGATCCGACTAGTTAAAATTTAGGGATCCATGGATCTGCAGTGTGACAGAAAGATGATCTTGACGTAAAATTGATTTTTGCAATTTCTATGTTTATAAGAAGGAATGTGTTTTAGCCAATGTTTTTTACTTAAGCATGCATTGTAGATATTGAAAACATGTCAAGTCTTAAAGGTGCGAAAGAAATAAAAAATAATATGACAAACACGTTATGAGAAATAAACGAGATAAACTAAGACATTAATAATATTTCATTTCAACACTAAGAGCAATACAAAGGATTGGATATATGATACAAATGTAGATCAACAAGACAAAGTAAATGTCTCCATGAGAAAACTTGATCATGGGATACACGAGAGCGATGAGTGTTATGATGATAATCACGAAGGCTATGTAAACCATGATGATGGAAATCTTCCTTGGTTTTGATTTTAAAGTGAGATGAGGAAGAAGATGAAGTTTGAAAGAGAGGTATTTTGAAAGTGGAAGATTTGAAAAAATGGGTTTGGTGGTGTTGGAACGATCGGAAGAGGAATTTATGGGGAAGGAGGAATTTTTGAGATTTGTGTTTTGTTTTATTATTATTTAGAAAGATTTGATTTTTAGGTTAAGATAATACATATTTATATACCTAGGTTTAGACGGAAGAAAAACACGTATGCACAAAGGTTTCTAATGAAGCCATATATATCACAAAAGCATATATTATAAATAAAAATATAACTATATAAGTTCCTATGCAAGCATACTTATTCTTAGCTAATGTTATTTAGAGATAAATAGAAAATCATACCTCTAATGTACTTTTGAGTGTCCCTTACTTTTGACAAAAAGTATCAACGAACAACTCCGGTTCCTTTGACATCTAGTTGGAAGTATGTTAAGATAACTTCTTTGAAAAGGATATCTTATTACCAAGGAATCTTGATGGCATGCTTAATAAGAGTTTAACTAAACAAAATGACAAGAAATGTTAGTGCATTTTGTAAGATGAAATAAGATAAAAAGAAATTATGTTGTCATCCAAACAACATCCAACAAAAGTGTTCTTAAAACATGGTATTTGTTTTTAGAAAGTCTTCTTTGTAGTTTTCAATCATACACGGATCGTATCAAGTTTTTAAAGTACAATATACTCTAAGAAACTTGGTAACGAAGCTCTGGTACCAATTGTGAAAAACTAGAAGGGGGAATTGAATAGTTTTACCGATTAAAACTTTGTTTTAAACTATTTAGATCGACTTATGTTAATCTATTTAATGTGTGTGTTGGATGTTAATAGAAAAGCATATAAATAAGTAATGCAAAGATAAAGAGTAAGAAACACAAAACCACGACGCAAGTATTTATAGTGGTTTGGCTACAAGGATACCTTCCTTGCCCTACTCCACTCCCCGAGTTCCCCACTCGAGAGTTTTAAGCACTACACAACACAAGCTCCTTAATGTGGCGGAGAAGCCTTCACAATGTCGCTTACTATTTATCTGGTACAAGGCTAGACACCGGGTTCTTCCACGAGGTAGAACCAAACCTATCACAATGTCGCCTACACTTTATCCAGTACAAGGCTAGATACCGAGTTCCATTACAAAGGAGGAACTAATACCCAACACTACACCAATACACAACAACCCCAAAGGAGACACACTCCTTATTACAACAACATAAAGGATATCAATATCCTTTAACCCAACCTATCTATCTTGTACATCGATACACCATATCGAATGTACTCCTTTGGCATCTTTCACTAATTCTCTTGAAACGATCCTTCGGCACCTTTCACTAATGCCTTCGACACGGACCTTTGGCACCTTTCACTAATGCCTTCGACACAGACTTTTGGTACCTTTCACTAATGCCTTCGACACGGACTTTCGGCACCTTTCACTAATGCCTTCGTCACGACACTTCTAGGAGGGAGGAAAGAACTATCAAAAAGATCACTTCAGTAGTCTTGATGATGACGAAGCTTGGCAACTCATGGACTTAAGCTTGCTCGACTTCAAGAGGTGGTGATCTCGCCTTTAAGAAGAACCTAGAGAATCACACAAACACAAAACTACATAGAAAGATCCTTTAGATTTGAGGTTAGAGAGTTTAAAATACTAAGAGAGAGTATGTGTAAAAGGTGTGAGTTGCAAGAGAGAAATGGCTCACTATTTATAGAAAAACTTCTCTACTGTTCCCCTGTTCCCAAGGATCCCTCCCCAGAGGGATCCGGCTAGTGCAATCCAAGGGATCCACCAGTTGGGTCATTTTAAATCCGGATTTTGGGTTGCAAACAGGGTTATGGGTTATGAACCATGGGTTATACAAGATGCAATGTATCTAGACATTGGATCATGGGTCATGGGTCATGGACCATGGATAATACCCAACATGACTTCATGCATGATGTTATGCAATGGGTCATGGGTTATGGATCAAGCTCCATGGGTATGGGTCACGAACTTTGTGTTTTTCCCAACTACATTCAATGTATCTAGTCAATGGGTCAAGTACTTAGATTTTTACCCATTACAGTATAAGTATGCACATTACCATATTATGTAAACACTAGTTGTTATACATATGTTTTTCTATAAAATGTAAACACTATTACTTGTTTAGTGTTTTATATGAAAATGTAAGTGTGTTAGTAAACTATTGGCTCAAACCATTTACGTATTTTATTTGTTTCGTTAAAATGATTTTACATTTGTTATCGACAAAACAATAGAAGATCGTAAAATATAAATAAACGTTTTTACGGCTTATTTGTATTAACACTTAGCAACATTTCCACCACTTAATCCGCACTCCAAAAATCAAACTTACCCAGAGTCCATCCACCCACACCTTCATCACTATCTCTTTTGCGAACATTGCCAATCCACTAGGGATCTCGCAATGGAAATAAGGGATGAAATGAGGTTCATTCTCAACCATATTCTTGATCGCATCAATATTATCACTCACCAAAACTTCCATCATTAGACCCTATGCAAGCATGGAAGGAATGATAATAATATTTTCTCTATTTTTTTCTTTTGGGTCTTTCTAAAGAACAAACCCTTGTTATTAGTTTTACATTTTGTATGTGGCATATATACCACTATATTTTGATATTTTATTACAAGGCTTTTTTTACGTACCTTGGCTCTCTATCTTGTTTCTCGTCTTATACAAGATTATATTACATGTTATTACTAATTTTTTTTTTGTAGGTAATATTTTTTCTCAATTGACGCCCTATTCTAGGGGTAGCTACCGTCAAGGGGGAGTTAGTGCTTTGTAGATCATTTTTTTTTCACCATTTATTTTTTACTCGGCTCACATTTTATTTCGACAAAAAGGGGGAGAAGAGAGTAAAACTCACATACACTTTCAAAACATACATCTAATCTTAAGTTTTACTCACCATAACTTTATGTTTTGTCATCAACAAAAAAGGGGAGATTGTTAATACAAATAAACTGTAAAAACGTTTGTTTATATTTAGCGATCTCGTTATGTTTTGTTGTTAACAAATATAAAGTTATCATAAGTAAAATTATAAGAATACGTGTTGTTTTGCAAATTATATACATTTGGTCATTTACATAAAAATGTTGTAATAAATAAATTGTTGTAATATAACATGTAATAGGATGGATAATATCCAAGATCCATGACCCATACCTATGGGAGCTAACCCATAACCCTGACCCATTGCATGACATCATGCATGAAATCATGTTAGATATTATCCATGACCCATTACCCAATGTCCATGACCCATGACCCAAGACTCATGACCCATTGTCTAGATACATTGTATCTTGTTGGGTACCCATGACCCAAAGTTCATGACCCAAGGCTCATCACCCATAACCCATAACCCGCTTTGCAACCCAAAATCCGGATTGTTCTGACCCAGACTGCCAGATCCCAGGAGTTGCACTGGCCGGATCCCTTGGGTGAGGGATCCTCCAGAACCGTGGGACATAAGGCTTTTGTGCCTATAAATAGTGAGCCATTTCTTTATTGTTTCTCACTCTTCTTCTTACAACTCTCTCATATATTATCTCACTCACCTAACCTCTGATCATTTGATCATTCTAGTAGTTCTTCTATCTTTTGTTTTGATTCTCATATAGGTCTTTCACGAAGACGAGATCACACTATACTACAAGTCATCCAAGCAATGAGTCCTTGATTGATTTGTCCATCCACAAGATTTCTGTAGCATATCTTGTAATTCTTATTTCATATAGTTGTGTAAAGGTTTAGTTCTACCTCGTGAAAGAACTCGGTATTTAGCTTTGTACCGGAAAAAGTGTAAGTGACGTTGTGAGGCTTCTCCGCCAAGTTAAAAGAGCTTGTTGACATAGTGCTTGAACTCTCGAGTGGGGTACTCGGGGAGTGGAGTAGGGCAAGGAAGGTGTTCTTGTAGCCGAACCACTATAAATCACTTGTGTCGCTACTTACTATCCTTTTACTTTACTTGCTTTCTTTACTTACTTTACTTCATACTATTTATCCATCCATACGAATTCACATAAGATCGAATCTAAAGTTTTGAAACTTAAATTAAAATCGGTAAAACTATTCAACCTCCTCCTTCTAGTTTTCCACAGAGACCAATTGTAGTGGTTCCAGGGATGGCGCCACTGATTGTGTATTAATCGGCACTACCAGGGTTCGATGGTTATTCAAGAATATGTTGTTGAGGGATGAGTCGCCAAGCTGTAAATAACCTGTGTTAACACAAATGGAACCACTACGTTAACTGAAGCGCAGGGGTTGGACCTTGCGAATCACCTACAGCATGAGAGTTAGTATATGTATATGATAGTAAGTATGAAGTATGTGTGTGTAAAAGTCTGTCCATACCTGAGTGCTCTACCCATCTATTTATTGGTGATAGAAATGGGCAGTTACACGTCTCTCGTCAGAACCTGTGAAAGTAGGGGGTTGTGTACCACGATCCTTATATTGGCGGGAAAGATTTGACAAGGGATTTGAACGTGGGTTTGACTTGGTTAGAGTTTTTCTCTTAGTCAGTCTGCACGAAAGGCACACCCCGAAGGGCGTTGTGCTTCAGTTGACGGATTTTCATACTGGTAACCATAGTATAAAAACCAAAGTAGATAAAAAATTGTTTAATTACCGAAATGAAAATTTATGTAAAGTACATTGCTATTTAATGACTTTAACCCTTTAATTATTTATGGATTCGATTATTATTAAAACCGTCAAATATCTATGGAACGTGTATTTAGATAAGCAAAGGAACATGCACGTCGTTTTAGATCTAAATAAAATTTATTGTAATATATTTGAATAGTAATTTTACCCCTATTTAATTGTGTAACCCGTGTTCGCATAGATTATCTTATGGGGATTGTAAAAAGTACTTTTCTAGATGTTCTTGCTTAAACTTTAGAGATGCCTTACATGAGTCGATAATATATGTACAATCTCGTGTATTTATTTGAATACCACACTATCTTGCTTATATATTAATATTTTATTCCTTGTATATACGGGTTATTGGCATTACATTTTATTGAATTTAATTTTCGTTATTACATAAACGCATAGAAAAAAGAGTTTTACGGGTATCCTTACTTCGTGTATTAAACTTTTTTTTGACTAATTCAGTCATTGTGGTTTCGTGTATTACGGATCCAGTCCAAATCCGTATGAAATGACCAAAAAACCCTTGTCGCCTTCCTTTTCAAATGAGTTAATTACATAAATGGTCACTGTAGTTTTCAAATGACAATTAAGTAATGGCCGTTAGTTCTTTATACTAACGGCCGTCAGCAAATAACCGAAAATTTAGTTTTCTTAGGTTTTTGTCCATTTTTACACATTTTCGTCCGTTTTTACACGTTTTCGTCCGTTTTTACTCGTTTTTGTCCGTTTTTACACGTTTTCATCCGTTTTTACACGTTTTCGTCCGTTTTTACATGTTTTCGTCTCTTTTTACATGTTTTTGTTCGTTTTTACATGTTGTCGTCTTTTTACACGTTTTCGTCCATTTATATACGTTTTCATTCATTTTTGCACATTTTCGTCCGTTTTTACATGCTTTCGTCTGTATTTACACGTTTTCGTCCATTTTTATACGTATTCAATCGTTTTTCCACGTTTTCGTCCATTTTTACACGTATTCTTCCGTTTTTTACTCATTTCGTCTGTTTTTACACGTTCTCGTCCGTTTTTACTCATTTTCGTTCGTTTTTACACGTTTTCATCCGTTTTACAGGTTTTTGTCCGTTTTTACATGTTTTTGTTTGTTTTTACATGTTTTCGTACGTTTTTACATGTTTTCGTCCATATTTATATGTTTTCATACGTTTTTGCACGTTTTCGTTCGTTTTTACATGTTTTCGTCTGTTTTTACACGTTTTCGTTCGTTTTTACACGTTTTCATCCGTTTTTGAACGTTTTTCGTCCATTTTTATACGTTTTCAATCGGTTTTGCACGTCTTCGTCCGTTTTTACGCGTTTTCTTCTGTTTTTACTCATTTTCGTCCGTTTTTACATGTTTTTGTCCGTTTTTACATGCCTTCGTCTGTTTTTAGACATTTTCGTCCGTTTTTACATGTATTCGTCCGTTTTTACTGTTTGTATTCCGTTTTTACATGTTTTCGTCTGTTTTTGCACGTTTTTGTCCGTTTTTACATGTTTTCATCCGTTTTTATACTTTTCATTCGTTTTTGCACGTTTTCGTCTGTTTTTACACGTGAAAAATAGACATAAATGTGTAAAAACAGACGAAAATGAGTAAAAACAGAAGAAAATGTGTGAAAAATGGACAAAACGAGTAAAAATGGGCGAAAATATGTAAAAATGGACGAACAAGTGTTAAGACAGATGAAACCATGTAAAAAAGGACGAAAACTTGTAAAAACAGACGAAAACATGTAAAAACGGATGAAAACTTGTAAAAACAAACGAAAACGTGTAAAAACGGACGAAAACTTGTAAAATGGAAAAAAAAAGTGTAAACAGACAAAAATGAGTAAAAACACAAGAAAACGTCTAAAAACGGACGAAAACGTGCAAAAACGAATGAAAACGTATAAAAATGGACGAAAACGTGCAAAAATGTGTAAAAACGAAAGAAAACGTGTAAAAACGGACGAAAGCGTGCAAAACGAATAAAAATGGACGAAAACGTAAAAAAACGGATGAAATCGTGTAAAAACAGACGAAAACATGTAAAAACGGACGAAAACGTGTAAAAAAAGGCGAAAACATGTAAAAATGGACGAAAACGTGTAAAAACGGATGAAAACGTGTAAAAACGGACGAAAACGCGTAAACGGAACAAAACTTGTAAAACGGACGAAAAGGTGTAAAAATGGAAGACAACGTAATAAAACCAAATTTTCGGTTATTTACTAACGACCGTTAGTATAAAGGACTAACGGCCGTTACTTAATTGTCATTTGAAAACCACAGTTACCATTTATGTAATTAACTCATTCGAAAAAGAAGGTGACATGCGCTTTTTGGTCATTTCATGCGGATTTGGACTGGATCCGTAATAACAAGAAACCACAATAACTGAATCAGTAAAAAAAAAAAGTTTAGTGACTGAAAGTGAAAAATCCAACAAACCACAGTGACCATTCGTGTAATTAACTCTAAAAGATATAGAGAAAGAAAAACAATCGTTATAATATATAATAAATCTTAATTTGTAAATTAAAATGTATATATAGTATCCTTAGCATATAAATACATATTATATATAGTGCTTAGCTATTTTAAAATAAATGTTCACGTTTTCATTTTTGTATATCACAAAAAACAAATGTTTTCATTCATATTTCAGAGTAGGGATTCAGTGAGAAGTAAATTAAAATAAGAAGTGGTGAGAAGTGACAAAAACCACGCATTTGAGATGCAACAACTTGCATTAGATGCATTTCTATTCATATAGATGCAACATATTGAGTTTCGAAAGTTGATTTGATGTATAGATGGTGCAAATTGATTTTCATGATTTTAGCACGTGTAGAGGAACAAAAAACAAGAGAAACCATGAAATGCATCTAATATACGTATATGCATCTGATTAAAAGCCGGAAAACACACCATGGTTCGTTATAATGTATCTAAGATGATAGGGATGCATCTAATTTAGGTCGGTGTATCTCGGATTTTCGGTTATAGTTCTTCTTATTCCTTCTTATTTTAAGTAATCTTCTTATTTGATCCTAATTCCATATTTCAATACATATTGTCTTTCAAATGTCAAATTGACATTGAAAATGGTCCAGTTATCATAAACTGTATGCAATTTGAAAATGCACATTTTATTTTAGACGGAAAGAGTAAGACAACACCCAAACATAAGACTTGGTATCTTTGTTGGCGTGATATTAAGGTTGGCTTATGCCTTTCGACGTGTTCTTCCTAAAACAAACACCCCAACATGACGTGTCCTTGTGAACTTTGGGGAGAAGTGGGTCTTCCCATGGACTCAGTTGTGGAAGAAAGAAAAGAGGGTTGCATGGGGTGTGATGGTTTTTGTGGGTTACATTTGTGTTTAAGTGTTATATTTTTGTAGTGAAGTTGGTAGTCATATTAAAATATAGTGTTGGCGATGTTGGTTGTGTAGAAAAACTGATTTGACGATGAGTTACGGTAATTTTTGCGGTCACTGTTACACCTACACTAACATGTGTAAGTTTTGTGACTATATCATAAAAGGACCAATTTGGTAAGTAGCTAAAAGATGGAGTGAGGTTTATACAAGTCTTGAAAAGTAAAGTGATTTATGGGTAAGTGCTAAAAGAGTACGATGAAACAGTGAAAGGTGATCGCACGAGGAGGCTTTGTTTGTGAATGAGGGAACGGCACGTCAAATGAATTCTGTTCTCTAGAATTTTTATTCTTACTTTAGTTTTTCAATTCCTATATTTTCCTTTGCATGTTACTGGAGAAATCAAAATTAGTTTTTTACAATTGTTTGACCTCAATAGTTTTTTGCGGTCGATTACGTCAACTACAATTTGTGTTTATGTCACATACCAAATCGATATATTCTAAATATAAATCAATAATTAACACCTAATAGAATCAAACCTCCATGTCAAATTTATAACATTTGAGGACCCAAACCCGATAATGTTTATAGGTCGGGTTTAATCGTTTAAAAAAGCTTATTGGTTGTCTTGATCCGAACCCGATAACCCGATATTGTCGTAGAGTCGGGTTAAAGTTGAAATATTAATCTTACCGAGTTATTGGGTCAACACGATAAGACCCGAAATATATTATAATATTTTTTTTTCAATAAAAGCTTAAAATAAATATAAAAGTTACCTAATGAAATACTGATGAAATGGTGTTAATGTTGTTTTTCTCGCTACATACTACGTCTACTCTTATGCTGCCTACTTTTATTTTGAATGATTTTGTTGACTACTGTTGTTCTGGACGCTACTTGAGTGCATATTTTTCTAATAGAACATATATACACAAGGTGAGTTTGGTTTAATTCCTTTCTACTGCTTATGTTTCTACTATTATTAGGATTGTTTCTACTATTATTACTTATTAGGATTATATCTTACTACAACTCCACAAGAAATAAATAAATTGTGTACATGTTAATTCATGAAGAGTTGAGTACTTGAGTTTATTAGATAGCCTGATAACCCGAATCACTCGACTCGACACAATCCGACCAAAATCTTATCTGAATCCGATAATCCAATTTTTTATCTGGTCCGCTTGCAGGTTAGTTTATTCTAATCAAAACCCGACTCAACGTGACCCGATAAGACTCCTACTTCAAGTCTTCAATTGTACTACGTGTATAAGCACAATTAGCGTTTAATAACTTATATAAAATAAATGCGATGTTTGTGAATAAACGTAAAATGAATAATGTTTCTGAAAGATGCACTACTTCAAATGTGCCATTTATTTACACTTTGTTCTGTATGTCTTGAAAAGTTTCGAACTTTTTTTTGTTAAATTCTTCGCATTTATAAATGCGTAAAAAGTTCTTGTCAAATTTGTATTTTTAACAACTCAATAATGAGTGTGAATACAATATAAATAATGTTAAATGATTAAATAAGTTTGGCCCAATTACAAATGGTGCTACAAATACTAATATCCACTAATAGTCTCTCGCAGTTAGAGCGAAAGGACACAAAACGTTCAATCTGGTCCGAAATTCATCAAAACAGGCATACAAAAGACCTTTAGAGAAAATACCAGCATACTTATATCGTGAAAGAACATGTAAAATGCGAACTTGTCCTATTGCAACCTGGTCCCGAATAAAGTGAAATGTCGATCTGGATATGCTTATTGATGCTACACGAGATTGGAAGATAAATAAATTGCACTGATATTATCACAGTAAACCCTAGTGGTAAAATATAAAGGAGAGTGAAGCTCTCAAATAGGATTTCGCTACCAGGACGTCTCCGCCACTGCATTAGCAACACCATGGTATACAGCCTCGGCACTAGAAAGATACAGAGTATACAACCTCTTAGATGACCAAGATAGTAAATAACTGCCAAGAAAAACACAATTGAAGTAGAGTGACGAGTAGTTGGGCACCTGCCCAATCTGCATCCGAATCGGCAACCAGAGAAGATGTCAAGGAAGAATGAGTGTGCGTAAATGTTATGGTATTTGACGCTTATATCTCTGATACCATATCAAACTGTAAATAATGTTAAATGAAAAATAGCTCAGAGAGAGAGAGAGATGACAAATATGTATAATGTTAATGTTAATAAAGTGTGTGTTTTAAATTGTAAATTTTGTTTAATTGAGGAAAATACTAAAATGCCCTTCAAGGTAATAGTCAACTAATAGAATTTTTGGTCAAAAGACCAAACTTGTTATGAGTCAAAATCACAAAGAGAAGATCCGTGAAAAAAGGTTTATGGACTAATTTCCTTATAACTGACAAACCACATGAACCATTTAAGTAATTAACTTTGGGTTGAGTTATTAAGACCCCCCCTAATTTTTTATTAGGACCCCCCTAGATTTTTTTTTTTTTTTTTTTTTTTTTTTATATCAAAAAGCTATAAACCTGAAAATGCGGAACTGTAAATATAAAGTTTAATAAGCCAAACGCTTAAAACTGTCAGAAATACGAAACAGAAACTGACAAAAAACTGTGTTGTACTGGAAAAACCGGGGGACAAAGGGAATATTCCCTGGGGACAAGGTGGCAGGGCTATGGGTAGGGAGGGTTCCAATAGTAGGACCCATGGGTTGTGTTATACAAACCCTCCCTATATCGTTACATCAAAAGAGGTCTGGTCAAATCGTACAACTCGCGATACACACTGTACAAACCGAAGATACGTGCAATGATTGGATACCCTCCTTATGAAAGGGTTCGTATAACTTGCCCCTTAAAATATACTGTATATTCCATCTTTTTTTACCACACCGTTAGTTATTTGCTATGATGATGGTCTGGTCTATCTTTTCTGAAATGCATGTGCATAATAGAGCCCATGATCCAACGATGATGTGGATAATTAAAGATTGATTTGATTTCCAATGTTCAATCATAACTTTTTTTCCTTTATATAGACCATGACTATCTTACTGGATTCAAATACTACTATGCATGATTGGATTGTAGTGTAGAATTTATTTTTATGTTGACTAATGTGAAACGAATATCCCTTGATTTTATTTTATCACATGATAGTCTCTTGTTAATTCGGAAAATATGCCATTAGATAATTTTGAATTAGAGACTATAGTTAATATAAACCTTTTGTGTGTTAGGTTCCCTAATTAAAGAAAGTGCAAGTAAAAAACGCGGTGGAGGGATGAAATGCACAGTTACTTAGAAACCACATGACTAACAAGTGTATAATTATAAGAAATTTTAATAAATTATAGGATATAATGAAAAGAAATGACAATAATAAATTATCATAATTCATACACTTGATTCTACATAGGAGTAGAAAATCATGTCCTAGTTGGATTGATTGGATCGATATCCAAACCATGCTTGTACAAATAACATGTTAGTATAAAACTTGCAACCCTTTTTGATCCTCATTTAGCCTCTTTATTTGCACGGTTTTATCACCGTACCTTGTTATAAAAGCTCGAATGCTCTCTCCTTCCCTCCTTATGATATTATTCACTGCTAGATGTGTTTTAGTTTGCCTTTTTTGTTTGATTAAAGTGTGTACGGAACCTCCTTTTCAAATCTTCAAAATTCGTTATAACCCCATTTTGCAAACTGTCTGTATTTCTCTGCCCAACTTGTTCATACATGCCTGCCGATGGGTACGAGTTTTTAAAAGGGGGGGGGGGGGGGGATGCACCATCGTCGGAGGGTAACTCGGGTGAGGAGGATATATGGGGTAGGACCAGGGCCGTCTCATAAAATTTGGTGGCCCCGTGCCACGTCGATACAAGAGGCCCCCTCAAACTTGATTCTTTTATATAAACTTACTCCACTGAAGTTATAAAATTGATTACAGGTACTTTTATCTAACAGATATTGTTGTTTTCTTTAGTAAATTGTTGAGTAAGCTTCGGATCTTCAAAATACGATGATTCAACTACTGAGGATCAATATAAAATCAATAAATGATAATGAAAAAGCAGCCATTCTTTTGTCATCATGGTCACTTTAGCAGATGACAATAGATAAGAAACTTTATGTGTAGTGGACCATTTAGTTTTAATATCAAGCAATACATGTAAGTGGGCCCTTAAGTTTGGTGGGCCCTGTGCCAATGCACCTGTTGCACATGCCTTGGGCCGGCCCTGGGTAGGACGGGTGCATGTTGTCTTGTTGAACCCTTATCCGGGGTACATACTCGGAGGGTATGCGTTGGAGGTTGGGTACATGTTGGTAGGAGGGCATACAATAGCGGGAGGGTACATGTTAACAATGTTGACGGGATGGTAGATGCTATCGGAGGATAGGCATCATTGTGAGGATACATGTTCACCATATCTTGCGAATATGCCATATTCGGAGGGTTCTATCCCCCAGTGGGTACGAGGCTCAGTATTGCTTGTGTCCTTCCAGTGGCTGATGTATCCTTGTATCTCCTTGTGGGTCTTGATTTTGTGTCTGCATACCACGATTTTGCAGTGAATAAACCCTACGTCTTTGCTTCGTTTCCTTCAAATGAGCCGCCAACAGCAGTTGGATATTCATCATATTCATATTTTGCTGAGGCTACAGCTAGGGACCGGGCGAAGCGTCCGCCATAATCTCCTCATCCACATCTTCACTAGAATATTCCAACCGTGTTGTTACACCACTCAACCTCAACTCACTCACCCGTTTCCTCATGAGAGGCTCCAACCGACATATTGCTCATTTATCCCTTTTATGTTACCCATTTTATAATCCTCCCATTTTCTTCCTATTTATCAAAACTAAATAGGAAAATGTCAGCCTCCATCGTCATGGTGGAAGTATCGAAAGTAAATTCAAAGTAACCGTACGAAACATTTCGTTTTTCACGGGTCCTACCAGATGTGCCATTGTTTAAGGGTGCGAGCTTGTCGTTGAGGCTTTGCACTTCGTTGATAGTTTTTGGAGGTTTCAGTTTTCCAAGTGTTTTATTTTTGCAGGGTTTGCCTCGATTCTGATGGTGTACCCAATCTCACGGCTCGGAGCCTAGCCTCCGATAATGCACACATGGCACCAAAAAATGATTATTGGCGCAAAGCCTACTAGGCTATCGTAAGGGAACTCACCAATACACAAGGAGATAGTCTTCGAAGCCCTTATGCTCCGAAGAACCATAGCCTCAGACGAGGTCGAGGCTCCGGTACTACAACACAAATAGAAGATCTTATAGACCCCACTCAATAACGACCGTCCTTTGTTGTCGCACATATAGACAGCCGCACATGGGCACAATCTCGGAGCCTATTCTCGTAGCCTCCTCAGTGTCCAAATAGAATATGCCCCCTCTCAGCCAACCTGGATGAGACATGTGGAAAATCTAGATCCTTCCTAGGGTTTTTCTATAAATAGCCGACTCAATCATCCATTTGAGGTATATCATTCACCCCCTTTCTACTTTCTCACTCTAGAAATTAACCCTAAATTATTGGATGACTTATTCAAACAACGGAGTCAGTTTGCAGGGTTCAATCCTGCTCCCCGTCTAACCTAAGCGTGTTTCTTTGTCTTATTTCAGATTACCACGAAGCTCATAGAAGTATTCACCTTGGGCCCCTCGCAAGCTCTAAAAAAGAATGTGCAATTATTTGTACGATCAATAGGATATAATGAAAAGTAATGACAATAATAAATTATCATAATTTATACCCACTCTTTATTCTACATAGGAGTAGAAAATCATGTCGTAGTTGGATTGATTGGATTGATAATCCAAAACATACTTGTATAAATACCATGTAATATGTTTTCAAGCTTTTTTGCTAGCGTTTTAATGACATATGTCGTTCAAGAAAAAAATACCAATGAAGAATTAAGGAAAGTCTAAAGAAAAAATGAGTGAAAATTAGTAGCTGTAAGCTGTATCATTGAGCAATAGAAGTAAGCTGTAGTAGTGAGCAGTAGATGTGCAAGTAGCAGTTGTATTAGTCTATAGAAACATTTAGTAATGTAGTTGTAGTTTTAATTATGACGTGTAAAACAACTCCTAAATGCTCAGCGCTCCTAAATTCTACTTCATGAAGCATTGAAAAATAAGCATTACGAAAAATAGATAAAGCTACTTGTTGTTTTCCAAACCAGCATTAAATATCACAATGGTCAACGCTCCTAAAAGCTCTGCGCTAAACACACCTTGAATGATATTTCTTAAAACTTAAAAGCTTAAAATTTAGCAATATTAGTGACTATTCTACCCTTGATTAAAAATGGTAACATCGTCTACAAATAAATTGATATTTTAAATATCGTTTAATCATTACACTTTTATCATTTTTTGTTTCTAACACATGAACTTTTTTCTCGCAATGACTACAAATTCAACCTGTAAGTTTTGTTGGTTTGTGGGAGTTAAAACACACGAAACGACTAGAAGTGTGTGAGCCTATGGGGGCACACACGTTAAACACGAGAGTACGTATTATACGTTTACTAGTTGAATTTACATACGATCCGTGTGTATTGACTTGGCCTGTTTTATTTGACCCGATCCAAGTCCAAGGTTGACGGCCAATATAGTGGGTATTTGGATCTTGGTTTGGTCGGTTTAGGATTAGGAAAATAGGATTACTTGGAGATCAAGTTTGAGCCCAAGTGGTGCATGTTTCTTGAGCTATAAATACTCGATGCGTGGCTCATTCTATCCTAACGATTTCCTATCCCTAATTTACGAAAAACTATCCCTAACTTCTGCCAAAACCGATTCAACATCTAGTGTTCTTGTTCGATCGGTTTTACAACAAATCCGATTAGGGTTTGTTTGGTTTATTGAATTCACAAATATCTTGCATCGTTTTATCCAAGAAGGGTTTTTGAATTCGAAGTTTCTGCTTGTTCCTGGTGTTCGAATAGTAGCAGACTAGCAGCAAGGTGTAGAGGTTTATGTTCG
Source organism: Chrysanthemum seticuspe (assembly GCA_019973895.1). Lineage (NCBI taxonomy): Eukaryota > Viridiplantae > Streptophyta > Magnoliopsida > Asterales > Asteraceae > Chrysanthemum > Chrysanthemum seticuspe. Next base: position 176,940,971 of record BPTQ01000002.1, on the reverse strand, counting down.
TTCTTGATCTAGGACAGAAGGTGATATATTTCAGACAGGCTTGTCCGATATCGGGTGGTACTAAGAACTGTTCTCGGACAGTTTTGTGTTCTCAGACAGAAGTGATAGAAAGTGTTATTGGTTTTCTTTGTTCATGGTATTCAAGTATTCAAGGGTTGACCTGGGTAAACGTTCTCGACTAGCTTAATCGAACATACTTGTGGTTAAGTGTTTGTGTGTGGACTCGTAGAGGTGTTTATTTTAGACACTTGGTTTCTTGTTCGTTTATAACTTGCAGTTGACTACGAGAGTTAGTTTTCTTTATCATTTTATTTATTATGGTTTATTAATTACGTGTTTACCTAATTGCATAAACTAGATCTAATTCCGTTGCGTACTCGTTTACGTTACTTGGTTAACTAAATTATAAAATCCCAACAGTTGTATCAAGAGCCAGGTTGTTATTGGTCATGCGGTTTCTAAGTAACTGTACATTTCATCCCTCTACCGCGTTTATTACTTGCACTATATTTAATTAGGGAGCCTAACACACAAAAGGTTTAGATTAACTATATAGGTCGAGTGTTTTGATATTTAATGTTTGTTTGGTATGCATTAAATAGCTTTATTTATTTTTTTAAAATGATTATTTTACAACACTCCATAAAGTAGTATTTATGAATGTTAAGTATTTAAGAGTTGTTTTACACATTATGGTTACACATATAGCTACGTTATCACACATTTTAACCAATTTTTTTTTTTTTTTTTTCCTTTTTTTTTTTTTTTTTTTTTTTTTTTGCTACTGCCCACAGCTTCTACTCACTGCTACTACTTACGACTACTGGTTTATCTTTTATGCTCCTTTAATCTCTCTTAAAAGTAGGCAAGTAGATAGTGAATTTAAAACACTTACAAATGAAAAAACCATAGTTTTTTTTTTCCATTTTTATTTTTTTTTATTTTTTAACCTTTGTTAAAAAAAAATCCTTCCTTAATGATTGGTATTACAAACTATAATAATTCTTAGAGGATTGGCTATCACGCTTATAATTCTTAGAGGATTAGCTATCACGTCAAAGCAGGCTCGCCATGCCTATGTGGCACCTTCGTCGTGCCTCGCCGCCACACCACCATGACTCACCGTGGCTAGAAAGTGACGTTGGAGTGGGATCCGAGCAATAACAAACGGTTATATTTTGAAAGTAGTAGGACTCAAATAAAAAGGTTGTGTTGTGTTATAATAAAAAAGTATGTTGAAGGGGTTGTATTATAGTTATGTGGCAGCCCATAGGGCCCAAATGAAATGCAAATGCTCTTCATAATACTTTTGAAGCTCTTATACCTTGACTACCCTTCATTCCTGTCAAAGTCTATTTCCTATGTGTGCAAAAGGGAAATATAGAAAAAGGGGTTGTGTAATTCGTTGGTGATATATATCACAAACATATATAGCAGTGTTATGCAAAGCTACCATTTGCTATACATGCGTGATCCTAACAATGCATATATACACGGTTAAACGGGTAAATGGACAAGGTTTTTTCTATTCATGTTATGCTAGAAGAGCAAATTTTTAACTTAGATGTACTTGATCTCACCGGATTAATCCTGAAACCATTTATGATCTTTCTCTAACAACACTCAAATATACACATCTAGCAAGGTTTAAACTTTTGACCTCTTGTGAAAAAAACAAATACCTTATTACTAGGCCATTTGACGGTGGTTTAACATTGCATGTATATAAAGTATATGAAACAAACATTGCCACAGAAATATGTACGATATGTTTTTTTCCCCAAAAAAGGCTTATCAACTTGTTCCACTATGATAACATATAGTCAATGTAAATATTTGATCATATGACAGACTATATATCAGAGTCGACAACTTTCTCTTGGAATACCAAAGCCGAATTCGTACACATTTTTTTTATATTGAAACACCTCCACCCACCAAAAAGAGATAGAAACACAATTCCAAAATTTAACACCATAAAAACCTATGACAACCATTCCCATTAAAAGACCTACTACTATTTTTTGTTTCTCTCTTTCATTGTATTTGTACTTGTCTTCACTCGTATGTGTGTGTACCATTGTGTGTGAGAAAAGAGACTGTAGTTAAGTTATTAACACACTCCTCGATCAGGACACATTTTATGGATATTGAAATGGATGTGGAGGAAATCAATACGAGCAGCAGCAACAGCAGAAGCAACAAGAATAACCGCGGTTGTAGTGGCGGTGACGATGAACATTCACAAGAAACCTGCAACAGAACATTTGGAGAAAAATGTAGCCACATAGCGAAGAAACAAAGAGCTAAATTCTATATAGTACGACGTTGCATAGCAATGCTTGTATGTTGGCGTGACAAGGAAAAATAACATCATTTTAATTCCAGGCTAAGATATATGCAATTCTCTGTATCTTTAATTTTAGTTTTTCTTCCCTTTTTTTGTTATCATTATATTCGAAATTTTTTACCCCACTATGTTCATTTGACTATTCACAAATTCAAAAAGTTAACTCACTGATTTATGCTATATTCCAGATCTGTTTAATGTATTGTTCCCTGTGGTATTTATTTTGCAATGGAAAGGGTTCATCTTTGCTCTATATACAACAAAAAGCAAAATTAATCACTTGTATCTTTCAAGACTTGAACTTTGACCTAAAGTATGTAAAAGTAGATTAATTAGTTAGTACCATTTTTAGGGTTCCTTTTTGGAGCATTTTGATGGTATCTTTGGAGATTCAAGGGATACATTTTAAGGTTTTCACTCATGTCTTTGTAGGCAATTAATGATAGAAAAGTAATTTGGAAAGGGGAGTAAATATTGTCCTTAAATTTATCATTATAACTCTTGGAGTATCTTTTTTAGGGTTTCGTCAAGAATACCTTGGAATTTGTATGTGTCATTTGTCTTGCATTTTGTTATTACAGTATTATAATCAACTCTTAATTTGGCATTTTGGGACAAAAGAACGCTAATTAGTTTGGTGATGACTATTTAATTTTCCCAATTATAATATTTTTTTATAGGGGGAATTGCGTATATACCTATCAAAACTAAAAAATTTGCATATTTTCTCATAACACAAGTTTTTAATGCATGATATACAATGCAACTTAAACATGTTTTAGTGAATATATATGCAATTAACTTTTTTATAATACACTCTAGCTTTGTGGGGTTTTCTTTAAACGGAGTTACTCAAACTTATTTTCTGACAATGATTTTAGTCCATTGAGATTAAAATGTTGACTACCTAAGATTTTTGTGAATTATATGTACATATTATTTTATGAACTTTTTGGGGGAAACTATATAGTGAACCAACGTCTTAAAGTTCTTTTATTTTTATTTTTCTTATATATATCTTTATAAATAGTTTTTTCACCATATAGGCTTTTATGCTAAGCTTTATGATTTTGTTAGGTGTTACTTGGATGCTATTGGGGCTGCTGGTATAAATTTTTAAGAGTTAAAAATATATTTCAGAGTAGGTATAACATTTTATTTGGAGATTTGGTTAATATAAATATATATTCAATTTCTTTTACATTATCTTGTAACTATTTCATTAATTGAAGATGTTTTTCATTATTAGCTCAAGACGTTCTTGTTCCTTTATTGTACGCAGATTTGTCACATCTATCTCTGGATCATTCACTCTTGAACCAATTATAAAATGGGTGATACTATTGCTGCCCCTTATACCATCAATACATTCTTTTTACTCGTTTTATTAACAGAACAAAACAGTTTTTTATCATTTTTTGTTTGTATTTTTATTCTTTTACTGCTTTTAATCGTCAAACTTTATATTTAATGTTCTGTATTTTTTCGACAGTTTCACCACATTATTAACAGAACAAGATAGTTTTTAATGGTTTTACGTTTTACTACTTTCGACTTATTAAACTTTATATTTTTTTGTTTCAGTCTTTTTATTTCGCAGTTTTATAATAAAAATAAAATTAAAAAAAATATATATAAAAGAAATAAATAAATAACAAAAGTTAAGACGGAGAGTTATTACTTACACTTTTGGGGTACCAACAAACAACCCTTTACAAAATACTAAAGGAGAAATGCTCCATGCTGCAAATAGCAGCAAACTTACCTGCTGTTGGTATGCAAAAATAGTCTCTGATAATATCTTTGAAATACACAAATGGTCCCTGATTTATACCTAATAGCAGGTAAGTTTAAGTTGTTTGCCACAGAGACCATTTCCCCAATAATTAATACACATCAACTAGATGATCTTATATTCTTGAAAGAACTAATAAAAAAAAAGGGTGTGATTTTAGTTTAATTATGCTTTTTAATTTCTTTAATCTTTACCATTTTGTTGCAAGTATCGCTAAGCAATCAAGGTCGTCTTTTTTTTTTTTGAAAGGCTCAAAGATTTTATTGAACTTGAACTAACCAAAGTCTAGAACAAAAGGAAACATATTACTATGAATTGAAACATACAAAAGCCGATTCATCATCCAATCATACCAACCTATACATACTTTTGAATTCCTATGTGTGAGCAGCGGTGGTGATTAGCATGTGCAAGTGGGATATCTGCACAAGGCCACCATTTGTGAAGGGCATCCGATTTAATATATTCCTAATATATATTTATATGTCTAACTTGAATTTTTATAGCCTTTTATAAATACTAGGCGTGTACCCGCGCCTGGCAGCAGCGGTCCCTAGCGGTTCTTTATGCATTAAACGCATTGTTTGCGTTCCTCCATTAGCAAGGTTGCCTTATTTAGTTTTCAATTAGTTTGCATTCCTCAATTAGTTTTTCAAACATTCCTCAATTAGCTTAGCAATAGTTATGTACATTAATGATTTTCAACATTCAAAAATCACCTTGACTTTCAACTTTCAACTTTTAATTTTCACTTTCATCTTTGACCATTTTTCTATTTTATGTAGTTAAAATTATACGAGGAGGCCTCTGATTTAGTATATGTCCATTAGTATTTATACATGTCTAAGTATATTATGCTTTGAATTTTTCATAATAGTTAAGTTTTTTCATGAATTAAGGGGCATCATTCGTAGTTTTGCACCGTAACACCCAAATCAATGGGACAGCCCAGTGTGTGATCCAACCATACGAAAGAATCTTGATCTCATCTTCAGGGGTTGTCTTTCATAGGCGGTCTGTCGTCGAAACAAAACCACTAAATAACCCAACATACTATTTTTGAATCACCGCGTCGAAGCAAAAATTTAGAGGAGAATGAAAAATTTGTTTTATCAGCCCATGAAACCAAGCCAACAACATTCGTTGGCACATTCTCAAGCGGCCACCACTTTATAACCGAATTCCATATATTTTGAGCTGAGTAATGACACAGTCCACAAAAAGATTGCGATGATTCAATTCCATCGTTACAAAGCGGGCATCTAGTTGAGTGTGGGTCGATTCCGCGATAATCAAGATTCACAGGTGTTGGCAGTGTATCGTTTATTAGCCTCCATGTATTAATAGCGATTTTAATCGAAATATATGGAGCTCAGTAACAAAATGGTGGCGACTTGATAATGTGCCAATGGAGTTTTACTTCTAATCTACACTAATCTATTTTGTGTCAGCCAAAAACAAATTAATTAATACTAATTTTTATTATCTATGTCAGTAACCCATAAATCTGTTTGTGGCTCCTATATTAGCATGTGTATTAACGGGTCGATCATTCTTGTAACAATTTATTTTTTATTATTTTTATTTCTTTCTAACTTTTTGCTAGTTTATTAAGTCAGTTGTCTTGAAAGAAGAATCAACCGTGATATGCATTTTCTTATTACTCTTGGTCTTATATTTGTTGTTATAACTTATAGTGAAGCTCAAACGCTTTAATATTAGATAATAAGATTAGTATGGCCCTAAACCCACAACCGCGACCGGGCCCGTATATGCATGTGTACAAGCTTTTCATGCATCAGGCGCCTGCAAGTTTCATGTTTGTGTCATTGGACAACCTTTGTGGCATTTAAGATTACATCTATATGGTACTATATTTGGCTAAAAAAAGATAGATAGAATTAATGCAGTGGTACAGAATTGGACTTATGTCTGCTCGCAATTGACCTTTGTTTGCGGGATGCTGAGGAGATTGAAAAGGAAAACCTAGTGGACGGGAGAGATCAAAGATAAGTTAAAAACATATGAAATTTTATGGGATAATGGCACTTATATATAAATGTATCTTACTTGTCACGCTATCATTTTATATGTGTCAAATAAAAGTTTTTGCAAATTGAAGTAATAAACTTTCAAATTTCGTCATTGTTTTACCTCCCCAACCGGTTGTAAGTTACCTTATTTGTTTCAAGTTTTTTTAATGCAATGGCAGCCATCTAGACTCTAGAGTAATCGCTTCACCAAAATGCAAAATGTGAAGCTAAAATTTTGAATGATTATCCCTTAAAAATTATTTTTTGCCAAACCAAGATTTGGCATGATTGTAATTCGGGTTATTTGGAAAAATCAATATAATTAAATTTAAAAATAAAATAAAAAATTATGTAATTCAGGTTATTTGGGTCAACCCGAAAATCAAATCGAATTCAAATTCAATTCAGTTTAAATCTAATTTAAATTCGGTTCGGTTTTTTGTTTAACCAAAACAAATAATCGAACTAACCGAACCGAATAACCCGGTAACCGAACCGATGAACACCTCTAAGAAATTTTGTCCGTTTAAGCATTTGTGTACGTTCATTTTTCTGGCTAAACTTTAACGAGTCATGTACGTTCATTTGTCCGCCTAAACTTAAAAGAACGGACGTGAAAAAGCATTCGTTCGTGTTCGTCCGGTTTGTTTACAACCCTAGAGGTTTGGATATGGGTGAGGTTGATTAGGGTTTTGTGATGACGGAGTGATGAATTGAGGAGATGGAGTTCGTGTAAACGGAGTGTTTGCAGGTCTACCATTGATGAATGGTTGAGGTTTTAGGGTTGGGATCGAATGGTAGAGTTTTAATTTAGTTCTAGTTTGTCGTAATGGGGGGAGGGAGGAAGATAATCTCTTACTTAAAATAATTAAAAAATAGCATAATCATTTACAAACGTATCTTACTTGCTACCTTTTCAAGTTTTGTGTAGTGAATTAACAATTTTTTACAAATTGTGGTACTGTGACATGGAGAGTAGCTTGTTGAATGTGGCAAAAACCGAGTGGGAAAGTAAAAAAAAATATACACTAAAATGACGAAATTTGAAAGTTTGATACCTCAATTTTCAATAAAATAAAATAATAATAATAATAATAATTTGATACATATAAAAAGATAAAGAGACAAGTAAGATACATACACCTCAAGCTTTTTCAAAAGATTCAATCAACCATTAAACCAAAATTCTTGGCGGACTAAACATTTTAGATGAAGTATTCATAAATATTTTGTATTGATGAGTAATTTGGGCAAGATATTGGTGAACAAAGAGCATTCATGAACAAACTTTCTAATAATACAAATTCCAACATAAAATTTAATTAATAACCTAAATTAAACGTACCTTTTTATTTTTATTTTTTTGATAAAGGGGTTTTATATCCGGTAAGTATTATTACTCCAAAAACATTTCAATATAAGTAAATCTCACATCTCAGCACATAAGAAATGACAAAATCAAACTTATGAAAAACTATGTAATAAAGTACAAATTGCATCATAAAATTCATCTGATTTATTTTCTTTAATTTGATATGGATCATAGTATAATAATCGCGAATCATACTGTTTATAGGGTAAGTTTGGCAAAACTAGTTGTAAGCTGTATGCTGTAAGCTATAAACTGTAAGCTGTAAGTCGTAAACTGCAAAACTGCTAACATGAGCTACAAGCTGTATTCTTTTTTCAATAAAAGTGTTTTGGTAAATTAGCTTTTAAATATAATTATAAGATGTAAAATGACATAAAAGGACAAATCAATAATTGTAAATAAATGTTTGGAGGGTATATTAGTAATTTAAAGTTTTAACAGCTCCAAGATATTTAAAAAGCTTAATGAATCAACTTTTCATTTTGGAGCTATTTGTTTGAAATAAAAGCTTGTAATTAAAGCATCAAACGAAGCTACTTAGTTTATAGGAGATTATTTTGTAACAAAAAGCTAACAGCTCCTTCAAAAAGCCCCTGCCAAACAGACCCATAGTTGGATTTGTTTGATGAACAAAGATTTTTGACAATGTTCATGATAAACAAAAGTCACTAAATTATAAAACTTATTTTCATTTGATCAACTCAATTTTCTTTATTGAAGATGACGGACACAATAAATTGATCAACAAACCAAACGATGTTTTTCACTTTTTTAAACTATTGTTCTATCATATTAAGGGCCTGTTTGGTAGACATTTATTTAGAGCGGTAAGATTTTTGTTACAAAAATAATCTTCTCCAAAACAAATAGCTTCGTTTGAATACATCAACTTCAAACTTTTATTTTAATCAAGTACCTTCAAAATAAAAAGCTGATTCATGAAGTTTTAAAACATCTCGGAGTTGTTTAAACATAAAATTACTTATATACCCTCCAATCATATTACAATCTTTTCAAAAATAGATACGATTAACCAGATTTATGCAACTATAATAATAATAAATAATAATAATAATAATAATAACAATAACAATAACAATAACTTATAATTTAATATAATGTAAACAATATATCTGTTACCTATATGAAACAAGGTTTTGAAAATCAATCTCTTCACTAAAATACCTTAAACATTATCATCCAACGGTCCTGGAGCATTTTCGTTTTTTAAAAAGTAAATGCATCATTGGGCTGCATCACTTGCATTTTCGTTTTCTAAAAAGTACTTGGTTTAGAAATCTATGAAATAAAAGAACAAATTCCAATGGCAACAATATCACTAGGAATCCATAGATAAAGAATCAAGATTCACAATGATTTGTTATTGATGATTGTGTTGTTATGAACGGTTACAAGAGAATTAAAAAGGAATTGAGTTTACAATCTGAACGAAGAATGTGATTGTATATAAGCTAGTTTGGGCGTAACCACTTTTCCCGCCCAAACTCTAATTACAGAAATATGAAATGTTTGACTTTTTGCGTTGTCCATTTAATTGTTGACTTTTCCAAATTGACTTGTATCAACGCCATCCCTCTTGATAATTTTCTTGTCCTCAAGAAACAACATCAAAGTCTGGGAACCTAGCCAACAAATCTGCATACACTTCCCAAGTTGATTCTTCCATTGTTCTGTTAGACCACTTCACTAACACATACATGACTGGCCTGTTATTTATCTTGCTCAATCTTCTCTCCAAAATCTTCATAGGTTTGTAGGCCAATAGTCCATCTTCCTTGAGTTGTGGTAAGCTGCCCATCTATTGGTCTTTTCCATGGAACTTCTTAAGCTGTGAGATGTGGAACACTAGATAGATCAAACTGTGACTAGGTAGCTTCAGCTTGTAGGCTACTTCTCCAATCCTTTCCTCAACCTCAAAAGGACCATAATATTTGAAAGATTTTTTGTGTTGATGGCCTTGTCTAACAGACACTTGCCTATGTGGTTACAGCTTCAAATAGAACCAAGTACCAACATCAAACTGTTATTAGTCCTATGCTTATTATATTGGCTTTGCATTCTGTCTTAGGATCTATTAAGGTTAAATTTAAATATTCCAATAGCTTCCTCTCATGTCTGCAATTTGTCCAATGACTCAACTCTACTTTCACCAAGCACATAGGGAATGTGGATTGGGGTGTTTGGCAATAGACAATTTCATAAGGTATAGTGTTGATGGCTTTGTGAAAGTTGGTATTGTACCAAAATTCAGCTAGTGGTAAACATTTGACCCACTCCTTTGGTTTCTCTCCACACATGCACCTCAAGTAACAACGGAAACACCTATTTACTACCTCAGTCTGCCCATCAGTTTGAGGATGGTATGTAGTTGAGAGCTTGAGATTAACATTAAGTCCGTATATATACACCATCAAGGAATACTTGTGCCAATTGACTTGCACTGAAAGGGTGAGATAAAACCATAAAATGAGCATATTTGCTCATTCTGTCCACAACCACCAAGATGACTGACTTTCTATCAGTTTTTCAATAAAGTCCATAGATATCTTAGGCCAAATCTTACATGGAATGGGTAGAGGTTGAATCTATCCAAGGTAAGCACTAAGATCAGGCTTCTACCTTTGACAAACATCACAATCTCTCATAAACTGCTTCACTATCTTCTTTAGTCCTTTCGAATAGAAAATTGCACTTAGCTTCTTTGTAGTCACATGAATACCAGAATGACCACCAATTGCTTCATTATGTTAGTGAGAAATCAACTTCTTTCTTAAGTCCACATGCTCCCACTACTACTTTTCCCTTCCTCTTCAAAATTTCATTGTTCCGGCTGTACTTGTCAACCTTATAAGTCTGGTCTTTCAATGACTGGATCAACAGTTGAGCATCTACATCATTTTTCCAAGTATCTTTAACCTTGTCCCAAATACCACTTACCACAGAGGAGACTGCTATAAGTCTGTAACCAATCGTAATTTTCCAGACTTATTTTTGCAATGAATTATACTAATTTTTCATCTACGAACTTTTTCCGAAGTTATTTGATTTGAAAACGAGAAGTTATCTCGCGAAACGTGAAAACCGCACACAACGCGTACTGGCACAACCGTAAACTTGATAAACAATTTGATTTGATCGTTATATTATTTACGAGAAAACTAGTCGTGTGGATACTTGTTTTTATTAGAACAAATATTTTAAACACAATTGCGTAATTTTCGTGTCGTAAATCGATCATTTTCGAACTTAGAAAACCTCAAAATCACTAAAGTTTACTAAAACTACAATTTTGGCCCATGTGGTAATAATTACCACACGGCCCCCTAAACTTTTATAAACTTGACACTTTGTAATGGAACTTTTTGGGGTATATAATGGAAAGAAGTTAGGGTTCCTTCCCATTTTCTCATAGCCACCTCTATCTAATCACCCATTTCACTCCCTCTCTACAAATTTGGCCACCTCTTGCCGCATGTCACCGCCCCACGCCACCACCACCATAGTCGCAGCCGCCACTCCTCTCTTTGAATACCGAAGTAAGCTCATGTATTTTGAATCAGGATAGAGTGACGGTCATACTACGGTTTCTAGGATTTGTGTTGTGCTCGTGCCATCACCACCGACACCTTCATCTCTTTCTTCCCATCTCTCTCTTCTCTTATCTTTCGATGGGTATGTTAATACAACAATCTATCTTTCTTTTTCTTTTTCTTATAAAAACCGAATACAAAGGAGATGTTATAGTTTTCATGGATTAAAAAAAATTTAAATTTATCCATGTTGTTGAATCATCAAATCGTGTTTGGTTTTATTATTTTCATCGGGTCGAGTTTGTAACCCTTTTAGGGTTTGGTCTCGGTATGGATTTGGTTTTCGCCTATTTACTTGTTATTGTTGCTGTTTTGAGTATGAACCTTTAATTGGATAAGTTTGTTTGAGGTTTGTCTTATTTTGCTCACGACGAGAACCCATAACCCATAAGAGTTTGGGGCCGTAGCCCCTTCTGCTTAGATTTGTGTCGAATTTCTAGTTTGGATGTATAATAAGCGCGTTTAGCTTATTTGATTTTGTTTGGGTTCGTTTGCTAATACCTATTTTTGGACTTGTGGCTTGTTTTGGTTCGGTTTGAAAAACAAGGCCACAAGGGTGGTCCTTGTTGTGTGTCTCGACACAACAACCCATGACGGGTGCATTGTCTATTAATCACGGGTTCACATTAAACTAAAAAGGTTTGTCTTGTTTGTTGTTTTGGGATAATGAGTCATCCACCTAAGGTGTGTTTGTTTGATTTTTGTTGTTTCGGTTTAACATAAAAACAAATAGTGTGATTTGCGTATTGCTGTTATGTATGTAATTGTGTTTGTGTATTTTGAATTTTTGTTTGAACGTTAATTGTGATTGTATGTGTGTTGGGCTCAACAACCACTTAGGGTTTGGTTGTTTTGTTTATTGGTCAAGACTCACTAAGGGTTACGTTTGGGTTACAAATGGGTTGAAGCCCAAGAAATTCTATTAAGGGTATGTTTGGTTCTGAAAATGAGTCAAAGACCACCACAAAGTTTAAAAGTAAAATTAATTAACTTGTTTGAAGTGTGTTCAGTTAGATTGTCAACTTTAAAACTATGGTAATATATTTACCGGATGTTGATAACATTGACTAACGCGTATTTATTTGTTCGCTTGGATCATTAGTACGCCTCGGAGATACATTGGGATTGATACTTGGTTTTGGACTCGGATAATACATAATGAAATAAATACTTGGATTGCGACTTAAATTTTGGAAATATAACAAATTGATACTATTTCGACTAAAACGATTGGCCATTGGACAATTTAGACCATTATCGGACTATTGGACTCAAGACGACTATAATATATTAGACTCACAATGAATTTAATATATTAACTCGCACCGAACCTAAACTGATAATGCAATGTAAAACCAATAATAGATAAGTATTCTAAATTGAATTTATCAAATTGCCTTAATATCCTGTAACATGTTTGGATTAACAAACACGAACAGATGTTATACTTGAAAGTGTCGGGAAATAATGTTTTAAGAAAATTGATTTTATTAAAGTCACGATGACTTTGGAATGTTGTATAAACGGACGCGTCATGCCAAAATTTATAAAACTTTCTAAACATTATATTTTAATTTCAAAAACCTTTTATCTTTATAAAACCGACAATAATTGAAACTTATAGTTTTTATTAACTAGTAAACTTTTATTGTTTTAAATTACCTCTCCAAAACTTTATTGATTATCTTCAAATTATTTGGGATTATTGGTAAATACCGAAACTTACCAATTAACTTACTTTCTTGACATAATTCATTGTCACTACTTCCGCGACTTCTTCCTTATCAGTATCTCCTCAACTTAAGTCATCGTCGATACTTTCTTGATTATTCTTTTAATATTTTTCCTTATAATATATTGGGATATATATTATACTTTGACGTGAGTTAAATTTTGATATATTTTGGCGTGAGTAACATTTTGAGTTTATACTTTCTCACCACCACACGAAACGTTGATAATAAAATTTTCTTACTAGCTATGACACTAAACTTTTTACAATTATTGATACGAGTATTCCACGAAAACTAAGACACTTTGTCCTTTGAAAACTCTCTTACTTTATGAGACGTATTCTGAGATAACTATATACTTACTAGGTTGTGCCGAGCCTGTACCGTTGTGCCTGTACTTCTTGATACCATTGTGCTTACTACGTCTAGATGCCATTTGTGTTACTTGCCTTACTTCATTCTGAGGTGAGTTCATAGCCCCATTTCTAACTCTTTAAATCATTTATAAACCCTTGGGGGGAGATACATGCTACTTTCTTTTATGAAAACAAGTGCTTTATAACCTGTATGTTTATCTGAATGTTTTATTAGCACCTCTGTTGTAAAAATCGGCCCAGGCGGCAGATTAATCTCCGCATAATCGCTGGTCGCTCACTAAGCGCCTTGATTTATCATAATCGGCATGTTTAATCGGTTTGGTAAAAAATGGTCAACAAACCGATTAATCAGACAAAACCGGTCTAATCGGATTAATCAGACAAAATCGCTTAAAATTGGTCAACAAAATCGCTTAAAAATAAAAAAAAAAAGTCGCTTAAAAATCAGTCAATAAACCGATTAATCGGACAAAATCCGTCAAATATCGCTTAAAAATGGTCAACAAACCGAGTAATATCTATGTTTCACTTTGAAATTTGAAGAATTATGTATTATGTTTATATTTGAACACTTGAAATATTTGAACTTTGATGCACTATACTTATCTCATACATATAATATAATATAATATCTAAAATTACAATTTTGTGCATAAAAATTCCAATCTGATTAATCCCCGATTAATCCGCGTCTAACCGATTAATCGCTAGGCACTACCCGACCGCCTCACTAGCACCTAGCAATTTTTACAACCTTGATTAGCACTAAGTACCACTATTGCCAAAGAACTTAAAGTCCCTTCATCATGAACCATTAATCACTTGCGAGTGAGCGCGAATATAGGATTGACGCGTCCCGCTTGGTTGGCCAGAAAGGCAACCCGACGTACTATATTTGAGATTGCCTAGGTATATGGCAAAATACCTACTTTAGGGTAACTGTTGAAATTGTTGTATCAATTTCTATTGAAACTTGTCAACGCTTTGAGTGTCATGAGCTTAGTGCAATAGTAATGGCTTTCGAACTATGGGTGTATAACAACGTAACCCACTTTCTCTTAAACTTGGAAATCTTGTGTTCAACTATTTTACTTTTAAACCTATAGATTTCAAAAAACCTTTGTGTTGACTTTTTAGCATGTTTTATCTGAAGTTCTTATGGCGATAGCTTACTTTTTGGGGTGCTTGGAAATGACATGGTAATAGAATAATCTAATATGTATTTGGGACCAATTTTATTATAATAGGCCTGTATTTTCACACTATTTTGAAGGATGTAAACGTAATATGTTTGATTATGAAATTTATTAAGGTAAATACGTTATTCTATACTTTGTGTTGTGATACCAATTTAGTAGCACCCCATGACTTGTATGGTTCCACTACAACCGATTTTGGGAGTGTCACAACTGCCATCTGTAATAACTCAGCTCCTTGATTGACCCTAGACAAAGCATCAACTACAACATTTCCACTACCCTTCTTATATAGGATTTCATAGTCAAATCCTAAAAACTTTGGTAACCATTTCAATTGAAAAGGAGTTTTCAATTTTTGGTCCAATAGGTACTTAAGACTAAAATGGTCTGTCTTAATCTTAAAGTGCCTATCCAACACATAACCATTCCACTTTTCCAATCCTTCCATCACTTCCAAAAACTCCTTTTCGTAGGTGGATAAAGCTTGGTGTTTAGTAAAAAGAGTTTTGTTGTTCCCTTTAACTTGGTTAGAATTAACCACAAAGTTAATCTACCCAAGCTCCATGACTTAGCAATGTTATTTGAAAAATAGTTTAACAAGTTAAAAACGTAAAGTAAAATAGACAATTGTTTTTCAACATTTATATTCTTATTAGAAGTTAATCAAAGAATATATTACCCAAGTGTTTGCGGAACAACACTTGGGATTGAATGACAATGTATGGTGTACTCCTCACTAAACTTAAGCTAAGCTTAAGTACAACTATGCTAACCAACGGAGCTAACCTCAGGGACTTAGTTGTATTTGGAGGAGTAAAAGGGCTTGTGAATGTCTAAGCATTTAGTGCATAAGATTAACCCTTTTACTCCACCTTATGTCTGCTATTTATACAAGTATGAAATACAACCGTTTTCCTAAAAGACAAGACTGACACAAACTTCAGATGACAAAATAACTTACGTATTTTGTCTCTGTTACACAACACTATTTCTAGTAAGGGACATGTTCACTTTCTTAGTGTCAGTGTTGACACACTCTTGGACTTTTATCCATTCAGGGTAAGTTGACCTTTGTAGATAAGGACACACTCTTATCTTTTAAACTTATCCCGCCTTTACTTCAGTCTTCAAGCTTTACATCTTCAGTCTTCATAGTTGCTGAGGAGTATGGGGATTCAGTGAGCTATTATCATTACTCACTGAATCCATCATCTTATTCTTTGGCTCAGGTATCATTCACTGATTCTTGCCTCACTGAATGGAAAACCCTTCTTCTTAGGCTTGTCCTGAGCTTTTTAAAGATGACTCACTGAACAACTGTTCATTCAGTGAATTGGGTATGTGTAAGGTTATTAAACACTTAGGTTATTTTATCCTTAAATCCTTGTATTAGGAACTTTGGAAATTCACTGACCCAACAGTCTCCCCCTATTTGGATATAAACTTAGCCTAAGTGTTTCTAAGTTTAGAGTGAGTGAGAAAGGGTATTGTTCTTACACTGAATATTCTATAAAGCAACTAAAGGACACTGGATAACATAAAACATCATTGTTCATTAATAATTATATTACATGGTCCTAAGTTACAATGTGAAAAAAATAAAGGATAGTGTTGTTCCCTATTCACTATAGTATAAAAACAGTTTAAGTATTGTAAACAAACTAATAGTGAATCAATGACTGAAAAGATATAAGTAAAACACAAAGAGTAATTTTCAACATCATATTCTTACTAGAAATGAATCAAAAGAATACGTTACCCTAGTACTTGCGGAACAGTACTAGGGATTGAAATGACAAAGTGTTGTAACTCCTCACTAAGCTCAGGCTAAGTCTGAGCACAACTACAAGAACCCACTGAGCTATCTGAGGGATTAAGTTGTATTTGGAGGAGTGAAAGATGGCTTGCGTGTATGCGTGTTTTTACAATTCACAAGCTTAATCTTTCACTCCATCTCTTATGCTATTTATACAAGTATGAGTTTTAACTCTTTCCTAAGTGACAAACTGACAATTTGAAGAAGACAAAATACTGATGTATTTTGTCTCTGTTTACAAAGACTATATTAGGTAAGGGACAAAGCCACTTTCTACTTGTCAGTACTGATGCTGAGCCTTTCAGGGAAAGTTGACTTCTTGAAGATAAGCACTCCGTCTTTATCGCTTCAAGCATAACCGTTTTGTCCCGCCCATTCTTCAGTCTTCATAGTCTTCAGTCTTCAGTTTCAGTTTGTCTTCAGTGTTAGTAGTTGGTGAGGAGTTTGAGGGATTCAGTGAGTTATTGTCATCACTCACTGAACCCACCATCTTCTTCTTGACTCAGTCTTCACTCTTTAAGTTCCGCCTTACTGAGTGGAGAGACTTCCTCTTCGCCTCATACTGCGTATCCTGAAGATGACTCACTGAGAGACTATGCACTCAGTGACCTGTTAGTGTTTAACGGACTAAGCACTTAGGTTATTTTCTATTCAAATCCTAGATTAAGAGGTTTGAGTTTTTACTGAACCCAACAGTCTCCCCCTATTTGGATATACAAATAGCCTAAGTGGTTGATCAGTGTAAGTGAGCAAATGGCTTCTTCTTACACTGAATGTACTAATGAATACAATAAGGAACACTGAGAATTTAAACAAAACATACATATTTTATTCATCACATTACATGGTTCCTATCACTAGTACAAAATATAAAATGATGTCAGTCCAGATGGATTCCCAGTGCTTCAAGCTTGACTTTCTTGGTGATGAGTGTTTCCCTGTCAGGATGCTCTCTTATCTTGGCGTTTAACTCAGCACAGAACTTGACATTTTCAGGAGTCTGAATTTGAGAGGCCACTGGTATGTAGCTCAGCATTGTAGCCACTCCTGCTTGATCAATATCACTCCACCTTTGGAATGCTGGGTTTCCATAGACATCAATGAAAAATAGCCCTTTTTCAGGCTTTTCAATCACCAGACAGTTCATGAACTTTACACCTTCAGGCAGCTCCCTGTTGCATTCGAGTCCAGGCACTTTGATCTCAGGCTAGAACTCAACCCTCTTTCTTTTGCCCTGTGATGACTGAGGTTGAGATCCTTGTGGTGCAGTTAAGGCAGGATGAATCCTCAGTTGTGCTGGTGCATCCCTCAGTCTTTCATACCTTTTACTGAGCATCTTCATCAGCTCATTAACCACCGCATTCTGCTTCTTTTCAATTAATGGACCAAGTTCATCGAGTTCAGTGATCCCAAAGTCAGTGAATTTTAAGGGATCATGAACCTCGAAGTGTCTTTTATCATCCCCCCTGTAGACGTTCATTGCCAGTGGTTTAGACTTGGGGATGATTTTGACATCAGTGATTTTCTCAGGCAGCCTTCTGCTTGTCATTGTCCAGTTGTAATGGTCAATTCTTGCTTGCATAATGGCTGCAGTTCTTTTGTTCTTTTCTTCCACATGCTTTCTCATTTCAGCCATCTTAGCAGCCTGAGCATCCTTGAACTTCTGTCCTGCCTGACCCTTTTGAAGCTTCTTTGGATCAATTCCCAAGTTCTCAGCTTCCTCAGCAATGACTTGTACTAGTGCTTCTCTGCTCTTTCTTGCTTCTTCAGCAAGTTTATTTCTCATCTCTTCCTTAGCAAGGTAGGTACTTAGCTGTTGTGGTGAAAGCAAGTACTCAGTGTTGCCAATCATGTAGGGAATCTTCTCAGGCTCATGATTTTGTAATATGCCTTTTCCTTTGTCCTGAGGAAGATGATGTTGCTACCAGTGGTGGTGGTGTTGTTGTGATGGGTGTAACTGTCATAGCCATTGTTGTTGTTGTTGATGATAAGGGTGGGATTGATGAAATGGGTGTTGCTGAAACAGGTGGTGTTGGCTCCCCCTCAGTGTGAGAAGGAGTTTCTTCAGCAATCAATTCTTGCTTGCCTGATGGCTGCAGTTCTTTTGTTTTTTTCTTCCAACTGCTTTCTCATTTCATCCATCTTAGCAGCCTGAGCATCCTTGAACTTCTGTCCTACCTGACCCTTCTGAAGCTTCTTTGTATCAATTCCCAAGTTCTCAGCTTCCTCAGCAACGACTTGTACCAGTGCTTCTCTGCTCTTTCTTTCTTCTTCAGTATGTTTCTTTATCCTCTCTTCCTTAGCAAGGTAGGTACTTAGCTGTTGTGGTGAAAGTAGGTACTCAGTGTTGCCAATCATGTAGGGAATCTTCTTAGGCTCATGAGTTTGCATTATGCCTTTTCCTTTGTCCTGGCCTGAGGAAGATGATGTTGCTACCAGTGGTGGTGGTGTTGTTGTGATAGGTGTAACTGTCATAGCCATTGTTGTTGTTGATGATGATAAGGGTGGGATTGATGAAATGGGTGTTGCTGAAACAGGTGGTGTTGGCTCCCCCTCAGTGTGAGAAGGAGTTTCTTCAGAAATATTCTCCCCCTCAACTGTTGTCATAGCGTCAGTGAGGGCAAGAGTTGTAGGTGGCACTGAGGGAGTATGAGCTGCTTGACCCTTAAAGGCTTGATAAATCTCAGTGACCATTGCCGTGATATATGAAGTATCTGTTTGAATACCAGTGACCTTTGCTTCCAAATTAGCCTGAGATACTTCCAAAGCAATCAGTCTGGGCCCAAGATTCCAGGCCATAGAAGACGATGCCTGAGCCAGAGTAGCCATCTGAGTATCCAAAGAGCCCAATGTAGCCTGAAGAGACTGGACCGAAGATTGAAGACCCTGAACATTTGCAGATTTGAGCATTTCGATTAGTCCAGTGAGGCTGGAGGATTGTTTCAAGTAAGCCTCAGTAGCCTCCAACACTCTGGAGTTGAGCGCTGGGTCTTCTTTGACAGATTCCCTGATTTCATCTATCTTTGTGCCAACACCTTGAAGGTGCCTGGGAAATTTAGTCACGTTTTCATCCAGTCTGTGAAGATTGTCATACATCAGATCCCTGTGCTCATCGGTGTTGGTGTTGAAATCAAAAACTTCAGCTTTCAGATCTGCATAGCTGGCAGCAGATTCAGTGTGTTGATCCCATAAGGTTTCAGTGACTCCTGAATATAGCTTCCTTGAAGCTTTAGTGATCCACATAACCAGTTGCCTCTCTGTCAGTGGAAGAGTATTGTCAAATCTCCTGAATTCTTCAGGACAGGAAAATGCAGAAGAGTCAGAGTCATTATCTTCTGGCTGGAATGATGACTCTTTAAACTCTTTTGGATCAGGCTAAGGCTCTTGTTCAGATTGAGCATCAGCGTCCACTTCGTCTTCTGCTGATAGAATTTCATCTTCACTGTCAGCTTGTTCTACTTCAGAGAATATCAGATCAGCGACCTCAGCAACAGTTAACAATGTGGGGGTGATGGGTTCCGTATCATCGGGTGGTATATTCCCTCTGAGTCTTTGTCCCCCGTTGACCCCTCAGACACTGGTGGGCATTTACCAGTGCCTTCTCTGGAGTCAGGATTGGTGATGGGTTCCGTATTGGCGGGTTGTTTCTTTCCCTCCGAGTCTTTTTCCCCCTGAGACCCCTGAGACACTGATGGGTTTTTCCTAGTGCCTTTGGCGGAGTCAGTGACAGTTATATCCCTATCAGCGGGTTGTTTAGTTTTGAAAGATGCTCTTTGATGTTTGCCTTTTTCACAGGCTGAGCATGGTTTGTCTTTTGCAAAAACCAGTGATGGTAAACCAAGGACCTTGTTTTGTTTTGCCAAGTTGTTGATATTTTTGAAGTTTAAGTGAGAGTGTCTCTTATGCCACAGCCGGTTGACAGTTTCAGTGGCTTTGGCAAAGAGACAAGTTCCATCTTGAGAGAGTGTTGACATGTCTAAGACATTAACATCATCCATTCTAGGAGCTATCAAAACAACTTCTTTATTGGCATTGAAAATGGTACCTTGTTTGTGATTGAATTGCACAATGTACTTTGCATCACAGAGTTGACTGACACTGATGAGATTGTATTTTAGACCATTGACATAAGCTATTCTAGAGAAAACTATTCCATTATAGTATACTGAACCATAACCTTCAGTGGGACATGATGAGTTATCACCAAATACTACCTTGGGTCCTGGTTCCTTTACATACTTGTGCAGATACTCCTTAACACCAGTCATGCTTCTTGAGCATCCACTATCTAGATGCCAGATAGGCTCCCTGGCGTGTCTCTGCACAAGTAGTAAAGTGGATTAGTTTCTATTACTGACCCACTTACTAGTGGGCTTGGGTCTAATGGTCTGCTTGAATTTAGCAATCGACTCATGGTCAGTGGTTGAGTGCATTGTACTACCACAGGTTTTGAATTTAGAGACTGAGGATGACTTAGTAATTCTTGGTTGCTTTGAACTTCTCCTTGCATTGATGACACTGTCATGCTAGGATGTCTCATGAGTTGGATTTCCGCAAATCTCACAACATGTGTTCATGAGACAATCATCAGGATGATGATCATTAAAGCCACAGTGTGGGCAAGGAGAAAAGGGTTTTGCTCTAAACTTTTGAGCAGATTTTGAGGTTGAAGCCTACTGATGACCAACTTTGGTATAGTTTGCTTTACTGAGAGAACTTACATATTGTAAGTGATCAGAAGTTCTGTGATCCTCCTTTTTGCAGATCATACAAAAAAGGATTCAATAACAGTTGTCAGTTGTATGACTGGTATAGTGGCATAGATCACACTTCTGCTTGGGTTTGGTGGTGACTTTTGACTTTGAGGAACTAGAGGAAGCTGATTTTGTTTCCTTGATTGATTCAGGGACTTTTTCGATGGATTCCATCTTATCAGTTAGCTTCCTCACAAGTTAAGTCAGTTGCTGAATTTGGTCAGCTTCAGTGGGGACAGAGGATGTGGAAGTCTCAGTGGGGGTAGATTCTTGTTGAATTGGTTTTGATGGTCTTTTCAGGATGGTTCTACCAAGTCCAGACCTTTCTTTTGGTGAGTATGGATTGAATTGTAATGGAGTAAGCTCAGAGCTAGGAGCAGCACCCTGAAGAGGTTCCAGGGGTGGAAGCGGTGCTTGAGATTCTGCTTCAGACTCAGAGATATGTTCAGTACTACTGGGCACATCAGGTAGTCCAAGCATGCTCTTTAGAGCTTGACTTTTAGGCTCTAGAATTATTCCAGAATCGAAATGTAACGTATTGGATTTCACAAACACATCAAACCATGATCAAATATGGGCGTACTCTTTGAGGTTTTAGAGAGAGAAAGTTTAGAGGTTTGGGAACTTAGTGAGAGAAAGTAAAGGTATTATTATAAGCTCCAACCCTCTACCTTGGGAGGTAGAGGGTATTTATAGTAGCTTACATAAACACCACCTACGGGCTATGGATCAGGCATACAGTGGGTAAAGACCCGTCCGTCCTCCACGGTGTTACTTAACTAAATACTACCAAACATTAAATTACTACGACTACGAGCTTTCTAACGATTACATATACTTGAGGTGACCGACACTTTAATAACTGGATTTACTAAATCCTAACAATCTCCCCCTAAGGGAGGTCACCTCAAATTACATTGAATACAAATAGATATAACATTAAGATTGTTCTTGGATTCTTGTTAAAGTTCTTCGCTCTGTAGCTCATAGTCTATGATTCTTCATGTTTTGCATGTTTGGTTAATCCAAGTGGAGGTCTTTAATTGATCGACGTGATAATGAGTTTTGAGCCAGCTTTGAGATCATGAGCTACCATAAATCTCTGACTCTTCCTTTGTAGTGTTGACATTATGTGATGTTGTGACTTTTGGACGGACATGCTCACATTCTGGATCATGAAATCTTCTCATCAAAGTAGCGGAAGCTTTAGTTGATTCATGATATTTGCAGCAGCGTAGCAGAAGCATGGAGTGAAAATATCAGAGTCGTTGATGCACTTATCATGATTTCTTTAGAGATGAATGTGTTGTGTGAGCATGCGGCTATGGATTGACCTCTCCATTCTGATCAGCTGCAAACGTTGGGTGTACCTGCATACAACAGTTAGCAATAAAACATACGAAAGTGTCTTTGATCACTTTCATTGAATAGAGGTACACGACCCATGGTTCCCCGTTGATCAGTACAAGTACTGCCTGTGATCAGGTAGGATTCCTAAGAATCTCCTTGACAGGGTTTCGCAGCTGCTCTAGCTGTTCTCAAACCGGAACGTCTCAAAGAAGACAACACGGAGTGAGTGAACCAACGAATTGAGATTTACTGATTGATGAAAAGAGATTTGAAAAACAATCGTGTACTGCTCAATAAAAAGTGTTTTTGCAATACAACGAAGGTTTTAAGAAAAATCAATTATCAATCATAAACACCTTTTAGTTTGAAACTTAAATACACAGTCAATGTGCTAGAGAAAATAGTTTTAAGCACAACGACCGGTTTTTCAAAGGCATCCATCAATCCATAACCTGAACCAGGATTGATTCATAATTTTGAATCGCCCCATTGTTTCTGTTCAGTTGTCACATGGTCGATCTATTGGATAGATCTCACATGCCACCTACCAAGAGCTTGTTTGATGTTGGCTCTAGAAGGCTTTCCATCTTCATTGTGAATATGTTTGCGTATCACTCAGATGTTCTGGCAATACCACAAGGATACTGCGTAGGACTTTTTAACATATATTCTCTCTTTCCACATTGTGTGAAACAGAGAGTCTTCATTGACAGTGTCCTAATGAGATTTATTTGATGATCTCGTGGCTCTAGCCTCAATAGTGCACATTTGGTTCCTATGCCGGAGACTAGCGAGAGGGTGTCCTTCTTCAATATCAACAATCTCTAATAGAAATTCGATAGATAATGTAGGTTCCCTGTGAAAATGAAACAAGTCCTTTTAAGAGGAACTTGAGTGGCTTGGGAAGTTGTAGTGCAGTGCGTCACTGGGTCCATGACGTCTTGTCTTCAATACCGGTGTTACCTTAGTAACAACCAGTAGCATATGTATTGAACCCGGTTTCTGCCCTAAGGATGAATTATTGGAGGGCTATTTATTTTCACCCTTTTCACATTCATTTCTATTTCATTCTTCAGCCCCTTTAGTGCTTACCGAGACTTCATAACTAGAACCTTGTTGGGTTTATTCCAGTTCTAGCTCTATCTCAGTCTGCACTCTTCCCATATCTCACTTTTCTCCGTTTTTCATTATACCTAAGGAATTCTACACTATCTAGTGGATTGTCCCTGGGTAGATCCCTCCGGTTCTGGCTGGATCTTGGGAATGAATACCTAACCTAACCATCCTTATATCACCATACATAAAGTAAATTTGGTCGGTATTTTTGGTATTATTCATCAGCTATTGGAACCAATTGAAAACCATTTGAAAATCAATCCAGATACTTGTGATATATTATCAAAGCATTTTGTACCTGAATTGTTTTTGATATTTTAGAAAAAGAGCTCCCCCTCAACATGTGCATCGAGTATTTGAAATCGTTTTGGCACACAGAGGCAAGAGGAAGGATTCACTTCTTTGATTATCATTTTCTAAAAGATATCAATATCACTTTCCTGATCAAAATTATTATTTTTCATACTTAGCTACGGATATTTTTGGAAAGGATGTGGTTTTCAAACAGTTGCTCCCCCTCAATATGTGCATCAAGATTCGAAAGTGTTTTGCACATATAAGGGAAAACCTGCACATTGAAACAAATTAATCACGTTTCAGTCCTTTTTGGTTTGATATAGATGCTCCCCCTCAACATGTGCATGGAAAATTTGAAATCGTTTGGCACATGTAGGGAGGAGATCTTGTAAATCACTATAAAACCATTTATCAAATTATCAGTTTAAATCCAATTTAAATCACAAATTCTCCCCCGATCACAATTTTCAAATCATTTGAGATTTGTGATCTCTGTAGATTTAAATTGATTTTGAAAGCTTTTGAGGAGAATCGTGACTTGCTTATGAAAACATTTAACCGATAATGATCAAATTAGAGTGTTAGGATTTAGTAAATCCAGTTGTTGAAGTGTCGGTCACCTCAAGTATATGTAATCATTAGAAAGCTCGTAGTCGTAGTTATTTAATGTTAAGTAGTATTTAGTTAAGTAACACCGTGGAGGACGAACGGGTCTACCCACTGTATGCCTGATCCACAGCCCGTAGGTGGCATTTTATGTAAGACTATAAATACCCTCTACCTCCCAAGGTAGAGGGTTGGAGCTCATAATAACACTTTTACTTTCTCTCACTAAGTTCCCAAACCTCTAACTATTTCTCTCTCTAAAACCTCATATTATACGCCTATATGTGATCATGATTTGATGTGTTTGTGAAATCCAATATGTAACAATTGGTATCAAGAGCCATGGTTTGATCATCTCTCTTACATATCCTTGGATTTCTAGTGGTTTTATATGGTTTTTGGGTTCGAAAAAGTTTAGTTGTTTTTGCATCATTTGGATCATTTCTTGTGTTAAAGTTTGAATTTTGAGTGTACTTTTGTGTTTAGAATCATTGTAAGTGCTTGGGTTTTGATTTGTAAAGCTTGAATCACTGTGGTTGGGCTTGTTTTGGATTGAAAAGTATTGTTCTTAAAGTTTTCTACCTAGCGACTTGGCTCTCGGAGTTGTTTTCTTGGTAGCGATTTACTTTGTTAATTTCCAGCGACTTGTAGTTAGAGGAGTAGCGACTTGAGCCTAGCGACGTGTCTATTGAGACAAGCCGAAAAACAGTACAACGTAGTGGAGGTTCCACTTCGGCTAGCGACTTGTCTCTATTATTTCTAGCGACTTGTCCTCATTGTTCTTAGCGAGTTGATTCTTAACGACTTGGATACTTAGCGAGTTGTTCTTTAGCGACTTGTCTGCTTAGCGATTTGGTGCTTTAGCGACTTGTGTTCAGCGACTTGGGTCTTAGCGACTTGTGCCTAGCGACTTGATTCACAGCGACTTGAGGTTTAGCGAGTTGCTACTTAGCGACTTGGTGACTTAGTGACTTGGTTCAAGGGTTATAGCGACTTGGTTGATATTTGTTTCTAATACGGTTTTCTCTTGATTTAGTAATATCCGGTGAAAGAATCTATTTCCCGGTTTAATCATAGAGTTATAAAATCCCGTGAAATCTGTAAACATGTCTACCAACGTGCCTACAATCATCTCTACTGTAGCTGAGGACGTTCAAGCCGCTGGTGCAGACACTCGTCCACCCATGCTTGACAGAACTGACTATGACTCATGGGCTCAACGAATTAGGTTGTATTGTCTGGGAAAGGAAAATGGAGTCAACATTCTCAAGTCAATTGATGAAGGACCGTATCAAGTTGAGACAACCAGAGACATACTTGATACTGCTGCTGATGGCTCAGTGATATTAGGACTGGACAGACCTAAAATGTATGATGAACTGACTGATAAGGAGAAGAAGAGATACGGTGCAGACATCAGGGCTTCTAACATCATACTTCAGGGTTTACCTAAGGACATTTAGAAGCTGATCAATCACAACACCGAAGCTAAGGCAGTTTGGGACAATGTCAAGATGCTTCTCTCAGGTTCTGAACTAACCAAGGAAGACAGAGAATCACAACTGTATGATGAATTTGAGCAATTTAAGATGAAACCAGAAGAAAGTGTCTATGAATATTACGTGAGATTCCACAAGCTTGTAAATGACATGAGGAACATCAAAATGACCATGCCAAATATTCAGCTGAACTCAAAGTTTGTGAACAACATGAATCCTGAATGGCACAAGTTTGTCACCTCTATGAAGCTAACCAAAGGATTAAAGAACACCAACTATGAGCAACTATATGCCTTCCTTCTTCAGAATGAGAGACATGCTATGTTTGAACGAAGGATTCTTGAACAGTTCAAATCTAAACACGGAGAATCAAGCTCATCAAATGACTCAACAACATACTACACCAATGTAGGAATCACTACTAAAGAATCAAAAGTCATACCTACTGGAAATGGTAATCACAAACTCATTCCTGATCCGAGGTTCAAACAACCTGATGCTGATGCAGTCATGGAACACTTCATCAATCAACTGTCTCTTATGGTCAAACAAAACCTGACCTTCACTCCACATACTAACACTCTTCACACTAACAATGAAGTCAGAACTGCATCCAATCTACACAATCATGCTATTGTCAGAGATGGAAAGGTTACGGTGCAACCAGTTCAAGGAAGGCAGTATGAACAAGGAAGAGGTAGAGCAGGTGGAGGTTATGTGGCTAATCAGAATCGTGGAAGGAACGGAAATCAAGGACAAGCAAAGCCAATCAAGTGCTAAAACCGTGGTGGTGATGGACACATAGCAAGGAACTGCACATCTCCAAAACGCCCTCAAAATGCAGAGTACTTCAGAGACAAGATGTTACTTGTGCAAGCTCAGGATAATGGAGCTGTTTTGGATGAAGAGGAGTTGCTGTTTCTTGCTGAGGGTAATGCTAAGACATATGATGCAGAAGTAGATGAGCAGACAATTCAGGAGATAGGTCATAATCATCAGAATGCCTTTCAAGTCGCTGACTGTGATGCATACGACTCTGACGTCGATGATGAACCTACTGCACAGACAATTTTCATTGCTAGCATTTCTTCAATGGTCTCTCCAAAGATCTCATCATCACAGCAAGTTGGTCCATCCAAAGAATCAATCATCTCCGAGGTATTAAAATTATATGACAATGTTGATCAGCAGAAGATACATGATAAAGTTGAATCACAGGAAACTTGTGACTCAGATATTGGTAATATGGGTAATAATAATATTGTCCCATATGATCAATATGTGATCCAATGTGAGAGTGTGATTGAACCAAGTGATGCATCTTATGCAGCCAATGATGACTATATTTTTTATGAATACACTGCAAGTGCCCCTGATGATTCTGTTGTCTCTGAAATGAACGCCTATAAAAAAACAAGTTGCTATTTATGAACAACGTGCTAAGTTTGAGTTAACTAGCCGTGAGCAGGAAATGGATGACCAAATGCGTACAATCATTAGAAAAAGTAATTTTAGAGAAGAAGTGTTAAAACAAGAGTTAAATTCCTTACAAGTAAAGCTTTCTAAAACTGTTAAGCAAAAGCAAGAACTTCAAGATAATGTTAAAGTGCTTAAACAAGAATTTAAAGCTAAGGAATCAAAACTTTTGAATGAGTTTTCCAATCTAAAAACTTTGAAAAACAAGCTTGAAAATAAGTTGTACGTACAAGGGAATACCATTCAGACTGCTCACATGATCACTAAGCATAGAGTCTTAAGCGATAAGCATAGTTGCGCTAAGTGCACTGAGGATGATATGCAATTTGAAGAAGTCAATAGGGAGAAAATGGATAAGAAGCTAAAAGATCCCGAGTGTAAAAAGCAAAACATAACGTTCAAACCCCATGATTACACAAAAGAAAATTGGATCTCCCTGAACAGGTTTAAGCCTCAAACCCAATTAACCCCAGAACAAATTTTTTGGAAGAAAGATATGGATAAGCAAAAGGCAAGTGAACTTGTCGAAACAAACCCTCCCCTTAGGAAAGTGCCTGTAGCTACTGTGTATCCTCCAAATACACCAATGCATTTAGTCCCTAGAACTATTTCCACTAATAGCAAGACCTTAATCTGCCTGTATGTTGTTTATCAACTATTTATTGATTTTGAGAAAACATGTAAGAAAAGGATCACACCCACTGGGATAACTGAAGGGGAAAGGGGTTTTGAGCAAACTAAAGAATGCTATTTAACTGAGGTCATGCCTTTCTTTAAACAATTAAAAGGTCAATTTGAAAGTCTTCAAAAGGGGATAAATTCGGATATTAAAGAAATGGAAAAGGAATTTGATGCAATTATTGTTGAAGTCAATGATTATGAACGGGAACTCAAATATAATGAAATTAAAAGGAAGAATTTGCATATCCTAAATGAGAACTTAGTAGTAAGTTGTGTGGCTCAAGATGTGTTTTATACTGTTACTAAGCATTCTATTACTGCTTCTCAATTTCATGAATTATCTGTTTCTTTGAAAGTTTCCCATGATCGTGTCATTGAGCTTGAAAACAAAAACTCAGAACTAAATGAGAAAATTGATCAGGATGATCACGATAATTTGGTAAAACATCTTTCTAAGCTAGAAGTTGAACATTTTGATCTGCAACTAAAATATCAACATCTCAAAGAAAATGTCAAAACCTCAAACATCAAAACATTCTCAAATGTTCCAGAGTTTGATGCAGTTTTTGAAATAAACAAACATGACGAACAGATTCAAGCTCATTGTAACACGATCAGAAAGTTGAAAGCCCAAATTTCACAATTAAAGGGTGAAAAGAACAACATGACTGGCTCCCAAATGCCTCCTCCTTCAGATTCTCAGGGTTCACAAACTTTTCATCTTCAAAACTTGGTTAATGTTTTACAAAAGGAAAATGAGAGTTTTCTAGAAGAAAATGAAAAAGTTAAACAACACTTTAAAGAGTTATATTATTCAATGAAAGTCACTCGTGACAAGAATAACGAAAAAATAACTTCTTTACAAAAGGAAATTGAGAATCTGAGGAGTCAGGAAAAAAGGAAAATGCCACTTGTCTTTAATGAGAATGTTGCATCAAAGTCATCTGCAGACTCTAAATATACTGTGACTGTTAAATACATTCCTCCTTATCTTAGGAATAACGAGCTTGTATTTCATAATTATCTTGCTCGCCTTAAGGATAGTCTTGAATGTCTCCGTGACATTGTAGAAGAGGACTTCATAAATAAGCCATTTGATAGTGAAATTAGGTTTGCTTGCATTTAGGCCAAACGATCTTAGGAGATGTTAGAACGTCTAATAACAACATGTCCTAAATCCTTAAGTGCCAAAGATAAAGCTGTGATGCCTTGTTACTAATCATGAATGTGGTGTGAATGATTTGATTAATGCTGTTAACTGCCCTGTTAAGATTGTTAATGCCATTAAACATGTTAAGAAGGCTAGAAAGCAGTGGAGAAAGAAGGTTAGAAAACATTGGAAACCCACAAGAAGGAAATTTTGTAACATAGGTTATCAGTGGATACCTACTGGCCGCAAGTTTAATCTTAATGAGTTGTGCCCTAAATTTTCTAAGTCAATGCCCATTAGAAAATGGATGCCTACTGGTAGAACTATTCCTTTAAGAAGTGAACATACTTTGAATAGGTCAAATACGAACACTAGCACTGCATCTATCCCTGATGATTCCGTTGTTTCCACTTCTGATGTAGGTGTTCCAATCACTATTACTAACCAAATGGAACCCATTCTTGCATGGGGATCCCAGTTATCCAGTTATCCATTCTTGTATGTGTTCAACTGCAGATCGTTCAAATCGTTTTGTGGTACCTGGACTCATGCTGTTCCAAGCATATGACTTGAGATCGCTCGCGGCTCATGAACTTCGTGACTGTTAGATTCGGGAACGACCATTTTGGAGCAATTATGGGTTATGGAGACTATGTTGTTGGCAAAAGTGTAATCTCCAGGGTATATTATGTTGAAGGTCTTGGTCATAACTTGTTTTCTGTTGTTCAATTCTGTGATTCCGATCTAGAAGTGGCATTTAGAAAACTTACTTGTTTCGTTAGAGAACTTGATGGTGTGGAACTGTTAAGAGGAACTCGTGGCTCAAATCTATACACCATCTCTATCGAAGACATGATGAAGTCTTCTCCAATCTGCTTGTTGTCAAAGGCTTCAAAAACAAAATCATGGTTATGGCATCGTCGTCTCAATCACTTGAACTTTGGCACCATTAATAATCTTTCCATAAATGATCTTGTAAGAGGCTTACCCATATTAAAGTATGAAAAAGATCATCTTTGTCCAGCATGCCAATTGGGAAAAAGCAAGAAATATGCCCAAAAACCCAAACCCAAACCCACAAACTCAGTAATGGAAGTTCTGCATACCCTTCATATGGACTTGTGCGGACCAATGAGAGTGCAAACGATTAATGGGAAGAAATATATTTTAGTCGTTGTTGATGACTACTCTCGATTTACTTGAGTAAAGTTTTTGAGGACAAAGGATGAAACTCCAGATGTCATAATCAAACTTATCAAGCAGCTTCAGGTTCGACTTAACAATACGGTTAGAATTGTTCGAACAGACAATGGCATAGAGTTCGTTAACAAAGACTTAAGTCAATTTTATGAAAGTGTTGGAATCAGTCATCAAAGAAGTGTTCCACGAACTCCTCAACAGAACGGTGTGATTGAAAGACAAAATCGAACTCTTGTGGAAGCGGCAAGAACAATGCTAATTTATTCAAAGGTTCCAATGTTTCTCTGGGCTGAAGCCATTGCCACTGCTTGCTACACCCAAAATCGTTCTCTCATACACACATCTCATGGAAAAACTCCATACGAACTTGTCCATAAACGAAAACCTGATCTCTCTTACCTTCGTGTGTTTGGTGCCTTGTGCTATCCAACGAATGACGGTCAAGATCTAGGTAAATTAAGAGCTAAGGCGGACATTGGAGGTTTTGTAGGTTATGCATCAAACAAGAAGGGTTACCGAATCTATAACAAAAGAACTCGAGGTATCATGGAAACTACTCACGTTACGTTCGATGAGCTATCCGGGCAAATGGCTCCAGGACAATCCAGTTCTGGACCCGCATCTCAAACTTCATCAAGTAGTCCTATCAGTTCTACTCTTGTTCTAAATCCCTCACCAGCAACTCCTTATGTACCTCCTTCAGAAGATGATTTGAAGAAATTGTTTGATCCAATGTTTGATGAACACTATGAGCCAAGTGCTAATGATCTGTCAATTCCATCAACATAGGCTGTTCCTATCCCTTTCAACGAAGTTAACCCTTCAGTTTCTATGTCATTAAGTCAAGAAGCGCCTACTGCTGATCACTCTGTCTCATCAACAAATCATCAATCATCGAGTGTACATCATGGAATTGTGTCTGGCACCTATGATGGAGATAATCCCTTTTCTACTCCTGAAGATGCCCCCTTTGAGAACATATTTGCTCCTGAACCATCCTCTGATCCATCTTCATCAGGAGAAAACGACTCTGCTACTTCATTTCCTCAACAACAGCCACATGAACACCTTAGAAAATGGACACATGATCAACCATTGGACAACATCATTGGAAACCTTTCTCGTCCAGTATCCACTCGTAAACAACTTGCAACTGATGCCTTATGGTGCTTCTTTAATTCCGTACTATCTAAGGTCGAACCAAAAGATGTTAAAACTACCATGAATGAAGACAACTGGTTCAATGCCATGCAAGAAGAAATTCATGAGTTCGATCGACTAGATGTATGGGAATTAGTACCTGCTCCTGACTGTGCTATGATCATTGCTCTAAAGTGGATCTTCAAAGTAAAACTTGATGAGCATGGTGATGTGTTAAAGAACAAGGCGCGATTAGTTGCAAAAGGATATCGTCAAGAGGAGGGTATTGACTTTGAAGAATAATTTGCTTCAGTTGCACGTATCGAGGCAATCAGATGGATGTAAAAACATGGTTGTCTATCAGATGGATGTAAAGACAGCTGTTCTTAATGGAGATCTTAAAGAAGTCGTATAGGTCAGTCAACCGGAAGGTTTTGTGAATCCAGAGCATCCTACTCATGTCTATCGCTTGAAAAAAGCCCTTTACAGTTTGAAGCAAGCTCCAAGGGCATGGTATGATACACTATCAAAGTTTCTTCTATCTACCGGATTCAGCAAAGGAGCAGTTGATCCAACATTGTTCACCAGAATGACAGGAAAACATTTAATTCACGTTCAAATTTATGTTGATGATATTATTTTTGCCTCGACTGACCCCAATGAATGTGACCGTTTTTCTAATGAGATGAGTTCCAAATTTGAAATGTCTATGATGGGACAAATGTCATTTTTCTTGGGATTACAAATTTCACAAAGTCCCAGAGGCATTTTTATAAATCAATCTAAATATGCAAATGAGATTTTAAAGAAATTTGGATTTGATTCTTGTGACCCTGTTGACACTCCCATGATAGAGCGTACTAAGCTGGATGAGGACCACACAGGGATCATGGTAGACCAAACGAAATATCGTAGTATGATTGGATCCCTGATGTACCTCACAGTCAATAGACCAGATATTATGTTTGCTGTATGCATGTGTGCTAGATACCAGGCTAAGCCTACCAAAAAACACCTTGAAGCGGTTAAATGGGTCTTTCGGTATCTCCAAGGAACCATCAATATGAGACTTTGGTACCCGAAGGACACCGGTATGTCACTAACAGCCTATCCAGATGCTGATCATGCAGGATGTCAAGATACACGTCGAAGCACGTCAGGAAGTGCTCAGTGTTTGGGTGATAAGCTTGTGAGCTGGTCTTCTAAGAAACAAATGAGTACTTCTATATCCTCTACAGAGGCTGAATACATAGCCATGTCATCTTGTTGTGCTCAAATCCTATGGATGAGATCCCAATTATCTGACTATGGCTTTGAATTCAACAAAATCCCTTTGTATTGTGATAACAAAAGTGCCATTGCTCTCTCATGCAACAACGTACAACACTCAAGAGCAAAGCACATCG
This sequence comes from Chrysanthemum seticuspe, assembly GCA_019973895.1. Taxonomy (NCBI): domain Eukaryota; kingdom Viridiplantae; phylum Streptophyta; class Magnoliopsida; order Asterales; family Asteraceae; genus Chrysanthemum; species Chrysanthemum seticuspe. The sequence goes on along the minus strand of BPTQ01000002.1, from coordinate 176,908,010 downwards.
ACATTTGACATCATTTCATCAAGGAGCAAGTGGAAAACGGTGTGGTGGAACTTTATTTTGTGAGGACTGAATACCAGTTAGCAGAAATCTTCACCAAAGCTCTTCCTAGAGAACGTTTTGAGTTTATCCTCCCACGACTTGGTCTAAAGAGTCTACAACCGGAAACACTTAAACGTCTTCAAGAGGAAGAAGAGGAGTAAAAGGTTTTTCCTCATCCATCTCTTGTAAATAGTTATTCAAAAAGCAAAATACAAAATTTCAAAACCAACAAAAAGCAAATAGAAAAATATAAAATTTTCAAAATCCATAAAAATTAGAAAATCTTGAAAAATCCCAAAAATATTTCTATTTTGTCAAGTTTTCCTTGTTCGATATCATCTACGGACTTTGTGTTGACATTCAAAGAATCTCACGGGTTTTTAGATGTTCTTCGAATGTACATATTTTGTTTTTAAAAAAAATAAATAAAAAAATTGAGAGAAAGTAAAACAAAGGCTTATAGTCATTTGAGTCTATAACCCGTTTTTAAAGAAAGAACATAGCCATGCTTTATTCCATTTTTCACATCTCATGCTCTGATTCTAAAAACAAATGTTTGTCACGAAAACGACATATGTTTCCTTCACAAGTATTCTTCCTTCTGAAAATTCTTCTAAAAAATATTTGTTATCTAAATTGAAAACTAATAAAAATAACTCGATCTCAATTTTTGAAAATCATCTGAACTTGACATTAGTCAAAATATCTATCTCCCAATCAACAACTTATGTCATTGATTGAGGGGGAGAATGATTTCATTTAAATCAAATGGTTATTTGTCATACAACTTGTTCAGACCAAGGTTTATGTCATGTTTTCAAAAGATACTCAAGCGTGTTTTTGGAGTTTAAAGTCTCACCTTTGATCCTTATCGGTTAAATGTTTTCATAAGCAAGTCACAATTCTCCTCAAAAAGTTTTCAAAATCAATTTAAATCTCCAGAGATCACAAATCTCAAATGATTTGAAATTGTGATCGGGGGAGAAATTGTGATTTAAATTGGATTTAAACTGATAATTTGATAAATGGTTCTATAACGATTTACAAGCTCTCCTTCCCACATGTGCCAAACGATTTCAAATTTTCCATGCTCATGTTGAGGGGGAGCATCTATTTCAAACCAAAAAGGATTGAAACGTGATTGATTTGTTTCAATGTGCAGGTTTTCCCTAATATGTGCAAACCACTTTCAAATCTTTATGCACATATTGAGGGGGAGCAATTTGATGAAAACCACGTCCTTTCCAAAAATACCCTTAACAAAGTATGAAAAATACTAATTTTAATTAGGAAAGTGATGTTGATATCTTTTAGAAAATGGTAATCAAAGAAGTGAATCCTTCCTCTTGCCTCTGTGCGCCAAAACGATTTCAATTACATGATGCATCGAGTATTTGAAATCGTTTTGGCACACGGAGGCAATAGGAAGGATTCACTTCTTTGATTACCATTTTCTAAAAGATATCAACATCACTTTCCTGATCAAAATTATTATTTTTCATACTTAGCTACGGATATTTTTGGAAAGGATGTGGTTTTCAAACAGTTGCTCCCCCTCAATATGTGCATCAAGATTCGAAAGTGTTTTGCACATATAAGGGAAAACCTGCACATTGAAACAAATCAATCACGTTTCAGTCCTTTTTGGCTTGATATAGATGCCCCCCCTCAACATGTGCATGGAAAATTTGAAATCGTTTGGCACATGTAGGGAGGAGATCTTGTAAATCACTATAAAACCATTTATCAAATTATCAGTTTAAATCCAATTTAAATCACAAATTCTCCCCCGATCACAATTTTCAAATCATTTGAGATTTGTGATCTCTGTAGATTTAAATTGATTTTGAAAGCTTTTGAGGAGAATCGTGACTTGCTTATGAAAACATTTAACCAATAATGATCAAATTAGAGTGTTAGGATTTAGTATGTTAGGTCACTAGATTTACAACACAAGCTTATAAGAAAGAGATAAAGGCGATTGAACAAGTAAAAAACACACACACACAATAGTAAAGACGGTTTAGGCGTAGATGTATGTGAAAGAAATAACTTGAACAACCAACCTTCAAATGAAGGTTTACAAGAGTATTTATAGGAGGGAAGCTAGGGCAATACTCCTAGTTCCATTCCTTTCCTTTATGGGCTTGGGCCTAAGCTCATGGGCCTTCTACATAAGCTTAAGGATAATAACAAACATAAAGGCCATAATAAGCTACTAATTACATAATAATGACTAACACTTGAATTATAGTTTAGGAGTGATTCCAACAATCTCCCCCTCAAGTGTTGGTGATGAACGGTGAAGGCGTTGATGTAATAGTAGCTCTGACGTCTTCTGACATTCTTCTTTCTTGTGAGAAGAATTGCCTTGATTCGAAAAATCTCCCCAGTGTAGAGAAATTGTCTTCTTTGAACGGTTATGCTTTGACGTCATCTTTAACTTTGTTCTTTGATCATTGTTCTTTGTGATGAAAGTGATAGTATGTTGTTGTCTGCATCAAGTCTGCCTCAGGTCTACTTCGCTGCTACAGTGTCTCTACGTCATTCTTCAACATGCTCATACGCTCTTTGACGTTGGAATTCAGTACTGATGAAGTTCTTTAAGTCTTTGACTTTGTAGATTCTTTGATTTGACGAAGAATCATTCTGACTGTTGTGTTGCTTTTGAATAGAACTTGCATTAGTGATGATGTTGGCGTGAGCATGAGAAGAATCAGCACGATCATCCCGCTCCGGAGCTTCCATAAGAAGAAAACATTTCGAACGGTTAGTAATAAGCGGATTCCGGCACTTACAAGTTTGAACTTCGAGAGTGTTAACAGCATAGTGTGAGAACACAACTCTAATTCTTACAAAGGCCGTTCCTGAACTGGAGTCCCACAAGTGAGATAACGCGATGTATCGAAGTACATCTACAGTTCAGATGAGTCGTTGAGGTACACCGAAGCGTCACCTCACGACTGTAGACCGTTTGAGACACACTAAGCGTAATCCACGGGGAGTTACCGAAGTGACCTGCTGTCAGGGCTGTTTGATGTTGACCCTGGCAGGAGTTTCCATTCAGTCACTGAGGATCACAGTTGTGAACCTCTCATAAATGTTCTCGACAGATTGCTAAGATCTGTGAAGGACTCGATATGAACCGCTGATAATCTTATTTTTTGATCAACAAGTGATGAAATGTCAAGTGTTCCTGATAAGGTTTTAAAAGGTACCATTTTGAGGGGTCGTTTAAGTCCTTATTTGATCACTTTTGTATCCGTTATTGCTTAATATCGTTCCTTTTCACTTTTTAGGTCTCGTGAAGGCAAAATGCTGGAATGACACTTATTTGGACAGAAAGGCGCGAATATATGAAGAAAATGGCCAAAGTCGAAATCAGACACTCACAGTCGCTGAATGTAGAAGGCGACGGCGTCAGGTTCTATTTGCGACGCCGTCGGAGAATTATTGTGACGGGTCAGAACGCAAAACTCGTGTTTTCAAGAGACGGCGTCTAGTTGTGAAAGAGTAGGCCGTCGCTACTCAGACGACCTAGATGCGATCCAGACGACGTCAGAAGCTGAAGAGGACGGCGTCACGGACATAAGGTGACGCCGTCGCAAGGTTAACGTGGCCAAGACGAAACCCTAATGGCGGCGACACGACGGCGTCACTAAACATAAGGTGACGCCGTCGCAACTGTAATCTTATATATAGAATCCGAATTTTTCAGTCTTTGTGTGGAGAGTCTTTGGAGTAAAAACCTAAAACCGAACCTAAGGTGTCTTGTACAGTATTTTAGGGTTTTTAACCCTATCTTACACCAAGATAAGTCTTTGCTTCATTAATTCAATTATGTCTTTGATTATTTGTGTGTATGCTTGCATGTTCTCCATGTCCGGCTAATTTATTTGTGTGTTTGCTTAGGAAGTATGAAACTTAATTATTGAATATTGATTGGTTGTTTCTTATCTTAGTTGATTAATGATCTAGTAATGCGATAGGTCATTCGTTGTGTACTTAATGCTTGATTCATCTTTGTGAACCTTAGAGTATGATTACCTGAGTGATTGTAGGCTAAAACATCCGAAGAGTGCCTTAGAGTAGGAGTCTATAATCTCTACGTGGATTTGTAGACAAGACCCTTTGGTAATTTCAAAGAGTTAGGGAGAAACGCATACCCTACAACTTTAGAAACACAACGCAACTAGGAATAAGACGTGACACTCAACCATCAATAGGAGATAATTAAGGAGTAATACAAACTAAGTAAACACATCTTTAAACTATCATACGAGCACACATTAATTAGACATAGACTCCCACAACCTTAGTTTAGATAATTAGATAATAGTAGAGTAATCGGTAGAAATACCAACCCCCCAAATCCAATACCCGAGATTCGTACTTTTCCATTTTCATAAAATATAAAAAGATAAAAAATAATCTTCCTCAACCTTAACCTTAGCGTAGTAACTCCCTACTAGTATTCCTATTCCCCTAGAGAACGATATCAATACCCGTGGCTTACCCTAATTACTACACTACAACGATTAGGTTCACTGCCTAGGGTGTTATAAAACTTGCTCGAAGAAAAGGAAGTTTCCTTGACCCCGAACGACGCGTGTAGCGTTATCAGTTCCTAAGAGATCTTTTGATGAATCTCGTGGCTCTAGACTCAATAGTGCATTTTGGTTTTCCTGAGCGGAGACTAGGGAGAGGGTCTCCTTCTTCAATACCAGCGATCTCTAAGAGAAAGCCAATAGTTTACGTAGGGTTCCCTGTGAGAATGAAACAAGATTCTGTAGAGAGAAACTTGAGTGGCTAAGAAGGTTTAGTGCAAGCGTCACTGGGTCCATGACGAATTTTAATCTTCATTACCGACGTCACTAAGTGACAACCAGTAGCATATGAATTGAACCCGGTGTCTGCCCTAAGTTGAATAATTTGGAGGGCTATTTCTTTTCACCCTTTTCTTTGTATTTATTTTTAATTCTTCAACTCCTTCTTTCTCCGATTCTCATTTTCTCCTTTTTATAATCGTACCTAAGGACTTCTAAGTACTAACTATTTGTGATGTCCTTGGGTAGATCCCTCCGGCTCTGGTGGATCATAGGACGGTTATTCCTAACCTTAGTCACCTTATAACTCCATGACTAACCTATGTTGCCATTAAAACCACTGTTGTGAAGAATCTCTCAAAGGGTTTGTAAATGAAAAACATGTTTGAACCACAGTGAGAGTTTTATCTTTTAGCAGAAATACTCCCCCTCCACATGTGCTTTAGAGTTTTGACGGAAATATGCACAGTGTGGGAAGAGCGCGCACTTTAGAATTGATCAACTCAAGATAGACAATCCCCCGCGAGACACGGTTACGTTGCATAGTTAAAGAGTTACATTGTCAGCTTTTAGGTGACAACTAGCTCTAATAACTACCTTGAAGGTGTAGACAAGCCTCGAAAGGTTGTCATACCCGTCAGAGTTCATGTCTACCAAGAGTTTCTCGAATGGTACATTCTACTCGGACAAGTCCTTTGCGAGACACGTTTACATTACTAGCGAACTAGCTTGAAATTATTACCCGTCCAGGACAAGTCTTTTCGAGTTACTAACAGTTTAGTACCGTCAATTCGTTGGTTAAGTCTATTACACAAGGGTTCATTTGCATTTACACAACATATTTCTTATCACATAATTTTCTCCCCCTCAAAAATGGCATATCAAATGTTATTTTTGAAAAGTTGACAATAAATATGACCATTTCGAGTGTTGTGGGAAGATGACCACTATGAGCAATTTGTGAACAAAGTTTTAATTCAAATACTCCCCCTCAACAAGTGATATAAACGGTTGAGGTTTTTAAAAAAAATACGGGGAAGTACTTGTTCTTTTGAGCAAAACCTTGAAAAATGAAAGGTTTGATAGGTTTTACTCAAAAGTAAGAAGCTTTCGCTCCTTGTATAAGGATTGTGGCACTGAAGCGTACCACAGGGTCCTTTCTTGACAAGAACGGGTTGTACACTGTTATGTGTGCACAAGCCATTCACATATATAATCACACATCCAAATTTATAATGAAGGAAACAATTCAAGGGGTACCAGGAAATGCAGTGATGTCGCCAGGAGTGCGAACAGGGCGTTGATAGCCGGTGATGTTAATCCTGGGTCGACCACCAACAAAGCTTTCCAAAGTTCTGAACTGATCCCTTCGAAACAACCTTTCATCAATCATTCTGATGATCCTCCTCACATCCCTTCGATCCTGAGAATTCCATCGATTAGGAGACCCAATCTTGTGACGTATGTCCTTCAACCTATAGGCTAATCCGTCCCTAACCATCTTCAAAGTGTGATCCCCAAACTTGTGAAGTTCACTATACGCCATTAAGCAATTTCTTTGTAGTTCACTACGGTAAACGACGCCGAAAGGTTTGCTGATGAGTGTATATTGTGAGAGGTGGTTGATGTCGGGAAGATCTAGCTGAGGTGGTGTGAAGTTGACACGCGTCTGATAAGATTCAACTGCCAGCTGAAGATCTTCTACACGTTCCTTGATGACTATGCGTCTGATGAAGATGAGCAGTGACTTGATGAATTCACGTTGTACTTCGGTTGAAAATTGCCTCATGCGACCCTGTACTTTGGCAAGGTACATGTCTTCAATGTCGTTGATAGACAAATTTTCAAAGTCAGCCTCAGAGAATGCATAATCTTTTTCATCTTGTTGTTTGACTACGATATTCTTTAGGAAAGTGTAGTCCCACTTAGATGAAAGAGCAACGTGTTTGATGGCAACGATATCCTTAGAACTGAACACTGCATGTTGAGACTTCTGAACCTGACAACTTCTGTAGTAGATTCTTCGGCGTTCCAGCCAATGATGAATCCCATACAATGCATCACGGTCATATGCTTCCACTTTGTCGGAACACAAGTGATTGGCACGTTCCTCGATGGCTATGCAGTTTGAGTATATGGCTGCAGGAAATGGAAGTGTCAAAGATGTAGCGTATTTCCTTGATCCATCGCCACCGTGTAGAAGAAATTCCAGGTCTTTGTTGAAGAAATATCTGAATGGAATCCTAGGTTCATCTGGTTGGCCGATCGTTGGTAGTGGTTTTGACCAGTCGGTGTAATATGGAGGGTTGTCCCGTTTAGTGAAGTCGACGTTTGCTTCTGGGTTGAGCCAATCCATGTTGTTAGACATAGCTCGAGCAATGTTTTCAAGGTGATATTCAACCTCGATGGCACTTTCTGAGCTATCTTTCCACAGTTGAAAAGCTTCATTCTTGATTCGCCTCAACTCGGATTTCATCAACTTCTTCACATGGAACTTTTCTTGCATAATCTTAGCATGCTCCAATGTATTACCGTCTACTAGATCTTGACCTTCTCCAGGGTAGGGAGTTGAGTTAACAAGTGTAGAGAACCATTCAAATTCCTCTGTTTTATCGTCATCTAGCCATGATACGACATCAGCCATGGGCGCCTTCTTCTTCTTTTGTTTTGGCCTAGATGAGGATTCTGGTTTCTTAACTTGTTTGGGAGAGGTGGGTTGTTGTAGGGGCTCAAGGACCTCTTCATCATCACCACCCGTGTACTCAAAGTGATCACCGGTTTTCTGAGTCAAGGGTGGTAACTCGGAATCGTCCTGAGGTTTATCTGTAGAAGAACGAGGAGGAGACCTTTGTTGAGTAGGAGTCCGTTGGAGAGGAGGTAACATAGAAGATGATTCACCAGACTTCTTCTGACGTTTAGCTTTATCATGCTTATCCTGATCCTTATCTTCATCGTCTCTAGGATGTTTAGGCCTTTCTGCTTCGAATCTACATGCTTCTTTGAGTTGGTAGTCCAGCAATGCTTGAAACAGCTTTCCTTCATTAGAATTAAATGTCCCAGATCGTTTAGACATTTGTGTGATGAGCTTGGCCACCAATTCATTATCCGAGAAAACTACAGGATCAGATGGATTGATTGTGACGGTTAAAGGTGTTGATCTTATAGTTTGCTTGGCTATCTGCATAAGATTTGGATATAGTTGTCTGGTAAACATTTCCTTTGTGACTTTAGGAACGATATCCAGAAGATACTTGTTAGTGTAACCTTCGATCATTTCGTTCAGTTCCTCTTGACGATGACTTTTCAAGAACTTCTGAACGAATTCCCTTTCTTTCTGCATCTTGTCATTCTCATCATTTAAGTATTGTATTTGGTCAGCAAACCAATTCAGTTTTCTGTAGAGCATGTCCTTCTTTCTGACTTGTTGGACAGCTTTCACAATTCTTTCATGAGTATGAGAAATCCAAGATCGAGGTGGTTTCTTCACAGATTTGGATGTTGATTTGGTTGATTTCTTTGATGGTGGTGGTGAGGAGTGAGATGAAGAATCTGATGAGGAGGAGACATGAGGAGACTCGGGGTCCTTGGGCGGTTAAGAAGTTTCCTTCTGTGTACGTGTAGGACTTTCCAGAAGCAGCTTGTCATAATCAGCATCTTTATCTTTCTCAGACTTCTCAGTTTCAGGTTTCTCAAACTCATATTCGATAGTATCCTCCACAAGCTTTTGTTGTTGCACCAGAGTGGTGGCACCAGATCCCTTATCGGGTCGATTAACCGTATCAGGACCTGGTGAAGAGTGGACAGCACCACTTGATCCTCCGGGGCCACCCATTTGTTCTTGTTCAAATTCTTTAGCTTTTTGAAGGTGTCTAACTAATTTAAACTTCTTCCTGTAGAATTTATCCAGTTGCTCTTCATCACTTTCTGAGCTTTCTTCATATGGCACAAGTACATGAGTCTTTCCTTTTCCTAGGTCAGCTGGAGGACTAGGAGGTTTCGGTACTAATGGAGTGTCATCCTTTGCAGTTTCAGAGTAAGTAATCTCTTCTTCTGATTCAGTACCTTCAGAGCTTTCGTCCACAAGCTTTCTTTGCGGTTCAGGTGTGGGAATAGGTTCAGCTTCCTTTACGGGAACAATCCTTTTACGAGGAGGATTCCTCTTAGGAAACTTCCTATGACTTTCAGTACTTGCAGCACTTCCTGCACTGCCTCTTCTGGTTCTCCTTATAGGTGTTCCATAAGACTTGTCATCGAGATGACCAACTTTGCCTTCTTTTACTGCAACTAGATACCTTTTGTACGTTTCAAGCTTCTTGAGTTCTTTAGATAGAAGGTGATCAGGCAGAACGGCACCCTGCTTCTTAGTTGTCGATTCCTTGATTCTGATAGAAAGGATAGGTTCGGACAACAAGTCGTGATTGTCGGGGTCATTGAGCCTCATGGGGATATCAGGATTAAGTCCAAGTGATCTCTGGATCAAAAGCTTTGTGTATCTGACATAGGGAATCTTTTAGCCAAGCTTCTTGTGAAATAGCATCATGTCCTCCCATATAAGTGCTTCGATTTTGATGTCCTTCTTATTGATCAAAGACCAGAAGATTTGCAGTTCCATGAGCTTTGGATGCTCATAGCCACTGTCACGACCAGAAACAGACTTGGTAATGATGATGTAGAGGGTTCTCCACGGTTGAGGAATGTTCTTAAGCTCCACGTGAGAATGCTTAGTAACAACCCCTGAAGCTTCATCATAGCCAATGTCAAGAAGAAATTGCAGAACTGTCTCCTTAGAATATCCACAGCAATGAGACAAGAAGATTCCTAGCATGTGAGGGTTTCAAAGTCAACCCTGAGGTTATTCTTTCCAATCTTTCTCCGATAGCCATTTGGGAAGATATCAGCAATAGTGAGAACCTCAGGTGCATCCACATTCAATTGAGCAGCCATGTCGTGATCTGAAATAACATTAGCCAAAAGAACCAACATATCGAAAGACATAATGTTAGTCAACAGAAGGTTTTATTGTCTAGTTGTTGAATGTACAGTGTCAATGATTGTTACGAGTCCTAAGTCACTTGTTTGTCCAATAGTCTAATGAGGTCGTGAAATGTTTCGTGAGTTAGTTAACTTTAAGTTTTAAAGTTTATGTTATCACTTATAGTTCACAACATATCAAACGTTTAAGTTTATTAGTGACATTATTGGATTCGTGACGATATGATTTGTTTATTAACAAGTTTGTACACGTAACAATTCATAATGAAGGTCAATCCAGGCTTAGGGGTAGATTTGGCAAAGTTAAGCGTAAACAGAAATGATATATGCGTAGACGAAAGCTTACGCGTAGGATCCTAACTTACGCGTAAGAAAAGTTACGCGTAGGAAAGGGGGCCTTATGCGTAGGCGTATAAAGACCTTACGCGTAAGGCTTACTCGTAAGAGTAGACCTTATGCGTAGAGTCACTGTTTACGCATATCCTTCACAGGATACGCGTAGTCCCATTGTAGAACCTTATGCGTAGTAGTTACGCGTAGGATTTCTCTTACGCATAACTGCCTACGCGTAAGGTAATCCTTATGCGTAGAGTAACAATCAACCTTGATTCTGAATTTTATGCGTAGCAAGCCTGAAATAAAACCATCATATCATCAATCTTAACACATATATTCATTCTAAAATCAAATCATGGCATGAAAGCTTGTTAATCATTTATGCGTAGAAACACTTACGCGTAGGTCAAAACCCTAAGGGTTATGAATTACGCATAAGATTTCTAACCATGGAAATTGCACCAAACTTTTTCTGGTAGGTCTTAGATGTTATAAGAGTCTAATAACCAAGTTTTAACACTCAATTCGTGATGAATCAAAAATACCCAAGCTTTAGAACTTTAAACCCTAATTCCTAATTCTGAGTAAATCAGTGTTTCTGGGTTGTTATAGAACCTTGATATCATCAATTCATCATCATATAAACATAACACAACAATCTTTTTGACCAGAAACATACACATTTGAAAACACCCAAAATCACGCATAAACCCTAATTTTGAAAATCATTCAATTCGAGTTTCTGGGTTTGTTTTGAGGATAGAAAACATATCATTGATGTTATTAAAACATTTTGACATTATCTTTTTTGCCACAAACACATAACACATGATCATGTGTTCTTACGCGTATGCGAAGAACACAAAATCACCCATATAAGTAGATTTGACCGTTGGATTCATTTGAAAATCAACACCAATGTTTAAAAACATGTTAGAAACATTAATCCACTTACAGTTTGATGATCAAAAACACAGATTGGATGAACGATTTTTAGGCGTAGGATCTTTTAGGTGTAAGTAATAAATGTGATGGAATAGTTAGGTGGAGAGTGGTTTTATTAAAATGACTTTAACATTTTGACAGTTTTGGTCCCTCCACCTTTTCCTTTTTCATACAAAGCCATTTAACTTCCATTTTGGTTACCAAACAAAGATTTTGAGAAAGAAACTTGACGACACTCCCCCTCGACTTAAGAAACTAATGAAAGGTTATAAATTTTAGTCCGAGGAGTGTCATTTAGCCAGAAAAGTTTACCACCATTGATAAAAGAAACAACCGGGATATGATAACTTGCAAGTACACAGATGTTTTGAAACAGTTAAGTGATACTTTTCTCCCCCTCAACACTTGTTCGGAAAAATACTGAATTTTGAAAGATTAAAGTGTTGATGGAAGAAATGTACTTGCCATGTTGAAAGAAAATTAGATTAGAAGAATATTTTTGTTGTTTTATCAGGTTTTATATTTTTGTATTTTGTTTTTGAAAAATTATTTACAAAAGAGATTTTGGTGTTTGAAAGGTTTTTAAGACTGTTTTAGGAGGTCATCCAATTCCTCTTGAGTCAAACACCTCATACCAATCCGGTGGACCAACTCATTAAACCTAGTGGGAGGCAAGGCTTTGGTGAGAAGATCTGCCAATTGGTATTCTGTACCCACAAAGTATAATTCAACGGTACCCTGTTCCACGTGGTCCTTGATGAAATGATAGCGAAGATCGATGTGCTTTGATTTCGAGTGCTGAACTGAGTTGCACGAGATTGCAATGGCACTCCGATTGTCGCAGTACATTGGGATTCTGTCAAATACGTAACCATAGTCTTTGAGTTGTGTTCTCATCCATATGACTTGAGCACAACACGCGGACATGGCTACATATTCTGCTTCGGTTGATGACAGCGATGTACAATCCTGCTTCTTAGATTGCCAAGACACCAGTTTATCACCAAGAAATTGTAGAGCTCCTGAAGTACTTTTCCTTGAGTCTAAGCATCCTGCGTGGTCAGCGTCTGAAAAAGCGATTAGTTCAAAACCAGAATCCTTCGGATACCAGATCCCCAAGTTAATGGTTCCCTTGATGTATCGGAGGATTCTTTTAGCCTCAGAGAGGTGGGTTTCAGTTGGTGGCGACTGATAACGGGAGCATAGATAAACGGCAAAGACAATATCAGGTCTGCTAGCTGTTAGATACATGAGAGACCCAATAATACTTCGGTATTTGGTAGGGTCCACTAATTTCCCATGTAAATCAGCGTCTAGCTTCTTGGTATGAGTCATTGGTGTGGCATAAGTATCACAGGTTTTCATTCCAAATTTGTTTAACAATTCAAGGGCATATTTGGACTGACTCAAGAAAATACCACGGGGTGATTGATGAACTTGCAGTCCTAGAAAGAATGTAAGTTCACCCATCATGGACATTTCAAAATTTTTCTTCATTAGTTTTGCAAAAGCGATTGAAAACTTTTTATGTGTAGACCCAAAAATGATGTCATCCACGTAAATTTGAACAATTAAGATATGTGCCCCGTGATATTGTATAAAAAGAGTTGGGTCAACCGAACCTTTGGTGAAATTATTAGCAATGAGGAAAGATGATAGCTTATCGTACCATGCCCGAGGGGCTTGTTTGAGACCATAAAGAGCTTTGTTCAGTTTATAGACATGGTTCGGGAACTCTGGATCAACGAATCCTTCGGGTTGGCTGACATAAACCGTTTCTTTCAGTTGTCCGTTGAGAAACGCAGTTTTGACATCCATTTGAAAGACCGTCATATTCATATGAGCCGCGAACGCGAGAAATATCCGAACAGCCTCAAGACGAGCAACCGGAGCAAAAGATTCTTCAAAGTCTATTCCCTCTTCCTGACGATAACCCTTAGCAACTAGACGTGACTTGTTTCGGATTACGTTCCCTTCAGCATCCAATTTGTTTTTCCAAATCCATTTGAGACCAATGACGTAGACACCTGTTGGTCTTTCAACCAGTTCCCATACTTCAAGACGTTTGAATTGGTTGAGTTCTTCTTGCATGGATTCAATCCAGTTGTCTTTTGTCATTGCGTCTTTAATGTTTTTAGGCTCAGATTGGCAGACAGTGAGTGCATAAATGCAATGTTCACCATCTGTGTGAAGATGTTGTCTCGTAACGACTGGTTGATTCGGGTTGCCAATAATATTAGCCAGAGGATGGTCTTTTGTCCATCGATGTGTAGAGGGTTGATGTTGGTATACATTGTGCAGATTTTGAGGATTCAAATGGTTTGTTGATGATTCTGCGACATCAGGTGCAGCAATGTCATTAGCAAACGGGTTAAAGAACGCATTTGGATCAAAATCTGCAGGTGGGGGTACATCATTCAGAATATCATCAGCCGGTTCATCATTGTTGGAAGCGGTTTGTTCAACTGTTGTGGTGGAGTCAACTGGTGTAGGTGCATCTTCAACAATAGTTGTTGTAGCAGGTGTATCAGGTATAAGAGTATTATCAGGTTGAGCAGCGGAAATAGCGGATACACCTGGAGCACGTTCATCAATATCGTCACTGAACAGAGGAGCAAATAACCTTTCCATTTGTTGACGAGTTAGCTGGGGGCTTTGTTCAACTGATGATGGGGGTTGAGGAAAGTTTAAACAGTTGTGACCGGGTTCTAAGCTGTTATACTCAGAAGCCATGATGAAGAAGTTTCATAATCAGTTTCCCCCAAACTGACAACTGTCTTTAGCAGATTTGAAACTTTGATGAAGTCTACATTTCCTCTAACTTTTGAAGGTTTCAGTATGCAACGGAATTTGTAGATGAGCAGTAAACCACTCAAAGAAAATCTGACTAATTGCGGAAGATCTGTTCGAGGGTAACATGCCAGAAATCAACAAGATCTTCTCACGTATGTAGACGCATCACACCAAACAAACCACGAAAGACGAAATGATACGACTTTCCCCTGAATGTTGTGGTCTTTCGAAATACTAATCACCTGTGAATATGCAATAAGTCGATACCAAGACCGTGTGTGAGGCATCATAACATCATATTTGGGTAACTTCACACAACATCACCCATGAAATTGAGACGATAACACCAAAGTGAGATGTTTGAGCCACATATCGTCTTATTTCTTCCCCTAATTGAAGAAATTCAAGAAGGCATTGGGTTTTCGCAAAGAAGCATGTAGAAGAAATGACCACCTACACACTCTCTCCCCCTCGATGTTTTCAATGATTCAGAATCATACACCACGTATGTTGATGATGAATTGAAGACAGCGAAACCATGTATAAGGAGACAGCGAAACCATGTATGTCCAATTGATCGAACAAGTGTGAAGTACCAAAAATATTTTGAGAGAGTCAACTGCTGATAACACATCTCAGTTCATTATGTTGATCATCAGCTGTGTCATTGTTGTTGGAAGCAGTTTGATCTTCTGTTATAGAAGATTCGGTTGTTGTTGTAGATTCAGGTGTATCAGAAATTAGAGTATTATCGGTTGTGCAGCGGAAACATTCGATACATCTGAAGCACGACTTTTGGCAGAATCTTTAACCAGAGGAGTAAGCAATGTTTCCAATTCATGACGATTAAGTACAATGGTGGAACAGCTGATGGATCATGATATTTTTGACGGTGAGAAACGGGTCCTAAGCTGTTTTGCAGTAGGAGCCATAGCTGTTGTACCTGCATAGAAAAATAGAAGGGGGGCAAGGAAGAGAAAAACATGGATCCCCAAGTGTAACTGGGTTCCAGATGTTAGAAGCATAAAGATGTAGTGTCAATTATCTTCTTGACACCTGAACATGCTATTTTGATGATTTCCTTTCCTGCCTCAGGGATGGATGTTGTTGGTATCCCACTTGTTTTGGTGCAACTACTTAGTATCTTGCCTGTAGGAATCCACCTAAGACTAACAGTTTTGAAAATCCTACCCGTTGGTATCCATCTAAGGTTAGATCTAGGGGATGTTGAAACTTCTTTTGGGAAGAGTCTGCGTCCTATATGGATCCACCTATTAGGTTTCTGACAGTTTACATTTAGATCAACGGGTTTATTTCTAACTGTTTGTTGAGTTAACTTAGGTTTTGGTTTGCTACTACAGGTAGTGTTCAGTAATACACTCGAAGGTGATACACTAGGTCGTGAACCTAAGATTCCATCCTTTTGAAGACGTGCCCTTTTCCTAGCCTTTTCTAGATCACAGTTCTTGTACGTGTCATTTGAATCATATGAATCTTTACTTTTAATGCTCAGTTAAGACACAGTGTTCGAACTAATCCTAGATTTTCCAGGTGCAGCCACAAGTTGAGGTTTAACAGAAACATGTATAACAGAAACAGGTTTAACAGAAACAGAAGCATTATTCTTAGGCCAGGAATGTGGAGTGACTGGTTTTATCAAATGATAATTCTCAACAACTTGGGAGGGAAACCGTGGTTTTGAAGATTTTGAACGTTCAGATTTAAATGCAGTTGGTTGTCTAACTACAGATTGTTTTCTGAAAGGTTGTAGAGACGATTTCCCCAAGATTGTTGGTTTAGCAAAATTAGTATCCACACTCTTGTCAGTTAATCTTCTCAGTTTGTTTTGTAAAGCAACATGTGCAAGCCCCTTTGCTTGAATTTGAGCCTTTAAATGCTCATTTTCTTTTACTAATGTATCCACATGATTACTTTGTTCATTTGAAGACTGACCATTGTGTTCTGAAGAAAAAGATTTGTTTTGAAGTTTAAGTTCAAGAGAGATGCAATGTGCCTCTAGTTTTGAAAAATCTTTATGAAACTGAGCAATGGTCTTTTTGAGAAGAATGTTTTCAGATTCAAGAGTTTGATTTGACGTTTCAGTTGAATTGTTAACAAGTAAGGGCTCAGACATGAGATAGTTGTCTGGACATTGTGCAACACACTGGTCAACCTCTCCTTCATTACTAAATTCAGGTTGCTCAGTATGTTGTGTCGCATTTGCAGTCAGAATATGATCAACAGTAGATTGTACCTCGACCATCTGTTCTGTGTCAGTGTCATAGGTGGGTAAGATATCTTCCTCAACCATTTGTTCTTCGTCACAGTTGGGCTCGGTGCCGTAGTTAAGAATGATATCTTCTCTAGATCTGCTGCTGTCATCCTGCTTTTCCAATGCTATATCCTTATTGTCCGCATTACCGACAGATGCAGTAATCACAACATTCTCAACGTCCATTAGAGCATTCCTTTCATGTACATCAACTCTTTCACCTTGCACGACTGCGGGATATCGGGAATTTGATGATGTCTGACGCTTCAATGCTAGTTGAATAGCCGTGAATCCTTCTTTCAATGCCACAAATGGATCTTTATGATCAGAATTCATTTCACTCCCCTGCATAAGAGTCAAAGAGAAGAAAAAGTGCGAAGTCGATATAGCACACAGAAGGCCGATATAGTGAATTTCAATTTCCCTCCAAAAATAATTTCGAAAAATTTTGACTCTCAAAATTTGAAATTCAATATAAAATTCAATTCTAAGGTTGTAAGAAAAATTTGAGATATGACAATTTTGACGCCAAATTTTACTTGAAAAATTTGAATTTGGGCCCAAAAATTTGAATTTTTGACCAAAATTTTCACGGTTAAACCAAAATTTGAATCTTGCGTAAAAATTGAACGTTTAGTCTCCTCGAAAAATTAAATTTTACTCAAATTTGATTTTTTTTGATAACTTGTGTTGATAAAAATGGATCTTTGTAGTCGAATGAACCTTTGTTGAAGAAGTGTCCTTGGGCGTAGAAATCACAATAATCCAAGTAGCACTTATGCGTAAAAACACCAAAGTTACGCGTAACAATTAGAAGTTACGCGTAGAATTTAGCTTACGCGTAATTAAGGAAAAGACGCTAAAGTTATGCGTAGACAAAAGTTAGGCGTAGAAAGTTAGGCGTAGGATTATCTTATGCGTAAGACTAGGCTTAGGCGTAAGAAAAATCTTATTCGTAGGATTTCTACGCGTAAGCTTATGCTTATGCGTAATTTTAGGGTTTTATCCCAAGTGATCTTTTACACTTCACAGTGCAAAAGATATCCAAAGTCGACGTATTTTCAGGCTTATCCAAGCAAGAAAACACGGAGTAAACCACGAAAACGAAGATCAAACCAAGGAAATACTTACGCGTAGTTTTAGGATTTCACTACGCGTAGGTTTACTCGTAAATTTGATTATGCTCAAAGATGTTTCTAAACCAGTTTTTGTGTGATGAAATAGCTTCAAGATCACCAAATAACACAAGAATGTGAAATTTGATGAACCAAACCTTCTAAAACAGTTACACGTAGAACTACACCCACGAATAAAAACGAGTTCAAAAACAATGATCCACGCATAAAGTTCCAAACTTTTTGCCAAAAAACGTTAGTTTAACACCTTATAACATTGAAAGTACAAGAATCTTGGATTAAAAAGTGTAAAAAATGCGTTTTTAAGCTAACCAAAGATATGGTACCGTACGTTATGCGTAAGACCAAAACTCACTTCAAACAATACGTTTACCCAACTATTAGGCGATTGATACCACTGTTAGGTCACTAGATTTACAACACAAGCTTATAAGAAAGAGATAAAGGCGATTGAACAAGTAAAACACACACACACACAATAGTAAAGACGGTTTAGGCGTAGATGTATGTGAAAGAAATAACTTGAACAACCAACCTTCAAATGAAGGTTTACAGGAGTATTTATAGGAGGGAAGCTAGGGCAACACTCCTAGTTCCCTTCCTTTCCTTTATGGGCTTGGGCCTAAGCTCATGGGCCTTCTACATAAGCTTAAGGCTAATAACAAACATAAAGGCCATAATAAGCTACTAATTACATAATAATGACTAACACTTGAATTATAGTTTAGGAGTGATTCCAACATAGTAAATCCAGTTGTTGAAGTGTCGGTCAACTCAAGTATATGTAATCGTTAGAAAGCTCGTAGTCGTAGTTATTTAATGTTAAGTAGTATTTAGTTAAGTAACACCGTGGAGGACGGACGGGTCTTTACCCACTGTATGCCTGATCCACAGCCCGTAGGTGGCGTTTTATGTAAGACTATAAATACCCTCTACCTCCCAAGGTAGACGGTTGGAGCTCATAATAACACTTTTACTTTCTCTCGCTAAGTTCCCAAACCTCTAACTATTTCTCTCTCTAAAACCTCATATTATACGCCTATATGTGATCATGATTTGATGTGTTTGTGAAATCCAATACGTAACATAGAGACTTAAAACTCCAAAGATTAAACATGCTTGAATATCTTTTGAAAACATGACATAAACCTTGGTCTGAACCAATTGTATGAAAAATAACCTTTTGATTTTAAATGAAATCATTCTCCCCCTCAATCAATGACATAAGTTGTTGATTGAGAGATAGAGATTTTGACAACTGTCAAGTCCAGATGATTTTCAAAAATTGAGTCCGAGTTATTTTTATTAGTTTTCATTTTAGATAACAAATATTTTTCAGAAGAATTTATAGAAGGAAAAATATTCGTGGAGGAAACATTTGTCCTTTTGCTGACAAACATTTGTTTTTAGAATCAGAGCATGGGATTTGAAACATAAGATCAGGCATGGCTCTGTTCTTTCTTTAAAAACGGATTATAGACTAAAATAACTATAAGCCATGTGTTTTTCTTTCTCTCAATTTTTTTTTTTTTTTTTTTTTTTTTTTTTTTTTTTTTTTTTTTTTTTTTGCAAAACTCTTCTATAAGCTTGTGTTTTAGTTCAAGCTGATCAAATTTCACAATTAAAGCTTAACAGAACTGACTATGACTCATGGGCTCAACGAATTAGGTTGTATTGTCTGGGAAAGGAAAATGGGGTCAACATTCTCAAGTCAATTGATGAAGGACCTTATCAAATTGAGACTACCAAAGATGTTCTTGAAACTGCTGCGGATGGTACTATGATCTTAGGTTTGGACAGACCAAAGACGTATGATGAGCTCAGTGATAAGGAGAAAAAGAGATACGATGCTGATATCAGGGCTTCAAACATTATACTTCAGGGTCTTCCAAAAGATATCTACAAGCTTATCAATCACAACACTGAAGCCAAGGCGGTTTGGGATAATGTCAAGATGCTTCTCTCTGGTTCTGAACTAACTAAAGAAGACAGAGAATCACAATTGTATGATGACTTTGAGCTCTTTAAGATGACACCAGGGGAAAGTGTCACTGAATATTACGTGAGGTTTCACAAACTTGTGAATGACACGAGGAATATTAAAATGACTATGCCAAATATTCAGCTTAACTCAAAGTTTGTGAACAACATGAATCCCGAATGGCACAAATTTGTCACTTCAGTCAAGTTAACTAAGGGTTTGAGGAACACTAATTATGAGAAATTGTATGCATTCTTGCTTCAGAATGAGAGACATGCTATGTTTGAACAAATGATTTTTGAACAGTTCAAATCTAAACAGGGAGAAGCAAGTTTGTCCAATGATTCAACAGCCTTTTACACCAATGTAGGAATTACCACTAAAGCTTCTCAAGTCATACCAATGGGTAACAGTAAACACAAACTCATTCCTGATCAAGGGTATCAACCCTCAGACAGATTCTTGGAACAAGTTGCTCATCAAGTGGCTCTAATGATTAAACAAAACCTGAACTTTACCCCAACTTCCAACAATCAACTCAGAATAGCTTCTAATCTCCACAATCATGCCACCATAAGAGAAGGAAAGGTAGTGGTGCAAAATGTGCAAGGAAGACAAAATGCGTACCTTCCACATAATGAGCAAGGGAATGTTGGAGCTCGACAAGGTAATGCTGGAACTGAATATGGGAATGCTGGGGGTGGTGGTAAATATATGGGCAATCAAAATCGTGGAAGGAATGTAAATCAAGGACAAGGAAAGCCAATCAACTGCTTCAACTATGGTGGTGAAGGACACATTGCAAGGAAATGCACATCTCCAAAACGTCCTCAAAATGCAGAGTATTTAAGAGGCAAGGAAATGCACATCTCCACCATTTGACTCTGATGTCGATGATGAACCTACTGCCTAGACAATCTTCATGGCTAGCATTTCTCCAATGGTCTCTCCAAAGGTCTCATCACCACAACAGGCTGGTCCATCCACAAATTCAATCATTTCAGAGGTATTAAAACTATACGATGAAGTTTGTTAATACAAATAAGCCATACAAACGTTTATTTATATTTTACGATCTTCTAATGTTTTGTCGATAACAAACGTAAAATCATTTTAACGAAACAAATAAAATACGTAAATAGTTTGATTCAATAGTTTTCTAACACACTAACATTTTCACAAAAAACACTAA
Source organism: Chrysanthemum seticuspe (assembly GCA_019973895.1). NCBI lineage: Eukaryota > Viridiplantae > Streptophyta > Magnoliopsida > Asterales > Asteraceae > Chrysanthemum > Chrysanthemum seticuspe. The sequence continues at coordinate 176,887,498 of BPTQ01000002.1, read as the reverse complement.
AACAAGTATAAGTGATTTTATGATTTAGATACATATGTACAACAACTAGTGTTTACATATTGGGCTAACATATGCTTAACCAAGTATATACTAAAATGGGTAAAAACAAGTTTATACTAAAATAGGTAAAAACAAGTATATACTAAATGGGTAAAAACTAGCAAATGGTATTGACCCATAACCCATGGTTTTGTCCAAACCACTTAGCCAAGTTCAATGTATTCTAGAGATACATTGTATCTAGAATAAAACCCATGGATCAACCCATAACCCATGACCCATAACCAAAAATACCCATGGGTAAAGAGGAGCGTCCCACGGATCCCTAGCTTTACGCTAGACGGATCCCTTGTGGGAGGGATCTGCAGGATCCGGGGAACAGTAGAAAATTTCCTCTATAAATAGAGAGCCATTTCTTCTTTTCTACTTACCACTTCACATATACTTTCTCCAAGTATTATATCTCTCTAACTTCAGATCCAAGAGATCTATGTAGTTTGTCTTTTCTTTTTGTGTGATTCTCTAGGTTCCTCTTAAAGGTGAGATCACCACTACTTGAAGTCGAGCAAGCTCAAGTCCATGAGTTGCCATGCTTCGTCATCATCAAGACAACTGAGGTTCTCTTGTTGATAGTTCTTTATTCCTCTATAGATGTTGTGTTGAAGGAATTAGTGAAGGGTGCTTATCGTCCATGTCAAAAGCATTAGTGAAGAATACTAGAGGTGTCAAGACGAAGGCATTAGTGAAGGGTGCCAAGCGTTGTGTCAAAGGCATTAGTGAAGGATGCCTAAGAATCAAATCAAGTGGCATTAGTGAAGGGTGCCAAGCGTTGTGTCAAAGTACAATCTCATGAAACTTATGAATCAGATATTGATAATGTAGATAATAGTAATATTGTCCCATATGATCAATATGTGATACGAAGTGAAAGTGAAATTGTACCAAGAGATGCATCCTCTGCAGTCAATGATGACTATGTCTTTGATGAATACACTGCATGTGCCCCTGATGATTCTGTTATCTCTGAGCTTAATGCCTATAAAGAACAAGTTGTCATTTATGAACAACGTGCTAAGTTTGAGTTAACTACCCGTGAGTAGGAAATGGATGAACAAATGCGTACAATTATTAGAAAAAGTAATTTTAGGGAAGAAATATTAAAACAAGAGCTAGATTCCTTGAAAGACAAGCTTTCAAAAACTGTTAAGCAAAAGCAAGAACTCCAAGATAAAGTTAAAGTGCTTAAACAAGAATTTAATGCTAAGGAATCAAAACTTTTGAATGATTTTTCTAATCTAAAAACTTTGAAAAACAAGCTTGAAAATAAGTTGTACGTACAAGGGAATACCATTCAGACTGATCACATGATCACTAAGCATAGAGTTCTCAGCGATAAGCATAGCATTCCTCTAGTAAAGGAACCCAATCCTAAATATGGTAAAGTAGCTAGAGAAGCTCAGAAGGTAATATATGATGGTAATGAAATCCTTAAGCCTAGGCAGAAACCTAGTTGCGCTAAGTGCACTGAGGAAGATATGCATTTTGAAGAAGTCAATAGGGAGAAAATGGATAAGAAGCTAAAATATCCTGAGTGTAAAAAGCAAAACATAACGTTCAAACCCCATGATTACACAAAAGAAAATTGGATCTCCCTGAACAGGTTTAAGCCTCAAACTCAATTAACCCCAGAACAAATTTTTTGAAAGAAAGATATGGAAAAGCAAAAAGCAAGTGAACTTGTTGAAACAAACCCTCCCCTTAGGAAAGTGCCTGCAGCTACTGTGTATCCTCCTAATACACCAATGCACTTACTTCCTTGAACTATTTCCACTAATAGTAAGACCTTAATCAGCCTGTATGTTGTTTATCAATTATTCGTTGATTTTGAGAAGACATGTAAGAAGAGAATCACACCTACAGGGATAACAGAAGGGGAAAGAGGTTTTGAGCAAACTAAAGAATGCTATTTAACTGAGGTCATGCCTTTCTTTAAACAATTAAAAGGTCAATTTGAGAGTCTTCAAAAGGGGATAAACTCATATATTAAAGAAATGGAAAAGGAATTTGATGCAATGGTTGTTGAAGTCAATGATTATGAACAGGAACTCAAATATAATGAAATTGAAAGGAAGAATTTGCATATCTTAAATGAGAACTTAATATTGAGTTGTGTGGCTCAAGATGTGTTTTATACTGTTACTAAGCATTCTATTACTGCTTCTCAATTTCATGAATTAACTGTTGCTTTGAAAGTTTCCCATGATCGTTTCATTGAGCTTGAAAACAAAAACTCAGAACTAAATGAGAAAATTGATCAGGATGATCACGATAATTTGGTAAAACATCTTTCTAAGCTAGAAGTTGAACATTTTGATTTGCAACTAAAATATCAACATCTCAAAGAAAATGTCAAAACCTCAAACATAAAGACATCCTCAAATGTTCCAGACTTTGATGCACTTTTTGAAATAAACAAACGTGACGAACTAATTCAAGCTCACTGTAACATGATCAGAAAGTTGAAAGCCCACATAACACAATAAAGGGTGATCCAGAGATTTACTGTAGCTGATGATCTCGAATAAAGCTCGAAGATCATCAAAGATGTGGATCAGTTAAAGGCCTCCACTAAAAGTACAAAGTTATCGGACTTTAAAGAATCACTGCTAAAGCACAAAGATGCAGATGTTGAAGAATTAATGTCTACGAGTTCAAGACTGAAGATTAAATAGAATGATAGGATTCGAAATGTAAAACATGGGGTGACCTCCCTTAGGGGGAGATTGTTAGGAATTATAAATTCCATAGTGAAGTATCGGTCACCCCAAATATTATCTAGCATAAGTTAGCTCGTAGACATATCGTTAGTTACGTTATTTGTTAGTTTATTAGTTAGTTATTAGTGTAGTTTAGTTTAGTGCAACACCGTGGAGGAAGGACGGGTCTTTACCCACTGTATGCCTGATCCACAGTCCGTTAGGAGGACGTATTGTATGTAACTATAAATACCCTCTACCACCCAAGGTAGAGGGTTGGACCTTTCACTCAATCTAACCTTCTTTCTTTTGTTTACTTTCTCTCTCTAGAAAGGCTCCCATCTTCCACTTTCTCTCTCTAAAACCTCATATTGTACGCTCCATATTTGTGATTGTTTGTGTGTTTGTGAAATCCAATATGTTACAAATGGATTCAAATATAGTAGTAAAATATGTAGGATTTAGTAAATCCAGTTATTAAAGTGTCGGTCACCTCAAGTATATGTAATCGTTAGAAAGCTCGTAGTCGTAGTTATTTAATGTTAGTTAGTACTTAGTCTTGTAACACCGTGGAGGACGGACGGGTCTTTACCCACTGTATGCCTGATCCACAGCCCGTAGGTGGCGTTTATGTAAGATACTATAAATACCCTCTACCTCCCAAGGTAGAGGGTTGGAGCTTATAATAATACTTTTACTTTCCCTCACTAAGTTCCCAAACCTCTAAACTTTCTCTCTCTAAAACCTCAAAGAGTACGCCCATATTTGATCATTGTTTGATGTGTTTGTGAAATCCAATATGTTACAAATGGTATCAAGAGCCATGGTTTGATCATTTCTCTTACATGTCCTTGGATTTCTAGTGATTTTATATGGTTTTTGGGTTTGAAAAAATTTAGTGGTTTTTGCATCATTTGGATCATTTTTTGTGTTAAAGTTTGAATTTGATTGTACTTTTTTGTTTAGAATCATTGTAAGTGCTTGGGTTTTGATTTGGAAAGCTTGAATCACTGTGGTTGGGTTAGTTTTGGATTGAAAAGTGTTGTGTTTGAACTTTTCTTGTTAGCGACTTGAGTCTCGGATGTGTTTTCTTGGTAGCGACTTGTTTCGATATTTTTCAGCGACTTGTAGTTGAATTGGTAGCGACTTGAGCACTAGCGACTTGTCTATTGAGAAAAAGCGACAAATAGTACAAAGTAATGGATGTACCATTACGGCTAGCGACTTGTCAACTTAGCGACTTGTCTTTACAATTTTCAGCGACTTGACTTTGTTGTGGGTAGCGAGTTGTTCTTTAGCTACTTGCCCTCTTAGCAAGTTGTTCCTTAGCGACTTGCCTACTTAGCGAGTTGTTCTTCAGCGACTTGTCTACTTAGCGAGTTGGTACTATTAGCGAGTTGTTCTTTAGCGACTTGTCTACTTAGCGAGTTAGTACTATTAGCGAGTTGTGTCTAGCGACTTGTATACTTAGCGACTAGTCTTCAAGGGTTATAGTGACTTGGTTGATTATTGTTTCTAATATGGTTTTCTCTTGATTTAGTAAAATCCCGTGAAAGAATCAATTTCCTGGTTTAATCATAGAGTTATAAAATCCTGTGAATTCTGTAAACATGTCTACCAATGTTCCTACAATCATCTCTTTTGTAGCCGAGGACGTTCAAGCTGCTGGATCAGATACTCGTCCAACTATGCTTGACAGAACTGACTATGACTCATGGGCTCAACGAATTAGGTTTTATTGTCTGGGAAAGGAAAATGGGGTCAACATTCTCAAGTCAATTGATGAAGGACCTTATCAAATTGAGACTACCAGAGCTGTTCTTGAAACTGCTGCGGATGGTACTATGATCTTAGGTTTGGACAGACCAAAGACGTATGATGAGCTCAGTGATAAGGAGAAAAAGAGATACGATGCTGATATCAGGGCTTCAAACATTATACTTCAGGTTCTTCCAAAAGATATCTACAAGCTTATCATTCACAACACTGAAGCCAAGGCGGTTTGGGATAATGTCAAGATGCTTCTCTCTGGTTCTGAACAAACTAAAGAAGACAGAGAATCACAACTGTATGATGACTTTGAGCACTTTAAGATGACACCGGGGGAAAGTGTCACTGAATATTACGTGAGGTTTCACAAACTTTTAAATGACATGAGAAATATTAAAATGACTATGCCAAATATTCAGCTTAACTCAAAGTTTGTGAACAACATGAATCCCGAATGGCACAAATTTGTCACTTCAGTCAAGTTAACTAAGGGTTTGAGGAACACTAATTATGAGAAATTGTATGCATTCTTGCTTCAGAATGAGAGACATGCTATGTTTGAATGAATGATTCTTGAACAGTTCAAATCTAAACAGGGAGAAGCAAGTTAGTCAAATGATTCAACAACCTTTTACACCAATGTAGGAATTACCACCAAAGCTTCTCAAGTCATACCAATGGGTAACGGTAACCACATACTCATTCCTGATCCAGGGTATCACCCCTCAGACAGATTCTTGGAACAAGTTGCTCATCAAGTGGCTCTAATGGTTAAACAAAACCTGAACTTTACCCCACCTTCCAACAATCAACTCAGAATAGCTTCTAATCTCCACAATCATGCCACCATAAGAGAAGGAAAGGTAGTGGTGCAAAATGTGCAAGGAAGACAAAATGCGTACCTTCCACATAATGAGCAAGGTAATGTTGGAACTGAATATGGGAATGCTGGGGGTGGTGGTAGATATATGGGTAATCAAAATTGTGGAAGGAATGCAAATCAAGGACAAGGAAAGCCAATCAAGTTCTTCAACTGTGGTGGTGAAGGACACATTGCAAGGAACTGCACATCTCCAAAACGTCCTCAAAATGTAGAGTATTTCAGAGACAAGATGCTGTTGGTGCAAGCTCAGGACACTGGAGTTGTTTTGGATGAAGAAGAGTTGTTGTTTCTTGCTGAGGGAAATGTCAAAACCTATGATGCAGATGTGGATGAGCAGCCAATTCAGGAAATAGGTCACAATCATCTAAATGCCTTTCAAGTTGCTGGCTGTGATGCATTTGACTCTGATGTCGATGATGAACCTACTGCCTAGACAATCTTCATGGCTAGCATTTCTCCAATGGGGTCTCCAAAGGTCTCATCACCACAACAGGCTGGTCCATCCACAAATTCAATTATTTCAGAGGTATTAAAACTATACGATAAAGTTGATGAGCAAAAGATACATAACAAAGTACAATCTCATGAAACTTATGAATCAGATATTGATAATGTAGATAATAGTAATATTGTCCCATATGATCAATATGTGATACAAAGTGAAAGTGAAATTGTACCAAGAGATGCATCCTCTGCAGTCAATGATGACTATGTCTTTGATGAATACACTGCATGTGCCCCTGATGATTCTGTTATCTCTGAACTTAATGCCTATAAAGAACAAGTTGCCATTTATGAACAATGTGCTAAGTTTGAGTTAACTACCCGTGAGCAGGAAATGGATGACCAAATGCGTACAATTATTAGAAAAAGTAATTTTAGGGAAGAAATATTAAAACAAGAGCTAGATTCCTTGAAAGACAAGCTTTCAAAAACTGTTAAGCAAAAGCAAGAACTCCAAGATAATGTTAAAGTGCTTAAACAAGAATTCAAGGCTAAGGAATCAAAACTTTTGAATGATTTTTCTAATCTAAAAACTTTGAAAAACAAGCTTGAAAATAAGTTGTACGTACAAGGGAATACCTGTAAAACCCTAAAAATCTAATGCGTGTAAAAGACCATAATACTCCTCGAATTTAATATTATGAAATACGTAAAATATGTCAAGCTCATTGAATACACTATAACCTAACTCGTTAGTAACCAACTTGTACAAGTTAATAAACCCGACACACTTATGTATCAAATGCGCATATCACATGTTTTCCTTGTGATCCATGGGCCAAATGAAATACATAATATACAAGAGCATGTAACTTGAACTAAAGCCCTTTATACTAAATTTTGAATAGGTCAAAATCTGTTTAGTATTGTCCCTTAATCTTCGGCCAAATTAAACGCCCATGATTCCCCAATTGCTCCCATTTACTTCAAATAAATCCCACTTATTCTATCATTTGTAACTTCCATATATCTCATTCAAAATTCACACTCAAAACCCTAATTTCCCTTTCACAAAAATGACGGCAGAAAACCCCTTCCTTCTCCATCTTTCTGTCGCTTATAAGAGAGTCCAAGAGAAGGCTGATATCACGTGTTTGAGTCGAAGGTTGCTTGCTAGTGTCATTGGTTGGAGAGTGCTGCTGGTCGTGGCATGCCAGGGCACCAAAGGGGGTGATTGGTTTGCTTCGTTTTAGTCTCGGCTCCCCCTTTTTTCTTCCATTTGCTGTCGACCACAAGAAGGCACAAAGGAGGCTGTTTTGGGTTGGTTTGTCGTGGGTTTCTTGGTCGTGATTGCTGCTTCTGCTCGTGGTTACTTGGGCACTCAAGGGTGCTTGGTTCACTTAGTTTTGATCCTGGTCTTTCCCTCCTCTCATACGTTTCAAAGGTAATTCATTATGACCTTCATCTCGCCGTGTCTTCTTGAAACTGGTCGTGTGTGTCTCTCTATACGCAAGCCTTAATACTTATATAACATGTTACATGAAAAGATAAAACATATATAAGTAACTCATGTATACTCGTTACATAAAATCATGAAGGAACCCCCACATGTGTCGATCTAATATGCACTAAAAATAGTGATAATGAAACTGATTTGGAACCTCACTGATCATGCATGTTACACGTTTAAAATCCATCACATGAATTGATATATGTTAACACATAAAATATCTAAATGGGATACTATAACTGGTGGACCTCCTTCTTGAATACATGCTTCACGTGATTAATGAGATTCAACATATGATATGGGAAATCATGCATATACACGTAAAATTATTAAGTGAAATGGACACACGATTCGACCCTTTGAAATCATGTTAATCTGAATCTGTCTTGACGTATATATGGCTCGACAATATGCATGTTATCTTTGGAATAATACCGAGCTAAAAATGGGTCATATAGCGCGTGTACATTTTGGCCATCTATTGTCACCAATAATTATTAAAATGGGTCCCGCATGATTTACGTTGTGTCGTATGAATTTAATATGGGTCATGATATATGTTCGACTAGAATAAACACTAAAAATGGGTCATATAACTTGTATGTTTAGGGTTTCGACCTACTTAAAATGAAATGGGTAATCGATATGGATTAAAGTTTTAAAAGGATTTCGAGTTTGATAAAAGTTAAAGAACTCATTTTGTGAAATAGTGAAACATGAAGGTTGTCTTGTTAATAATGATAAAAAGAATGGACTAAATAGTAAAATGAGTAAACTTTGTAATATTTACACTTTAGACCCTGAACTTGTGTAACTTGTCATAAATAATCCTTGAACGATAATAACACTCATTTTGCATCACTTAACCTAATACGACATTAAATGCGTCATAAATGACTAAATCTGCTAAGTACGGAAACCTGCTATTTTCGGAAAGTTACTAAAAGTGGAAACCTGCTAAAAATGGAAAGCCGTCTAAAATGAGTAATCTGATCTTAATAAGCGTTATCTAATTCATAGGTTCCGGACGGCGGGATTGATTCATCGTGTGATTTACATTTCTATTTTGCTTGCTTCAATTGAGGTACAGATATTCTATCCCTTCTCAGTAGGGATTTCTCATGACTTTTCGACCCCTTTGACTGTGCTTCATTTATGATATTCCATTGCTATGATTCCTTATGCTATGACCCTTTTGATATGATTCTGATATGATCTTTTGGTACGATTCTGTTCGCTATGATATTCGTTTGTTATGATTATGAACCCTCTGATTATGAACCTTATGATTATGAACCTTTGATTATGAATCTCTGATTATGAATCAATGTTATGGAACTCTGATATGAACCTTTGACTGCTGAATCTTTGATATGAACCCTTATGATATGATTTTGCTTTGACCCTTCAGTTTGATACCCGAGCCAAATATGTTTCCTAGTCATGGAGGTACCATGACCATGTCATTGATGCACCAATGGCATGACTCCAGTGTGTACGAGTGATGTTACACACCGTCCCCTTTATGTTGTGTGATTATGAGCTCAGTTATATGTTTGGCCACTATGTTTCCGCGGGGGCGTATGGATGCATCCTAGATATGTTTTGATATGATATGATATGATATGATTTATATGGTGAATGATGTCGTGTGCAATACGCTTCTTCACAGTCTGGGAGCTAGCTACTCCATTGGTTACTGAGGTCTCCCCTCCTACTATATATGGTATTCCGAGGTCACCCCTCCGAATACAATGGTTACTTATGATATGTGATGAGTGTCTAAATACTCATCATTTTTGTATTATCTAGACTGCAAAAACATCTGAAAACACTTAGAAATGCATCAAAATGATGAAAATATCACAAACAAGTGTTTTATGTGTTTTAAATGCAAAAATACCAAAATCAGATGAAAAACGTATCAAGTTTGCATAATTGGCAGTTTTAGTCCCCCAAGTTACAAAAGTTGTCAAATCTAGTCCCTGGTAATTCAAAAACTTGTAAAAAGTCAATTAAGGTCCATGGGATTCAAAAGTTGTCAAAATAAACCCTTTAAAATTTAAAATTTACAAAATGACAACTTTAGTCCCTCAAGTTTGGAAAATGTCAAATATAGTCCTTGGTTAATTTAAAAAGTGAAGATTATCAAATTTTAACCTTGTACTATTCATAAATGACAAAATTGGTCCTTATGATAAACTTTTGGAAAATTACATGTTTGGTCCCTAGAGTTACAAAATTGGCAGTTTTAGTCCTTGGACTTATAAAAATGGAATTTTATGCAACATTTGTCCTTGTACTAACCAATAATTGCAGGTTTAGCCCTTGTGATAACTTTGGGAATGTTACATTTTCAGTCCTTTAATAAACAGAAAATTACATATTTAGTCCTTGTATTATTACTTAACCAAACGGACCTTATACACTAAACCCTTTAACCCAGCTGGCCCAAAATCAAAAGCCCAAACCCGAAATTTGAAATAAAACCGCCTCCACTGTAGCTTCTCCTCTTCCCCTTCTGCAAACCCAATACCAGCCATGGTTTTCTCATCACCCTTATCTCTCCAGCTGTAAAAACACCTTTCCACCTCCCCCCCTCCACCTCTACATACTCCCAAAAAGCATTAAATGCAGTTAACCCACTCTATGACTTTTGGCGCCAAAAAGTAAAAATCAAAGGTTGTGATTACTTTGACCTATCCAATGGTGGGAATTGATCAGAGGGGAAAGAGGATGCTTTTGGATCACAATAAAAAGGAAATGAAGCAGAGGAAAAGAACCAAGTAGAATAGTTTTAGTTTTTTTATGTCGTAGGTAGTGTAAATTAGTTTCCAGCATATTTTAAAGCTTTCAAAGATCTTGTAATCATATTTCAGTGTATTTCAAACATATTTCCAGTTTCAATTTCAGTTTTTATTCACTATTTCAGTTTATGTATTTTCAAGCTCTAATTCTCAAATATGATTAACGGTTGTTATTAATGGTTGTCTTGGACTCATTAGCTAATATAAGCTCCTAAGATAGCTTATAAAAGCTATTAGAAACCTTAAAAGTCTGTGTAGTATCATAAAGTCAAAATACCAAAAATACTAAATAAATTAGTTAAAAATAAAAATCATAAGGAGACATGATCAAGACAATGGTGCAGTGCTGATTTTGAATGATCTTGGTTTAGAGGCTTTGTGGGAAGCTGTTAGGAGTGATATTAGTCATTGGTTCATAATCTTTGGCTGGAAAGAAATTTGTAAGCCAATTTATCATATTTAGCATTAATTGTTCTAGTAATTATAAAATGCTCAATCTTGTTTTTCTGTGTTAATTTGATATATATTAGTTAGTATCTTAATTAAAATAGTCCATTTATTCATTATATTTCATAGTACCCTTATATTTCATTTTAACATAAAAAATTAGCAACTTAGTGTTTTGTGGAAAAAGGATGTTATCAGTGGTAATTTAGGCTCAAATCAGTGCATACAATCATATTTCAACTTTGTAGATCCATTTCATGGTTTGAATCAGTTTAATCCTTTGAAAAGCTTTAAAACAGCCTCTTAAAGGACTGTTTGGATTAACCTAGTTAAGCCTGTTAGAGTGCATTTGTGTCATTGTTTATTGTTGTTCCATGTTACATTAGCTCTAGACAACTCAGTGCAGTCATAAAAACCAAGTCTTGTTTGCATAAAAGTCAAAATGCCAAATCCCATTCCTTGACAGTTAACTGTCAAGGATTTGCAAGGTTAAATCCTTCATGTTGGTGCATAATTAGTAGACTCAGCTTAGATTAGTCTTAATTCAGCTTAATATAACATATTTAATAAGTAGGATAGATCACAAGTTCATAAAAGTCAAACTAGTTCATTTTATAAAAAGTCAAAATTTCTTAAGTCAGTTTTTGAATAAAATTTAGAATTTTATTGTGTATTCAATATTTAGATTTAGCTTGAATACTTTTGGGATATTAAAATATTGTTGCTTAACTAAATTAGAAAAATATTAGTTTACTTATAATCAGCTTATTAAGTGCTTATTCATCAGTTTCTTTTGGACCCTTTTTCTGAAAACTGTCCTGTGCAAACAGTTATATAAGTGCTTATTTGAAGTTTGTTCAGTGCTTATCTCTAGTTATAATTGCTTTTTCAGTTTACATATTAGCTTATTTAAAGTTAATTAGCTTATTCCTAGTTTCCATTTGCTTATTGAGTAGCTTATTAGCTTTTTAGCTTAATTTTATGCTTATTTCCATTCTCTAGTTCACTGTTGGATAAATAAGCTTAAAACTGAGCTTATTAGTACTTTTCATAAAAAGTAATAGTTTTAGAAATTGCTTATCTTAATGTACTTAATTAGTTTGTAAAATAAAAATTGAAAAAAAAAATGTTTTGCAAAAAGGTGGGGAGGCAGGCTCGAACCTGAGACCTCCCACCTTTACGAGAGTGTTAGAGTGTGTACCTGGATAGACTGCGCCCTTGGGTCTTTCTTGTCATGGTTTGCATAATCTATAT
>BPTQ01000002.1:176734431-176875527 GCA_019973895.1 Chrysanthemum seticuspe | reverse complement strand
TATTTTGTGAGGACTGAATACCAGTTAGCAGACATCTTCACCAAAGCTCTTCCAAGAGAACGCTTTGAGTTTATTCTTCCACGACTGGGCATGAAAAGCCTTCAACCAGAAACACTCAAACGTCTTCAGGAGGAAGACGAGGAGTAAAGGTCTATCTTCATCTATCTCCTGTATATATCTATTCGAAAATCAAAATACAAAAATCTAAAACTTAAAAAAAATCAAATAGAAAAATATAAAACTTTCAAAATCCATAAAAATTTGAAAAATTCGAAAAATCTTCAAAAAATATTGTCATTTTGTCTTGTTTCTCTCGATTCGATAATATCTACGGTCTTGATGTTTTCATTCAAAGAATGACACGGGACTTTAGATGTTGTTCGAATTTTTATAAAAAAAAATAAATAAAAATAAAAAATAAAAAAAAATTCAAAAAATCAAAAAATATTTTTGGGAGAAAGAGAAAAAATGGTTTATTGTCATTTCAGGCAGTAACCCGCTTTTCTAAGAAAGAACAGAGCCATGCTTTATCATGTTTTCAAAATTCCATGCTCTGATTCTATAAACATTTATCTGCTGAAAACGAACTGCTTTAAAAAAAAATAACTCAGTCTCTATTTTTGATAATCATCTGGACTTATTTGTCAAAATATCAATCTCTCAATCAACAACCTATGTCATTGATTGAGGGGGAGAATGATTTCAATTAAATTAAAAAGTTATTTGGCATTCAATTGTTTTCAAAAGATATTCATGCATGTTTTATCAATGGAGTTTAAAGTCTTAAAATCCGATCCTTATAAGTTAAAACGCATTCATAATCAAGTCACAATTCTCCCTAAAAGCTTTCAAAATCAATTTAAATCTATAAGAGATCACAAATCTCAAATGATTTGATAATTGTGATCGGGGGAGAATGTGTGATTTAAATTAGATTTAAACTGATAATTCGGTAAATGGTTTTACATGCTCTCCTTCCCACATGTGACAAACGATTTCAAATTTTCCATGCACATGTTGAGGGGGAGCATCTATCTTAAACCTATGATTTGAAATGTGATCACTTATCTCAATGTGCAGGTTCCCTCTAGTATGTGCAAAACTCTTTTCAAATCTCGAGGCACATATTGAGGGGGAGCAAACTCTTGAAAAACCTCATCCTTCTGAAATACTTTATCTACTTGCTTTGATAAGGGAAGTGATGTTGATATCTTTTAGAAAATGGAAATCAAAGAAGTTAATTCTTTCTCTTGCCTCCGTGTGCAAAACACTTCATGCACATGTTGAGGGGGAGCACTTGTTCTAAAAATATCAAAAACAATTCAGGTACAAAATGCTTTGATAATATATCACAAGTATCTGGATTGATTTTCAAATGGTTTTCAATTGGTTCCAAATGGCAGATGAACAATACCAAATAGACCGACCAACTTTACTTTATGTACGGTGATATAAGGATGATAAGGTTAGGTATTTGTTCCCATGATCCGCCAGAACTGGAGGGATCTACCCAGGAACTATCCACTAGTTAGTGTAGAGTTCTTAGGTATGATGATAAAAGGAGAAAAATGAGATATGGGAAGAGTGCGGACTGAGACTGAGCTAGTACTGGAATAAACCCAACAAGGTTCTAGCTATGAAGTCTTGGTAAGCACTGAAGGGGTTGAAGAATTAAAAAGAATTGAATGAGAAAAGGGTGAAAACAAATAGCCCTCCATTGATTCAACCTTAGGGCAGAAACCGGGTTTAATTCATCTGCTACTGGCGGTTACCAAGGTAACACCGGTATTGAAGACAAGACGTCATGGACCCAGTGACGCACTTCACTTCAATATTCCCAAACCACTCAAGTTCTTCTTAAAAGGGCTTGTTTCATTCTCACGGGGAACCTACATTATCTATCGACTTTCTCTTAGATATTGTTGATATTGAAGAAGGAGACCCTCTCCCTAGTCTCCGATACAGGATCCAAATATGCACAAATTGAGTCTAGAGCCACGAGATCAACAATAAATCTCATTAGGACACTTTCAATGAAGACTCTCTGTTTCACATAATGTGGAAAGAGAGATTATATCTTGAGTCCTACGCATTATCCTTGTGGTATTGCCAGAACATCTGAGTGATATGCAAACATATTCACAATGAAGATGGAAAGCCCTCTGGAGCCAACATCATACAAGCTCCTGGTGGTTGGCATGTGAGATCTATTCAATAGATCAACCATGTGACAACTGAACAGAAACAATGGGGCGATTCAATCTTTTGAATCAATCCTGGTTCAGGTTATGGATTGACGGATACCTTTGAAAAACCGGTCATTGTGCTTAAAAACTCTTTTCTTTAGCACATTGACCGTGTTCGAATATTTCAAATCAAAAGGTGTTTTATGATTGATAATTGATTTTCATTAAAACCTTCGTTGTATTGCAAAAACAATTTCTATTGTGCAATAAACGATTGTCATTCAAATCTCTTTTCATCAATCAGTGAATTTCTATTCGCTGGTTCACTCACTCCGTGTTGTCTTCTTTGAGACGTTCCGGTTTGAGAACAGCTAGAGCAGCTGCGAAACCCTGTCAAGGAAATTCTTCGGAATTATACCTGATCACAGGCAGTACTTGTACTGATCAACGGGGAACCGTGGGCCGTGTACCTCAATTCAACGAAAGTGATCAAAGACACTTTCGTGCGATTTATTGCTAACTGTTGTATGCAGGTACGTCCTACGTTTTCAGCTGATCAGAATGAAGCGGTCAATCCATAGCCGCATGCTCACTACACATTCATCTCAAAAGAAATCATGATAAGTGCATCAATGACTCTGATATTTTCACTCCATGCTTCTGCTACGCTGCTGCCAATATCATGAATCAACGAAAGCTTCCAATACTCTGATGAGAAGATATCATGATCCAGAATGTGAGCATGTCGGTCCGAATGTCACAACATCACATAATACCAACACCACAATGGATGTCTCAGAGATTTTTGTTAGCTGATGATCTCAAAAGCTGGCTCAAAATTATTATCACGTGGATCAGTAAAAGACCTCCACTTGGATTAAGTGGAATCAACGTCTACGAGCTTCGGAGCAAAGTTCTATATCAAGAATGCAAGATCAATTGTTAATGTAATATTTGTTTGTATTCTATGTAATTTTAGTATATGTTTGAGGTGTGATAAGGTTTTAAAAGGTACCATTTTGAGGGGTCGTTTAAGTCCTTATTTGATCACTTTTGTATCCGTTATTGCTTAATATCGTTCCTTTTCACTTTTTAGGTCTCTGGAAGGCAAAATGCTGGAATCGCACTTATTTGGACGAAAAGGCGCGAATATATGAAGAAAATGGCTAAAGTCAAAATCGAGACACTCACAGCTGCTGAAATTAGAAGGCGACGGCATCAGGTGCTAATTGCGACGCCGTCCCAAGATTTTTGTGATGATCCAGAACTCAAAACTCGTATTTTCAAGTGACGACGTCTAGTTGTGAAAGAGTAGGCCGTCGCTACTCAGACGGCCTAGATGCAATCCAGACGACGTCAGAAGCTGAAGAGGACGGCGTCACGGACATAAGGTGACGCTGTCGCAAGGTTAACGTGGCCAAGACGAAACCCTAATGACGGCGACACGACGGCGTCACGAAACATAAGGTGACGCCGTCGCATATGTAATCTTATATATAGAATCCGAATTTTTCAGTCTTTTGTGGAGAGTCTTTTGGAGTAAAAACCTAAAACCGAACCTAAGGTGTCTTGTACAGTATTTTAGGGTTTTAAACCCTATCTTACATCAAGATAAGTCTTTACTTCATTAATTCAATTATGTCTTTGATTATTTGTGTGTATGCTTGCATGTTCTCCATGTCCGGCTAATTTATTTGTGTGTTTGCTTAGGAAGTATGAAACTTAATTATTGAATATTGATTGGTTGTTTCTTATCTTAATTGATTAATGATCTAGTAATGCGATAGGTCATTCGTTGTGTACTTAATGCTTGATTCATCTTTGTGAACCTTAGAATATAATTACCTGAGTAGTTGTAGGCTAAACCATCCAAAGAGCGCCTTAGAGTAGGAGTTTATCATCCCTAGTGGGTTTGTAGACGAGACCCTTTGGTAAGTTCAAAGAGTTAGGGAGAAACGCATACCCTACAACTTTAGACACACAACGCAATTAAGAATAAGACGTGACAACTCAACCATCAATAGGAGATAATTAAGGAGTAATACAACCTAAGTAAACACATCTTTAAACTATCATACGAGCACACATTAATTAGACATAGACTCCCACAACCTTAGTTTAGATAATTAGATAATAGTAGAGTAATCGGTAGAAATACCAACCCCCCAAATCCAATACCCGAGATTCGTACCTTTCACTTTCATAAAACATAAAAAGATAAAAAATAATCTTCCTCAACCTTAACCTTAGCGTAGTAACTCCTTACTAGCATTCCTATTCCCCTAGAGAACGATATCAATACCCGTGGCTTACCCTAATTACTACACTCCAACGATTAGGTTCACTGCCTAGGGTGTTATAAAACTTGCTCGAAGAAAAGGAAGTTTCCTTGACCCCGAACGACGCGTGTAGCGTTATCAAGTTTTTGGCGCCGCTGCCGGGGAATAGAATAGCTAGTTAGTAGTCCACCTCATTTAGGTTTCTTTGCTTGATTCCTATCAAGTAAACTTTTTTCTCATTTTTAGCTTTCTCTTAGTCTATCCCCCTTCTTCGTAACCTTTGTTCGTAACCCCATCACTTTTCATCATGGAAGGTGATAACCCACTACCATTCATCAACCCACCACCAAATGACCCGCCAAGAGCCCGTACTCTTGGTGAATACTCGAGACCAAGCCACCTCGGCTATAGGAATACCATTGAGCTTCCCGACCAAGCCCAAACTACGGCCCTGCGATCCGACACCATCCGGTTGGTGCAAAACGGATGTGCATTCCATGGACTTTGTTCCGAAGATCCAAATCAGCATCTGAGGGATTTCCTCAAAATTGTCGATTCCATCGACCTTGATGCTACTACTCGGGAGACCACGCGCCTGCGTCTCTTCCAATTCTCTCTACGGGACCAAGCTAGTAATTGGCTTGAGCGACTTCCCGCCGGCTCCATCTCAAGTTGGGATGATCTTACTTCTCGCTTCCTTGCTCAATTTTTCCCACCGGGGAGAACCACTAAGCTTAGGAATGACATCTTGATGTTCCAACAACGTCAAGGTGAATCTCTCTACGAAGCATGGACCCGATTCAAGGACTTACTTCATAAAGTCCCTCATCACGGCATTGATCTTTGGCTCCAAGTCCAAATCTTTTATGATCATGTCAACTTCCCCACTAAGCGATCCATTGACCAAGCGGCCGGTGGAAAACTTAGTGATCTCACCGCAGAAGAATCATGGGAAATAATAGAGGACCTCGCCCTCTATGACAACGAAAGTTGGGATTACCCCCGTGAGCTGCCCAAAACCGTCAAGGCAATCTCCTTGCCTTCCATCAACTCACAACCTTCCGACCGTAGGATGATCGAACTTTAAGATCAAGTTAAATTCCTCATGAGTTCCTACGAAAATCCTAAGTCTTCACACCATGTGAACAAAGTTTCTTCCTCGTGCGAGCCGTTTTGTGATCCTCATAACACGCGCACTAGCACCCGATCCCCCGAACACGCTTCTGTTGACTACGCATCCTCGCGTATTAATGGAGCGGGAGGAAGATTCCCGACAACACCCGGACCTAGGAATTTCAATGAAACCCGTGAAGCATGGAAAAACAAGCCCGACTTCTACTGGGGACAAACCAAAGAATTCACCTCTAATGATTTCTCATGGCCCCCACCTAACGGTCCTAACCAACAAAACATCGAAGGGATGTTGCAAAACCTAGTTGCATCCCAAGAAACCCAAATGGCTAAGCTCTCGGACCGCTTTAACCATCAACAAGCCGAGATGGATAGGAAAATAGACAACCTTTTGAAAGCCATAACTAATAGTGATAAGAAGTTTAGTGCTATCTCAACTCCCGAGCCTTCAGGTATAGAGATTAAGGATCCAAGCAAGCTAACTAAGCATGTCTAATTCGTCAATACCATCGCCTTAGTTGAACCTAATGAAACAAATGACGAAGAGGACTATACACTTGTGGATGATGAAACACCCGAGGAAGTAGATGAAGTAGACATTGACTATTTCAACAAATTTCCTACGGAAGAAGAACTATCTCGCCACCCTCACTTAGTGCGTGACCTCCGTCACATGTATGTTAGGAAAAGTCCTCGAATCAAGTTTGGGAACCCTTGGAATCTTAACATACCATGTGTCATAGGACACCTTTTTGTGGCAAAAGCCTACATTGATCGCAAATCCCCAATCAACATAATGACTAGCACCTATTACAATTGGATATTGAAGAAGCCTATTCCAACTAGGCAAGACCCCAATGATCCTAATGTTAATTGCAATTTTCTCAGAAGAATTAAGGGATTGCCCGTTTATGTAGGTAGTTTCACGTTTCCTACGGACTTCATAATTGTGGATGATATTAGCACGGCCATAGACCCTAGCTTATCCCATGTTATTCTAGGAAAACCTTTCATAGAAAGCACCGGGATGACCTATGACCCCTCGTTAGGAGTAGTGCGATTCAAGAATGAGACCGATGACATAGCTTACCAAATGCCGTTTAAGATTGAGAGGTTTTCATCACTCTCTAATGATGAAAAGGAACTTAAATTGTCGGTCTATTATAGGAATGATGAGGATAGGGAGAAAGGTGTTGATTATGTTATGGCTAAGATTTTCGGATTCTATAAGGATTGCTTGAGCCTAGGACCGGAATATAGGACCAATTGGGGAGAAGATGAACTCTTAGAGAAGTGCATGTTAGGGCACTTCTACAACATGGAATCCCCCATTAGAGACCGTCAAGAGGGCGGTAATGAGAAAACGTAGGAGCACGACTACGAGTCTAGCTACAAGACTCTTAAATAAAGAAAAGCGCTTCGTGGGAGGCAACCCATGCTTAATTGTTTGCTTGTTAGTGTCATATATCTTTTATTAATTGTTTATCCTCATGTTTAAATTTGTAAAAATGCTTTATTTTGTTTTTAACCTCGTCTTAATTACATATAAAGGTATTTTACATAAAGGATAAGTGTAGGGAGGATTACACAAGTTTTCAAAAGAAACGTAAACATGAGAATAACAATTAACGAAAAGATATTTATGTTTGTTTGTTCGAGTCAAATGCTTGTATCGAGTCATAATGGATGTTTTGCAGAAATTTTTCCAGATTCTAAAGATGTAAATTTTCCAGAATTTTTTACAGAAAATCGCAGACCAGTTTTTGTCAGGATAACCTGACGGCGTCAGGATTGCAACCTGACGGCGTCAGGAAGGAGTAAAAACACCAGATTACTTTTTTCTCGTTTTCTGAGCCACTTATAAATTTTTGGAATTTTCCAGATCTTAATTTTCTTAGAAATTTTGTAAACATCCATTCCACAAGCATTATATCCTAGTTTAAATCGAGTCTTATATATATTATTACCGCCGATTTTACGCGAAGGTTTCGTTTGTTTTCTTCAAGTGTGCAGGTTTAGTTTGTCAAGAAGAAGTTACATAAGATTGGAAGGAGCTTTTCACGCAATAATTCTTCTTGAAAATGATTTAACCACCACTTTACACGGATCCTACCGAGCTAATCAGGGGAGTACTAGTTTCTTTCGTTTTTAATTACCTTCTTTTATCATAACTTTGATACTTTCGGGGAACATTGGGGACAATGTTCAGTTTAAGTGTAGGGAGGGAAAATAAAACGGGAACTTTGAAACTATGCTTATCCTTGACTATTTGCTTTGTCCAACTGTGATTGTGTAATAAACCATGAGAAAATGTCGGTTAGGGTAATTTTGGCACCAAATTTAAAATTTTTCATGACATATAGGAGTGGGCCATTAGTCTTAACAAAAGCGTCTCACGGATAGGAAGTTATATGACTAGCACAAAAACCCTTTACCACCCAAATTCCACCAAAATGTGAGGATCACCCTTAGATTAGTAGGAATTAAAAGCATTCATCTTCAATGCTTAGAGTGTGAACCGGTAGTATATTAGATTCTAGAACTTGTTTTGTGATGCATTCCGAGATCGCAAGTGAGGCTACACTTGTTTAGTTAGGAATAACTAAATGATAAGAGGCATTAGGATAACCCTTGTTTGATACCTGTAATATAATTACTTCTTCTATATCGGTTGAGTAATTCCCCCACACCCTTTGCGTTGTACTCATCTTTAGTACACGATACCCCTAGTTAACCCCTCAGAGCCTATCCTTTTCGCGGTTCTCGTGATGTTTCGGTTTTTCCGGAATATCAATGAAGAGCATTGTTTACACCCCACCCCCAAATATACACCCAAATCGCCTTAGCCTACCCCTTATGCACTCACTTTTAGTGCAAATGTTTGTTATCACCCTAAACCCTTAGTTCAATTATCAAGTTGCTTGCATAAGTTGCTAAGTCGAGTCATATCCTTTGTATACAGTTTTGGGACGATTGGGATTCATGGGAAAAGTTAAAGTTTATGAAATGACGGGAAGGGAACGTTAAATTCAAATTCCCTTTGTTTGCGTAATAATGTACCCCAAGTGTTTTGATCTTTTCAAATCTGGTCAAATTAGTGTTAGAGTAATAAAAACTCAAGTGTAAGGATATGCCTGCAAATCCCTAGTATTTTGATGTTATCGTAGAGGATGGTAGAGTAAAAGTGTATGAAAAAAAAATCGAAAAAAAAATAGAAAAAGAGAAAAAAAAAATAGAGTAAAAAAAAATAAATAAATAAAAAAATAAAAATAAAAATAAAAATAAAAATACGGGCTACCATCCTACATCTATCCTTTAAATTTATGTTTATTTATTTCAGTTATCTAGAGTTTAGAGTGTCGAGTCTTGGCTTAGCAACGCCATTCTTCATATGCATTTAACATAGAGATTTTTGACTTGCCACCACTAAATAGCCTATCCCACCAAACCCTTTATTTCCCTACCGTAAGCCTAACATTACAACCCTTTAAAAGACCTCTTTGATAGTCTTTCCTAGGTGCTTACGCCAAAGCGATGGAGGTTTGATCTATTCTCAAGCCTATGGTAATCTATGTACTAGGACCGGTTAATGAGTGTTTATCTTCCATTTCCTATTTGTTATATTTCATATATACACCCGAGAGAGATGTGAGTATCCAAACACCCCATGTGAGGTGCTAGTATGTAATTTCCGTGCTTGTTATGACTTTTGCGGGGCTTATATGTGTTGTGGACCGTTTTGAATTAATGCTTCATGACCCCTAACTTATAAATTAATTGGCTAAAAGCACATTTGCTTGAAGACAAGCAAATAACAAGTGTAGGGATATTTGATAAGGTTTTAAAAGGTACCATTTTGAGGGGTCGTTTAAGTCCTTATTTGATCACTTTTGTATCCGTTATTGCTTAATATCGTTCCTTTTCACTTTTTAGGTCTCTGGAAGGCAAAATGCTGGAATGGCACTTATATGGACGAAAAGGCGCGAATATATGAAGAAAAGGGCTAAAGTCAAAATCGAGACACTCACAGCTGCTGAAATTAGAAGGCGACGGCGTCAGGTGCTAATTGCGACGCCGTCCCAAGATTTTTGTGACGATCCAGAACTCAAAACTCGTATTTTCAAGTGACGACGTCTAGTTGTGAAAGAGTAGGCCGTCGCTACTCAGACGGCCTAGATGCAATCCAGACGACGTCAGAAGCTGAAGAGGACGGCGTCACGGACATAAGGTGACGCCGTCGCAAGGTTAACGTGGCCAAGATGAAACCCTAATGACGGCGACACGACGGCGTCACGAAACATAAGGTGACGCCGTCGCATATGTAATCTTATATATAGAATCCGAATTTTTCAGTCTTTTGTGGAGAGTCTTTTGGAGTAAAAACCTAAAACCGAACCTAAGGTGTCTTGTACAGTATTTTAGGGTTTTAAACCCTATCTTACATCAAGATAAGTCTTTACTTCATTAATTCAATTATGTCTTTGATTATTTGTGTGTATGCTTGCATGTTCTCCATGTCCGGCTAATTTATTTGTGTGTTTGCTTAGGAAGTATGAAACTTAATTATTGAATATTGATTGGTTGTTTCTTATCTTAGTTGATTAATGATCTAGTAATACGATAGGTCATTCGTTGTGTACTTAATGCTTGATTCATCTTTGTGAACCTTAGAATATAATTACCTGAGTAGTTGTAGGCTAAACCATCCAAAGAGCGCCTTAGAGTAGGAGTTTATCATCCCTAGTGGGTTTGTAGACGAGACCCTTTGGTAAGTTCAAAGAGTTAGGGAGAAACGCATACCCTACAACTTTAGACACACAACGCAATTAAGAATAAGACGTGACAACTCAACCATCAATAGGAGATAATTAAGGAGTAATACAACCTAAGTAAACACATCTTTAAACTATCATACGAGCACACATTAATTACACATAGACTCCCACAACCTTAGTTTAGATAATTAGATAATAGTAGAGTAATCGGTAGAAATACCAACCCCCCAAATCCAATACCCGAGATTCGTACCTTTCCCTTTCATAGAACATAAGAAGATAAAAAATAATCTTCCTCAACCTTAACCTTAGCGTAGTAACTCCTTACTAGCATTCATATTCCCCTAGAGAACGATATCAATACCCGTGGCTTACCCTAATTACTACACTACAACGATTAGGTTCACTGCCTAGGGTGTTATAAAACTTGCTCGAAGAAAAGGAAGTTTCCTTGACCCCGAACGACGCGTGTAGAGTTATCAAGGTGACCTCCCTTAGGGGGAGATTGTTAGGAATTAGAAATTCCAGGTATTAAAGAGTCAGTCACCTCAAGTATATGTAATCGTTAGAAAGCTCGTAGTCGTAGTTCTTTTAAGTTAAGTAGTATTTAGTTTCGTAACACCGTGGAGGACGGACGGGTCTTTACCCACTGTCTGCCTGATCCACAGCCCGTTGTGTGGCGTTTTATTGTAAGACTATAAATACTCTCTACCTTCCAAGGTAGAGAGTTGGAGCTCATAATAATATCTTTCACTTTCTCTCACTAAGTTCCCAAAACCTCTAACTTTCTCTCTCTAAAACATTCTTGTACGCCCACTTGTGTTAATGGTTTGTTGTGTATGTGAAATCCTGTATCTTACAGCTAGTAAGACTACACTTGTGTAGTTAGGAATAACTAAATGATAAGAGGCATTAGCATAACCCTTGTTTGATACCCGTAATATAATTACTTCTTCCACATCGGTTGAGTAATTCCCCCACACCTTTGCGTTGTACTCATCTTTAGTACACGATACCCCAAGTTAACCCCTCAGAGCCTATCCTTTTCGCGGTTCTCGTGATGTTTCGGTTTTCTGGAATATCAATGAAGAGCATTGTTTACACCCCACCCCCAAATGTACACCCAAATCGCCTTAGACTACCTTATATGCACTCACTTTTAGTGCATTATTGTTATCACACTAAACCCTTAGTTCCATTATCTAATTGCTTGCATAAGTTGCTAAGTCAAGTCATATCCTTTGTACACAGTTTTGGGACGATTGGGACTCATGGGAAAAGTTAAATTTTATGAGATGAAGGGAAGGGAACGTTAAATTCAAATTCCCTTTATTTGCATAATAATGTACTCCAAGTGTTTTGATCTTTTCAATTCGGGTCAAATTAGTGTTAGAGTGTTAAAAACTCAAGTGTAGGGATGTGCCTATAAATCCCTATCATTTTGATGTTATCGTAGAGGATGGTAGAGTAAAAGTGTAAAAAAAAAAGAAAAAAAAAAGAAAAGAAAAGAAAACATACGGGCTACCATCCCACATCTATCTTTCAATTTATGTTTGTTTGTTTCAGTTATCTAGAGTTTAGAGTGTCGAGTCTTGGCTTAGCAACGCCATTCTTCGTATGCTTGTAACATAAATATTTTTGACTTGCCACCACTAAATAGCCTATCCCACCAAACCCTTTGTTTCCCTACCGTAAGCCTAACATCACAACCCTTTAAAAGACCTCTTTGATAGTCTTTCCCAGGCAAAATGCTGGAATGACAAAATGCTGGAATGACACTTATTCGAAAAGGCGCGAATATACAAAGAAAATGGCCAAAGTCATTAATCGAGACACTCAAGCTGTTGGAACTGAAGGGGACGACGTCAGGAGTTATCTGCGACGCCGTCGGACGACTTTTGTGACGGCTCAGTAGCCAAATTGCTCATTTGCAAGTGACGGCTTCAGGTTTTAAAAGAGTAGGGCGTCGCAACTCAGACGGCCTAGATTTGATCCAGACGACGCCAAAGACTGAAGGGGACAACATCACAAGCATAAGGTGATGTCGTCGCAAGACTAACGTGGCCAAGATGAAAGAGGCGACACGACGGCGTCACAAATTAAAAGGTGACGCCATCGCATTTGTAATCATTATATATAGAATCCGAATTTTTTAGTTTTCAATGTGTAGTCTTTTGGAATAAAAACCTAAACCAAACCAAGGTTGTCTTGTACAGTATTTTAGGGTTCAATACTCTATCTTACATCAAGATAAGTGTTTTACTTCATTAATTCAATTATGTCTTCAATTAATTGTGTGTATGCTTGCATGTTCCCCATGTCCGGCTAATTTACTTGTGTGTTTGCTTAGGGAATATGAAACTTAATTATTGAATATTGATTGGTTGTCTATTATCTTAATTGTTAATGATCTAGTATTGCGATAGGTCATCTGTTGTGTAGTTAATGCTTGATTAATCTTTGTTGAACCTTAGCTTATAGTACCTAGAGTCATTGTAGGCTAAACCATCCGAAGAGTACCTTAGCGTTAAGTTTATAAATCCTAGAGATTTTGTAGGCGATAACCTTTGGTAGTTTCAAAGAGTTAGGGATAAACGCATACCCTACGACCTTAGACACACAACGCGATTAAGAATAAGGACGTGAGAATTCAACCACCAATAGGAGATAATTAAGGAGTAATAAAACCTAAGTAAACACATCTTTAAATCATCATACGAGCACACAATAATTAGACATAGACTACATACACCTTAGATTAGATAATTAGACAAGTAGAGTAATCGGTAGAAATACCAACCCCCAAATCCAATACCCCAAGATTCGTACCTTTCCATTTCCTAAAAACATAAAAAGATAAAAAATAATCTTCCTCAACCCCAACCTTAGTGTAGTAACTTCTCACTAGCACTCCTATTCCCCTAGAGAACGATATCAATTCCCGTGGCTTACCCTAATACTACACTACAACGATTAGGTTCACTGCCTAGGGTGTTGAAAAACTTGCTCGACGAAAAGGAAGTTCCTTTGACCCCGAACGACGCGTGTAGCGTTATCAATAGCATTTACATCTTGTGTTGTAAACTCCCTGTAGTAAATAAGATATACAATTTATATAGATCTTGTATATATTAGTATCGCATTTAGAAATATGAATTGACTTCATCTTCAAGATTTCATTATAATAAAGTTCCATATTCTATATTTGTGTGTTTTAATATAAATCTATTTCTTTATCACATTCATTGCTTTGGAATGTTGTTATCAGTGGATGATGTAACAAGTGGTATCTCAGCAAAGTCTTTCTTTGAAGGCTTGTCAAATTGAATATTTGATTGACCGTTAACCATGTTTGTCTTATCATTGTTTGGAGCCGCCTTTTCGTCAATTTCATGAACCTAAAAGTATTGAACTTGTTTTGCTTTTATGATAAAAACGGATGCACTAAATACATCAAACGGGTGCCTAAAGTTCCTCAAAAAGATGCACTAAAGTGCCTCAAATAGATGCACTAAAGTTATAGATGATAATGAACACACCCATTAATGTAAATAATAAAACAAATGAACTTACTAAATGTAATAGAGGTGAAGGGCTAAAGCTGTCTATTAACAATAAAATTTCTTGTGCCATTGGGAGTAAGAAATATGAACCTACAAATATAGTTGAACAAAAAGATAGCAATAAACATACAAAGAACTAGTCATGTTATGAACGAACTAATCTTATTATAAACTTAACTTGCATGTTCAAAAGATGCATTTTTCATTGATGAGTGATGCTACAATCAGAATACAATGTCTCATAATATATAGTAAGCTAAACAAAAACTGGCAAATAAGATTTTTACAAGCTAAGCAACGACTATTTTCAAATTCTTGCAAAATCTGAAACATTCAAAGAATCCTATCAAATTTTCTACCTTTTGATGCCTATAAAGTCGTCATCTTGTAACAAATCATCATCAAAGTTCAACCAATAACCAATGTCATCTTCTCGTCTGACAAAATCATCTTCGTCACTAAAATTATCCATTCCAGGAAGTTGCATATGGGTCAGGTCAAATGTGTATTTGCTAAACATAACCTGAATTAGTTGAACAATCATCATGAGTTGAACAATCATTATGTAATATTCCATACAGTTGCCTTATTTTTTTAATACATATGCTCTAAAATGGACATATATTAGTATATTGCCAAACACAGCTTAATAATCCTCATGCAATATTCCATACAGATGCCTTATTTTTCTAATACAGATGTACTAAAATGTACAGAAATTATTATATTGCCAAACACCCTCAATGTTTATTACATCGCTGAATAATCCTTATACAGTATTACATACCCTCAATGCTTCATTACATCAAGACAAAACCTAATGGAAAATTGATGATCAAATCCATTCAGGATGGACCCTTCATACCTCGACAAGTCCAAGACCCTGGAAATGCTAATGCAACACCTCCCGTCCCACCATTTTTTCATCTTCAAAAAGAATCGGAATACTCTGAAGAGGATCAGAAGAAAGTCGAAGCAGATAACATGGCAATTCATATTGTCCAACTAGGTTTACCAAGAGACATCTTTGCTGCTGTAGACAGTTGTGAAACTGCTTTCGATATGTGGGAACGTGTTAGACGACTTTGTCATGGAACATAAATTGGTCAACAAGACACAGAGAACAAGTTGCTAACTGCTTGGGAGAAGTTTACATCTACTCCAGGAGAATCCATTGAATCCTACTATGGAAGATTCTGCACTTTAATGAATGAGTTGATCAGAAACAAGTTGACACCCAGAACTATCGTGAGCAACATCAAGTTCTTGAACAATCTACCAGAAGAATGGGGACGATATGTCACTATTGTCAACCAAACAAAAGACTTACATCAAGTGAACTTTGATCAACTCAACGATTTTCTGAAACAAAACCAAAATGAAGTAAATGAAGTCAGACAAGAAAGATTAGCAAAGAATCATGATCCATTGGCACTCATTGCAAAGACTCAAACTCCAGTGAATACACAACAACAAGCTTCATCATCTTCCACTAACAACAACTTGCAGCAATACATCCCTCAACAACAAAACTATCCACCTGATCAACAACATTACCAGGAACAAGGAATCACTGATCTTGAAATGGAACCAGAAGAAGCTTTGTCTCAAGTATTCTCTTTATTGGGTAAAGCATTCAGAGGTCGCTATTCCACACCAACTAACAACAACCAACGGATTTCATCAAACACTCGCAACAGGCAAATTGCACAGCCGGGTGTGTACATGGGTAATCAAAGACAAATGGTTGGAGTAAATGCGAACCCCCAGGGATATGCTACTGGATTTCGCATGGGTAATCAAGCGGTTCCGAATCAGGGTAATCAGATGGGTCAGAATGTTGGGAATAGAGCAGTGGGAAATCAGAATGGGAATGTTGCAGCACCAGTCGTTGGGAATTATGGAAATGTGAATCAGGGTAATCAGGTTACGTGTTATAACTGTCAAGGATTGGGTCACATGTCAAGGAATTGTCCAACTAAGCCGAAAAAGAAGGATCTTGCGTATCTTCAGAAAGCCATTATGTTGGTACAAAAGGAACAATCTGGACTTCAATTGAGTGCTGAGGAACATGACTTTATGGCTATTATGGATGATTTGGAAGACCTCGAGGAACTCAATGCAAACTGCATCTTCATGGCAAATCTTCAGGAGACTAAGTACGACACTGATTCTGACGCACCTCCTGTCTATGACGCCAACGCAGTATCTGAGGTACCAATCATTGATCCATGCTATAACAATGTCATATTTGATGTGTTTACTCATGACGAACAGCATTCTGTGACATCAGCACCTACTTATGATACATACCTGGACAATCCGAGTTGTAGCAATACTAACTCTGAGACTCCAGATGTGGATCCTAGTGGAGACTGTGTGGCACAAAATACTGAGACTGATGAGGAAACACATGCTTATTTTGAATCATTAATCAATAAATGTGGCATTGAAATTGAGAAAGTCAAAAAGGTCAATCGCGATGTTAAGGCCGCGAATGCTAAATTGACCGCTGAGCTTGAGAGTTACAAGGAGAACGCAAAAGCCTTTGAATTTCATAAAAACAAAGAATCAGAATTAGAAATTGGTTATCGAAATTTGGTTTCTAAAGAACAACTTTTGCAAATCAAGTATAACACACTTGATGTGAATTTGAACTTAAAAATTAAATCTTTAAACAAGGAAATTTCTGATTTAAATAACCAACTTTCTGAACAAAAAGAAATGTTTTCTAATCTTGAAAAAGAGAAGAAGCAGTTGATTACTGATTTTTCAAAACGAGAAGATTCTCTTCTTGATGAAATTCTTGATAAAAATGAAAAAATCCAAACTCTGGAAAATTTGCTTCTTAAAACGGGTCATTCTGCTCAAACAATCAAGATGCTTTCTAATCAAGTAAATCCGCGTTTTCATACTAATAATAGAATGGCACTTGGTAATGACCCCTCTTCGTTCCTCAAGAAAGCTCAGAAATCTCAGAATGTGTTAAACAATGGAAATGTTTTGCATGAACCCATTATTGTTCGTGATTCTCTTGAAACGTTAGAACTATCTGAGGAGAGTAGATCAAAAATGAAACAAAAGAATTCGGAAATCAAACCAATTGATTATAACAAATGGAACAAAATTAACGGAATTACTTTTGTTAATCAAAAAGAAAAGTCAAAGTTCTCCATCACACCAAGTGTTTCAAACAAAGAGTCAACACCTGTTTCAAAATCTGTTTCAAAACCAGTTGTTGTCTCAAATTCTCTTTCGAACATTGAACAAATGTCTTCAAACAATCCTTTTAACACAAGTGATGTGAGAAGTATTTTAGAAAATGTGAAAACTAGAATTGTGGATCTTCAAGACACTGTTAAAACTAAAATCACTATTACACCTAACAACTGGTTCTCTAGTTTTGACATCGAACAAAGAAAGTTTTTTGAAACTCAAATTGCCCCTCAGCTGAATGCCATCAGTGCAAGGGTAATTCATTTTGAACAAGCGTTTTTGAAAGAAACAGCTGACTTTGTCAAGGACCACAAATCCCTGGTAAAGCAAGCTAATGACTGTGTTGAACAAATCAAAGTTTTGGAAATTTTAAATGACTCTCTCTTCAAAGATGTTCTGACTACCGATATTATGTCCATCATTTTGCAAACATATTCTGTTGAAGATCATGAAAGACTCCAGTCTGAGACCTCCAAAATTGTTTCCAAATATGAAAAAGCACTTGAGAAACTTGAAAAAGAAAATGTCTCATATTTTAAACAACTTGATCGAAAAACTGAGGAATGCAAGTATGACAAACTGTCGTATGAGCGTGCCTACAATGACATGAAAGCGAAAAATGATCTTTTGAGGACTCAGCTGGAATGTCAAAAAGGAAAGGCAGTGGATACTGTGATTACAAAACCATTGACTGCGGAGAAAGCAAATGTTCCCAAACCGGTTTCCAAACCAAAAATGTCTGTTTCTATGCCTCCTCCAAAAGTCAATGAGAAAAATGTTTCATCAAAACCAGTCACTCCACCTGCCTTGACTAAACAAAATGTTGATAAAGGAAAAGCGGTTATTGAGAAACCAAAAGTTTTAGCTCCTGGCCTTTTTAAGATGAGTACCACTAATGCGTCTGCCTCCACATCTAAAACATATGGAACAAACGACATAAGTTTAGAAAAGCACTCTAAAGAGACTAGGAAAGCTAAAACCACTTCTCTAGATAAGATTGTGAATCCTAATGAGTGTGCCTTACCTTCTACAGGACTAGGAAGCACCTCTAGGAGCAGCAGACTAAAGCCTAAGAGCAATACAAGGAACAATAGAGTCTCGCTTGCCTCTAAGAGTAGTCGCTTGAATAAAGAGAAGAAAGTAGAAGAACACCCTAGGAGTTTACCGCTTTGTAATAAGAAAGACATTTCATCTGAATGTAATGAACCTATGAAATCTGTTAAGTTTAATGAATCTGTTGAATCTGTTTGTTTAACTTGCAAGAAATCTTTAACTAATGTTCATGATGATTGTGTTTCTAAGAATGAGATTGTTAAGCCTGTTAAGAAGAATGTTCCCAAAAGAACTTATGCTAAACGAATAGGAAGACTAGTTGCGAGACTTAGGCTTTACACTACTGATAGGGAGCATAATGTTTACTTTAGGGATGACATTTGGAAACCAACGGGTAGAACTTTCACACTCCATAATGGTAGAATGAGTGATAAACCTATCTTACCATTAGATAACTTCTATGAGTGTGATCAGGATTTTACCTCTAACCCAAAGGAACCAAAATCGAAATGGTTTCCAAAATCTTCTTCTTCTGTGATTGGCAGGTTATCGAAATATGTCTTTGGATCGTCGACTCGGGTTGCTCCAAGCACATGACCAGGAATCTGAAGCTGCTGATCAATTTCGTCTGGCAATTCATGGGAACCGTACGTTTCGGAAATGATCATGTAGCAGCTATCATGGGTTATGGAGATCTACCTTTTGGAAATTATTTGATCACTCGGGTTTACTATGTCCAAGGGTTGGGACACAATTTGTTTTCAGTCGGGCAGTTCTGTGATGCAGATTTAGAGGTTGCTTTTAGGAAAAATGCTTGCTTCGTTAGAAACTTGGATGGCACTGATCTCTTAACTGGGAATCGTGATACAAACTTGTATGCTATCGACATCAATCAAATGGCCTCTTCATCACCAATATGTCTTATGAGACGAGCATCTGGAACACAGTCCTGGTTGTGGCACAGACGGTTATCCCATCTCAATTTTGACACCATCAACAATCTTGCTAAAGACAACATCGTCAATGGACTTCCAAAGTTCAAATACACCAAGGATCACCTATGTCCATCATGTGAACAAGGAAAAAGCAAAAGAGCATCATATAAACCCAAAACCGTACCTAGTTCGGAAGCAAGGTTGCATATGTTGCACATGGACTTATGTGGCCCAATGAGAGTTGAAAGCATTAATGGGAAAAAGTATATTCTTGTTATCGTCGATGATTATTCAAGATATACATGGGTTAAGTTTCTGAGATCAAAAGACGAAGCACCAGGCATCAGCATCACCTTTCTTAAGCGTATTCAAGTACTTCTTCAAGCTCCAGTAAGAGTTGTAAGAACAGACAACAGCACAGAATTCACTAATCAGGAGTTAAGAACTTATTTTGAAGATGTTGGAATTACACATCAGACATCAGTTGTTAGAACTCCACAGCAGAATGGGGTAGTTGACAGAACTCTTGTGGAAGCTACTCGCACAATGCTAATCTATTCTAGTGCACCGTTATTTCTATGGGCTGATGCTGTTGCCACTGCTTGTTTCACTCAGAATCGATCCCTAATCCATCCTAGATTCAATAAAACCCCGTATGAGCTTGTGAACAACAGAAAACCTGATATCTCTTACTTTCACGTATTTTGCGCTTTGTGCTATCCGACGAATGACAGAGAAGATCTAGGTAAATTGAAAGCTAAAGGTGATATTGGAATCTTCATTGGATATTCAGATAACTCGAGGGCATTCAGGGTGTATAACAAAAGAACTAGGAGGATCATGGAGACGATGAATGTGAAATTTGATGAACTTTCACATATGGCTTCTGAGAAACTCGCTCTAGAACCCGCACTAAACCGACAGACTTCTGGACACATCAGTTCAGGACTCGTACCTCAAAGAGCTCAATAAACTTCGTTTGATAATCCTAGAGAACAAGAATGGGAGAATTTCTTCGAGTTAATGTTCGATGAATACTATGGTGGAACTTCGACAAATGCATCAAACCATCATTCCGCTGTACCCGCTCAAAATCATCCTCCACCACCAACAGAAGATGCATCTACAACGGTCGAAACAAATGCACCAACTCCATCTACATCATCTACATCTACTCCAGTTATTGCACCTGTTATACCAGCAGTTGATGAGCAAAACCAACACCAGAACGATGCAACGTTAGATGAAGACTTATTTGAAAACCCGTTTGCTATGGAATCAGCTGAATCTTCTTCAAGCTTACGAGAACCATCTAACTCGCATACGTATAACCAACGGTATCCTTCTACTCTGAAGTGGACAAAAGACCACCCAATTGAACAAGTTATTGGTGAACCTTCAAGGCCAATTCAGACGAGACGCCAACTTGCCACCGCTTGCGACTTATGCATTTACCTTTGCTCAATTAGCAATATAGAGCCAAAGAACATTCGCGAGGCAATGGCAGATCCCGCATGGATAGAAGCAATGCAGGAGGAACTTCTCCAATACCGTCTTCATGACTCTTGGGAAATGGTTCCACGACCCATTGACGTTCGCGTCATTGATCTTAAATGGTTATGGAAGAACAAACAGGATGAAGAAATGACTGTAATTCGCAACAAAGCTCGTCTTGTGGCCAAAGGATACAGACAAGAGGAAGGGATGGACTTTGAAGAGTCATTCGCGCCGGTAGCTAGACTTGAGGCAGTCAGGATTTTCTTAGCCTATGCAGCTCACAAAAACATAACGGTTTATCAGATGGACATTAAGACCGCGTTCTTGAATGGAACTCTGAAAGAAGAAGTGTACGTGAGTCAGCCAGAAGGATTCATCGACTTGGAACATCCAGACTACGTCTACAAACTCAAAAAGGCAATCTATGGTTTGAAACAAGCTCCGAGAGCGTGGTATGACGAACTGTCCTCTTTCCTTATCCAAAAAAATTTCACCAAAGGAACAGTTGATCCTACCTTGTTTACACAAAAATGCAAAAACGACATTTTGATTGTTCAAATTTATGTGGACGACATCATCTTTGGGTCCACTAATCCGAATCTTTCAAAACACTTTGAAAATCTCATGAAAAGCAAATTTGAAATGTCCATGATGGGGGAACTAAAATTCTTTCTTGGTTTACAAATACATCAGTCCCCTCGTGGAATTTTTATAAATCAAGCTAAATACACAACTGAGATTTTGAAAAATCATGGTATGGATAACTGTGACTCGGTCGGAACACCAATGGTAACTTCACCGAAAATTGGAGCCGATTTGTTTGGGAAACCTATTGATCCGAAGAAATATCGGAGCATGATTGGTTCTCTCATGTACCTCACTGCTAGTCGACCAGATATTCATTTTGCTGTTTGCTTATTAGCACGGTTTCAGGCAAAGCCTACCGAACTGCACCTCAAAGAGGTTAAACGGATCTTTCGGTACCTGAAGACATCCATTCACATGGGACTTTGGTATCCGAAGGAATCCGGATTTGATCTAATTGCCTTTTCAGATGCGGACCACGCAGGTGATCAAGTTACAGCAAAAAGTACATCTGGAGGAGCATAATTTTTGGGTGAAAAGTTAGTCAACTGGTCTTCAAAGAAACAAGATTGCACTGCACTTTCAACCGCTGAAGCTGAGTATGTGTCTCTATCTGCGTGTTGTGCTCAAGTTCTATGGATGAGAAAACAACTAACAGATTATGGCTTTAATTTCGATAAAATACCTATGTATTGTGACTCGAAAAGTGCCATAGCCATATCATGCAATCCTGTTCATCACTCAAAGACTAAGCATATCCGTGTCCGCTATCACTTCATCAAAGAGTACGTCGAAAATGGTACTGTTGAATTATTCTTCGTGAAGACTGATTACCAACTCGCCGATCTATTAACTAAAGCCCTTCCAAAAGAAAGGTTTGACTATTTAGTTCGACGAATTGGAATGCGAAGCCTAACCCCTGAGGAGTTAGAACGTCTTCTCGAATCTTCTTGATAATGATTTTCCAAACAGCTTCGCTGTAAATATTTTTGAAAAACAAAATACAAAATTTGAAAAACCAACAAAAGCAAAATATAAAAATATAAATCTTTAAAAAATACAAAAACAATAGAAAATCAAAAATCCAAAAATATTCTTCTCACGACATGTCTCTTGTATAATCGATATTCTGTACGTTTCTAGAAATGTCATTCAACAATGATACGGGCATGTACAGATGCTTTAGCGAGAGTTCTTTAATTATTTTCTAAAACATGTCGTTTCTCAAAATTTCTTCATAAAATGGCTTTCGTATACTTCAGTACGAAACCCGGACTAAAATGATGACTTTTGATTATTTTTCAAATCAAAACTCGTGTTTTTTTAATGAAAATCACTAGTGTACGCTTCAGTGCACTACATTTAAAAATGGTGAGAAATCATCATCATCTTGAGCACCTTTTTCAAGATTGTGCAAAAAGATTTTCAAAATCTTTCAAAATATTTTGTGCTCAAGATAACTCCCTCTAAAACCCTTTAATTGATTATGCTTTATTAAAGGGGGAGTACAAAACAAAAATGTTCCAAATTCATGCTTAAATCATATCCGTTTGTCTCCCTAAAAGATTCTAAAATGTTGTTTAATCCGTTGATATCAAAAATATCACGAATATGCTATTTTTGAGGGGGAGGAGACGTGATTAAAATGTGATCAAAAAGTTTTAATGATCGTTGTTTGAATCTCAAAAAGAGCTCAACTCAGTTGAAACCAATGAATTGACGAGGAATCAAAGTCAGTAAATGTACCATCTCGAGAAACTTTATATGACTTGACCAGGACGGGTAATAATTTCAAGCTAGTTCTCTAATGATGTAAACGTGTCTCGAATCGGTCTTGTTCATTTAAAGTCGATCAATTCAAAAAGTGCAAACTCTACCCTCTATGTG
The DNA here is from genome assembly GCA_019973895.1 of Chrysanthemum seticuspe. Lineage (NCBI taxonomy): Eukaryota > Viridiplantae > Streptophyta > Magnoliopsida > Asterales > Asteraceae > Chrysanthemum > Chrysanthemum seticuspe. The sequence continues at coordinate 176,852,420 of BPTQ01000002.1, read as the reverse complement.
CATATTTATGTCAAAACTTATAAGCACATGTGAAGGGGGAGTGTTTCTGAAAGTATAAAACTCTCAGAGTGTTCCAAACATGTTTTCAATCATAAACACTCTGTGAGATTTTCAAGAAAAATGGTTTTATGGCAACAATAGGACAGTCATGGAGTTATAAGGTGACTATTGATAGGAAATCCGTCCTATGATCCGCCAGAGCCGGAAGGATCTACCCAAGGACATCTCAAATAGTTAGTATTAGAAGTCCTTAGGAATGATTGAAAAAAGGAGTAATGTGAGAAAGGAGAAAGAAGGGGTTGAAGAATTAAAAAGAAAAGTAATGAAAAAGGGTGAAAAGAAATAGCCCTCCATATTCAACCTTAGGGCAGAAACCGGGTTCAATTCATCTGCTACTGGTTGTCACTAGATGACACTGGTATTGAAGACAAAGACGTCATGGACCCAGTGGCGCACTGCACTAAACCTTCTAGCCACTCAATTCCTCTTAAAATGGATTTGTTTCATTCTCACTGGGAACCCTACATAATCTATTGACTTTCTCTTAGAGATTGTTGGTATTGAAGAAGGAGACCCTCTCCCTAGTCTCCGCTCAGGAAAACCAAAATGCACTATTGAGTCTAGAGCCACAAGATTCACCAAAAGATCTCATAGGAACACTTGACATGACATCGCTTGTTGTTCATCAATAAGGACACAAGTGATATATTCTAGAGTCGTACGCAGATCTTAGCAATCTGCCAGAACATTTATGAGAAGTTTCACATCTGTGATCTTCAGTGATTGAATGGAAACTCCTGCCAGGGTCAACATCAAGCAGCCCTGACAGCAGGTCACTTCGGTAACTCCCCGTGGATTACGCTTAGTGTGTCTCAAACGGTCTACAGTCGTGGGGTGATGCTTCGGTATACCTCAGCGACTCATCTGAACTGTAGATGTACTTCGGTATATCGCGTTATCTCACTTGTAGGACTCCAGTTCAGGAACGGCCTCTGTGAGAATTAGAGACGTGTTTTCACACTATGCTGTTAACACCCTCGAAATTCAAACTTGTAAGTGCCGGAATCCGCTTATTACTAACCTGTTTTATGTTTTCTTCTTATGGAAGCTCCGGAGCGGATTGATCGTGCAGATTTTCCACATGCTCATACCAACAACACATGAATGTTCTCATCAAAATCAAAGGCAACACAAAGTCAAAGATGATTCTTCGTCAATGTCAAAGAATCTACAAAGTTTAAAGACTCGAGAACTACATCATTGGTAACCAAAAGATAAATAGAAGTGTGAGCATGGTGGAGAAAGACGTGGAGACACCAAACCAACGAAGTTGACAATGGCAGACAACCACATTAATTGATCACAAAGCATGAAGGAACAATGAATCAAGACTATTCTATATCTACGCACAAAGTTCTAGCTCGATAAAAGTAAAGACCAAATCAAGTGGAGCATCTTTTGAATGACCACCTCTTAGGGGGAGATTGTTAGCCTTAATAGTTTTATTAGAAGTGATGGTCATTCACGTTTAGAAACTTTGTAACGTGTGTTAGATATCATGATAGAATAGTCAACGGGCTCGTGGATTGGACTAAGCTAAATGGGTATTAGTTTAGTTAAGCTTGCCTTATATCCAATCTAACCCATGTCCAAGCCCACGAAAGCCCATGGAAAGCCTTTTAGGGCATCATGTATTCCAACTATAAATACCCCTCAAATGGTCATTTGAGGGGTGTGCTTGAAAGTGTGTGTGTGTGTGTGTTCTTTCTTTGGAATATACAACTTATTGTGTTTATCTTTTCTCTCCACATACACGGTTTTAACATCAAGTCACCATCTTTCTTACCTTATTTCTACGCTTTGTTTGTGTTTGGGTTTCATGAGTTCTACGCATAACTGTGGTTAACGTGGGTATTTCGTGATAAGGTTGATATAGTAGTGGTCCTACACTTATTTTTTAGATACAAATGCACTAAATGTACACATACTAGTATATTTTCCAAACACCCCCAATGTATATTAAATGAATTCAATGATGCCGAACATACAAAAACATCAAATGATTTTGAATAATCCTTATGCAATATTAGTATATTGCCAAACATAAAAAAATACCAAATGAGTTTAATAATCCTTATGCTATATTTCATACGGATACATTATTTTTTTTAATGCAGATACACTAAAATATACACAATTTTACTAACACTAATTCATATACTAGTTAGTTAATATGGAACAAGAAAAACTAATAAGAATATAAATTTCATAATTATATTATGGTTTAATTTTTTACTTACCGCCATTAAGAGTCTTGTCCCTCCGACAATTAAAGAGCTTTTGTATTGATTGCGGGTTTTCTTCATTGTTTCCAACAAATACGTACACCAATCCATTTTCACGATGTCTTATTCTTTCTTGTTGCATGACATAAACTTCTGGATGACGGTTCCGAGTTTTGGACACTCACGGATGATTGAGAAAAACACTACAAGTAAGTTAAATTTGAACTCTCTCCCATTATGATGTTCTTACAAGAGTTTTTGCACCACACTTTTTATGTATAACATATCATCTGGATATTCATATTTACTCATAATTATTATAATATAGATGCACTAAAATATTCCATAAAGATGCATTAATCTTACACACAGATTCCTTAAGACCTGACCCATTAACCACTAACATATAACCTTCCACAAACACCTGATGCACCAACCACTAACATGTAACCTGATGCACCTATTGCATCATTTACTGCATCAAACAGACATATGCACATACAATTTTTTTGAAAAGTATAACTAACTTACGCATAACCTATTCCTAATGCACTAATTCAAACAAATAGATGTCCTAAGGTGTGTTGTGATTCACTAATCATACAAACAGATGTCTTACACACATATTCTCTAATACTTGATGCACCAACCACTAACATACATGTAACATGATGCACGTAATGCATCACTATGTAAAATTTATTGCAATAAATATACATACGCACATGCAAAAACTTTTTGAAATACAAAACTAGGCTACACACAACCTAATCGAACTTTATATGGCATAAATAAACACCGACGCGTAGATGCATTAATCTTACACACATATTCTCAAATATATGATGCACCAACCCTGAACATATAGCCTTACACAATATTTGATGCACCAACCACTAACATGTAACCTAATGCACCAACCACTAACATGTAACCTGATGCACCTATTGCATCACATTTTAAATCTACTGCATCAAAAATACATATGGACATGCATTTAACCTGATGCACCAACAAACAAACACAGATGCACTCATATATGTTATAATTCAATAATAATGCATTATCATGCCCTAACATTTAACCTTATGCTCTAAGCATAATAACAGATGCCCTAAGATGCAATTTGATGCACTGATCTTACACACATTTAACCTGATGCAACAATCATAACACACAGATGCACTAATACAAGCTGGTGCTCTAAGATTGTGTAATCTGATGTTGCAAATATACACACTGATGCCCTAAGATGTCATATAATTCAATATTAAACACATATGATGCAAATTAGTGCATCGCAGTTATAAATTCTTATTCAAACATTTTATCAAACACTTGGTGAACAATTTTAATAAACACATTCTTGATGCATTTTTTTTTATCAAATTTGTTTCATATGTGGTAGAAAAACATGATAATATTATGATAAACTTTCAACAAAACTTCAAAAATCATTACATAATTGATTTTAGCCTGATAAGTTGACAAAATTAATACACTTATAAGTGATGGTATGCTAATCAATGAACCAGGAATATTAAGTTAAACACATGAACGAGAAGATCAATTCGTGAAGAAAACTAACCAGTAATATGTTGTGGTTGAGGTAATGTCGTTGTGGTGCGGTGTTGATTGCGCGGTGGTGCACTGGTTGCACGACGGAAGACGGTGGAGATGGTGGTGGTGGTGACGGTGAGTGTGTGTGTTTGAATCTGGAGTGTGTGTGTGTGTGAATCTGGAGTGTGTGTTGTTTGGCTCTGACACAATGTCAATTCTTTCTTTTCCTTTTTTCTTTTTTACCTTGAACTTTCAAGTGTTTTCATCATCTACCCTATAACTTTTTTTCTCACTTTTCTATCTAATTACACTTTTCTCTAGAACCGGACTATATATATATATATATATATATATATATATATATATATATATATATATATATATATATATATATATATATATGGGTACCCGCGCGTTGCAGCGGCGGGTACCCTGAAATAAAATTTTTCGATGAATAATGTATTTTAGTTTATTATGTTCTTTTTAACAATAAATTTATGGATATCAAGAATTTCGTATAGCCCGTGCTCGTTCGGGCTCGAACCCATTGGCCCGTGTCTGCTCGGGCTCGAGCCCGTTTGGTCCGCTCCCGTTCGGGTTTAAGCCCATTTGGCCCGTTGCCCGTTCGGGCTTGAATATTTGTATTATGTGGAAAATAAGAGCTCGGGAATGTAGGAATCTGGAAACTTTAGAAAAAGTACATGAATGGTCCTTGTGGTTACAACCAACCCCCTCCCCCCCAAATAATATTATTGTTTTTATTTTTAGATTAAATACACAAAAATCATCCATGTGGGTATATCCACACACAAACCCACACAAACACGTCATTATCATCACCCTCACCAACACTTTTCTCTCTCTCCTCTCTTGAAACCCTAGCCGCCGGAATATCACGCCGCCGCCGCCACACCGTCGGCAACCACCACTCACCGCCTACCCCAAACGACTCCACACCTCTTCCTCTTTCCGATCTCCAACACCACGCTCCCCAAACCCCCCCCCCCCCACTCCCGTTTCGTTCACCCATGCGCCATCATAACGCCACCCTATCACCACCACCGGTTTATATACATGAAAAAGAAAAAGATATGGCTATACACGCGAATTTTAGCTCGTTATCCTTGAAACTCGTGACATGAGTCACGAGTTGACTCATTTTGATGTCGGGTTTGGTTAGAAAAACAAGTCTGAAAAATTATTAGGAGAGAGATTCATTTGAGCCAATTCTTTCCATAATAAGCAAGTAAAAAAGTCTGAATTTTTAAGCCTTCTAATTTTAGAAGGCCTAAATGCATTATAAGGTAGTATTGATATATATATATATATATATATATATATATATATATATATATATATATATATATATATATATATATATATATATAGGTTAAAGTTAAAATAAAAAGAAATATCCGTGAAAAGAATAAAAAGATTTTTTTTTTTTTTTAAATTCTCCAAAAATTCCAAAAAAATTCCACAAGATCGGGTATTTTGGTGCATAAAACTTTTGTGAAAATATTTTTTATAATTTTGAGTTTTGATACGTTTTTTTTAATACACAAAAAACGAATTTTGATGCTTAAAACAATTTTGATGCACAAAATTTTCAACTTGTTTTAGTTAGATGCGCAATGTTATTTTGATGAAAAAAGTCAACAGAAGTTGGGTGCAAAAACCAATTTTTGATGCACAAAAAACGATTTAATGCGCAAACGTATTTTTTCTTAATTTTTTTCGGAAAAAATATCCACTTTTAGAAAAACGTTTTTCACAACTTTTTCATGCACCATCATACCCGATCTTGTGAAATATTTTGGGAATTTTTCGAGAACTTTTTTTGAAAAAAAAATCTTTTTATATTTTTACGGATATTTGTCTTTTTATTTGATCTTTATCCTATATATATATATATATATATATATATATATATATATATATATATATATATATATATATATATTTACCTGATACTTAAAAACGTTTAAAATAAATATTTATCGAACACCTTTAATATTTAGACGATAACTATACAAACACCGACAACTTGCGAAGACATTTCAAATATAAATAAATATGGGTTTTCTAAGATAAAAATAACTTGAATAAGGTAATAAATATTTTGTTTTTGAACTTTAAGTATTTTCACACAAGTAGAAACGATGCTAGTACCTCACAACTAAACCGTTTTCCAAATATTACCATTTTAGGTCGTAAACCGAATGTTTACCAAAAATCAAAGACTTGCCATATCATATTTAGGTTCCGTGTCGAAGCCATTGTCATCACACATTTGATCTTGCTATACTTTACTGCTATCACTGAGGTAAGTTCATAGCCCCACTTTTACTTGATTTATAAAATCCCATGGGGGAGATACATGTTATAAAACCGAACACAAGCCTTTTGCAAATGAATGCTATGCCTGATCATATTATTTCCTAAGTACCGCCTTGCTAAAAGACCCTCATATCATGAGCCATTAGTCACTTGCAGTGAGCGCGAATATTGTGGATAGATCTATTGGGGTTGACATCCCCGTTTGGGTTAACTTTGTGGTTACCAAGCGAATTATATTTGAGAACACTAGGTAGACTGGCAAACTACCTACTAGGGGGCAAATATTACATTTACATCATTTCTATGATGCACAGTTAACATTTTGCGTGTCATGAGTTTAGGGCAATAATATATGTTTTCATGAATAATTGACTTCGAAGCAATTATCACTATTTAACTTGTGTTCAACTAATTAACTTTAAACCTATGGATCCACTCAATATTTTTGTTGACACTTTAAGCATGTTTATCTTAGGTAATAAATAAAGAAGTTTCAAGGTACGGAGTGGGCATCAAGACCTTTTTAAATTGGTGTAAAATAAAGTTATCATTTTCTACAAACTCGTGATTTTATTTTGTATAAATTAAACCATGTGGTATCACTTTTGTAACCATAACAATTGAGTTTTTATTGAATGATAACGACTTTTATAAAAACGCCTCTTTAGAGTCATTTTCTATGATTTATGACTGTGATCTAGGAACTAATACCCCGATTAGCCTTCCGCCGCTAAGTTGAAATTTTGGGGGTGTTACAGATTGGCATCAGAGCCTAGTTTATAGAGAACCAAATTGTATTTTAAACAAATTGGACTATAACTACACTTTCGAAACGAACCATTTTTACACCACTACTTTACGCCCTCTGTGCCTACTTTTTACCAACCATATGTATTGAGATTTGCTTGGCAGATAATACATTACCAGTGAAACATTACATGATATAAGTTAATGATTTACATTTACCATTTAGTTAGGCATTGAGATTTGCTAGGTAGATTAAGCGCGACTAACTAAACTTTATTTAACACGTGACATTAACTTATGCTTATAACTATTATTTTCTGGGTTGTTACAGTACCATGTCATCAGAGTCCCGCCCTATCGACGTATCCTCGGATACAGAGATCGAGGACGTGATATCCTCCACCACTGTGCCCGTACCACTAGTGAGCCCAGCCCCAGTCTTGCCAGCCATTGCTTTAGGGGAGACCGAACCCTTCGAGGAGGGAGAGGTTGCACCACCACACTAATCCCAGTCATGCCTGAGCCTTCTGATTACTCTCCTTTGTCTGATGACGAATACGAGCGCGTCATGAGAGCCTACTACACCATCGGTTCTGAGGCTGACGATGAGCAGTCTGAGTCTGATTCTTCTTAGGATATTGTGTCCATATAATATGTTGCACCATTATCATCACTTGCACCGGTCCGTTGCCGGCGTAGGAAGGTTAGGGTTCTCAAACCCTACGAGCCTGCACCTTTTGGTCGACCTTACCGACAGCGTCGTGGATGTCCTATCTTCAAACACACTGCTCGGAAACGAGTACGTGCACCCACTGTTCCACTTATACCACCACCAGTGACTACTTCACCACTACCACCACCTACTACTTTTTTTACTAGACCACCACTGTACGTTTGTCATCTCATACTCCAACAGCTGCTTCTTTACCACCATGTGTCCACAATGATCCACTGCTACCACCTTGTAATAGGGCATGATTTTTCCCATCATCTTCTGACCCATATGTCGAGGCGATGGCCGCAGCTACTGCATACTCTGGACCCCATTAAAGGGTCGATGCCCGCCGATGGTCTTTCCTTCTACATGTGATGCATAGATGGAGATCGGAGGAGGGTGCTCCTAGCACCACTGAGCTGGGAGAGAGTTCTTTCACTGCTTCAGGAAAGGTTCTTCTAGTTACGAGAGAGCCTATTCATTACTCTATTCCTTTGTTGGCTGCTCGGTTGGTTAGGCATGAGGATCACCTTGATGAGATTATAGGGTATGTTGATGAGATCCCGCTTGTTCGCATCGAGAGCATTGAGGACGAGGTTGAGAACCTCATGATCGGACGGATAGCTATGGAGGAGGTATTTGATTGGATGGGTACTCAGTTAGAGCAGGATAGGGAGGCCGTTACAGACTTGGAGGGGAGGTTGGAGACTGAGAGACAGGTGATTGCTGAGTTGCGTGACAGAGCCACACTTATGGAGAAGGTTACCGAGAGACAGGCTGAGGAACTTGTTACCGTTGCCACCCATGCATCAATTCTTGAGCAGAGATTGGAGGACTCCCGGGCTAGGGATAATTTTAGATATTAGAGGATCAAGGATTTGACTGAGATGATTAGAGATCTTCAGCTTCAGTTGGGAGGCGCACCAGGGAGTTCATAGATCAGAGATGCATCTTATGTAGTTTAGTAGTATTTTAGCCTGCCTCATGTAGCGTTAATAAAAGGCCTTGTATCATTTTGTTTTGTCAAACAATGGAACAAGTTATTAATGTTATGTTGTTGGTTAATGTATTCACTATGTATGGATGTATCTCGTTAACCTTTGGGTTTTTAACGGTATCACTTGGGAGTGCTCCCATTATCCGGTCATTGAAAACTTTTAAAAGGGTGTCAAGCTTATTTGTCATCTCACTTTGTTGTCGTTTGAAATCGGCTTCAAATTTTGACAATCGAGCTTCTTGAGTTGACATAAAGTTAGAAACAAATCCTTCAAGATTGTTGGAGTTATTGGAAACGGAAGGATTGTTGTTAAAGGTACGGTTGTATGACGAACCGTTTGGTTGAAAACGATTAGGTGGAGTTGAATAATTGTTTTTAGACGGGTTTGGGTTTTGTTTCCACCTAAGGTTTGGGTGATTTCTCCAAGAGGGGTTGTATGAATCAACTAAGTTGTTTTGCTCGGGTTTGAAAGTGTACCACTTCTCTCCCACTCTATCGGTACGCGAGGATGCGTAGTCCGTAAAAGCTTGTCTGGGAGTTTCGTGCAATCATGAGTGCCGTGAGGACCACTACATAACTCACACGAGGAAGTGATGTTGTTCACCTGGTGTGAAGGTCTAGGAGCTTCATAGGAACTCATAAGGTATTTGACTTGATCTTTAAGTTCAAGAATCCTACGATTGGAAGTATGTGAGTCATTTGAAGGGAAGGATATTGCACTGACGGTTTTGCTCACCTCACGAGGGTCATTCCAACATTCGTTATCATAGAGGGCAAGGTCCTCTGTTATTCCCCATGATTCTTCCGCGGTTAGATCACGAAGCTTACCACCGGTCGCTTGGTCAATGGTTTGCCTTGTGGAGAGATTGACATGATCATAGGAAATTTGGATTTAAAGCCAAAGATCAATGCCATGGTGAGGGAATTTATGGAGTAATTCCTTGAATCGAGTCCATGCTTCATAGAGAGTTTCACCTTGATGTTGTCGGAACATCAAAATGTCATTCCTAAGCTTAGTAGTCCTTCCCGGTGGAAAGAATTGAGCGAGGAAATGGATACTAAGATCATCCCAACAAGAGATAGATCCCGCGGGTAGACACTCAAGCCAATGCTAGCTTGATCATGTAGAGAGAATTGGAAGAGACGCAGTCGCGTTGACTCCCGAGTAGCAACATCAAGGTCAATTGAATCGACAATTTTAAGGAAGTCCTTGAGATGTTGATTTGGATCTTCGGAATGAAGTCCATGGAATGAACATCCGTTTTGCACTAATCGAATCGTGTCGGATCGCAGAGAAGTAGTTTGAGCTTGTTGTGGGAGCTCAATGGTGTTCCTATAGCCTTGATGGCTCGGTCTAGAGTATTCACCAAGTGTACAGGCCCTTAGCGGGTCTTGTTGGTTGAGAATGGGTAGGTCTTGTAGTGGTTGGTCGTGTTATGGTGGTAGGTTATGTTGTGGTGGTTGGGGAAAAGGCATCTCATTTACCATGGTGGCAAATGAGAAGTTTTTACGAATAAATGGAACAAAGAAAAAGATAGACTACTAGGAAGCTAATAAAATGAAAATAAAAGCTCACTTAATAGGAATCAAGTGAGTAGACCTAAACAAGATAGAAAACGAACCTAAACTATTCCCCGACAGCGGCACCAAAAACTTGATGCGGATTCTAGCAAACCTCACAATGAGTTTTACAATCCTCCTAGGAAGTGTACCTAACTGTTGTAGTGTAGTATACGTAAGATACGGGGGATTGATCGTTCTTTAGGGGGATCGGGTTGGGAAGGTCGAGATGTATGACAAATAGGTCTAAGGCAAGGGATGATTCTTTTCATCTTTTTTATTTTATTTTATGAAAGAAAGTAAAATTTCGGTGTTTGATTGGGGGTTTTGATTATCAACTTCTTTAAACTATTAATTAAAACTAATAACTAAACTAAATGACGAGTAAATTAAAATCAAGATTGCAAAAATCGCTAGGCGGTAGCTCGAAGGCCGAGTACCGCCTAGCGATTAATCGGTTAGGCAGGGATTAATCCGGGTTTAATCGGATTAGATTTTTTATATATAAAATTATAAAATTTTGAAACTATATGCCCGATTTGGCCATTTTTTCGATTTGTCTAATTTATGCCTAATCTGGGCGATTTTTATCTGTAACCGAGTGGACTGATTTATCTGATTTGGCCAATTTTTATTTGATTCATCGGTTTGTTGACCGCTTTTTGACCAAACCGATTAATAAGGTCGATTAGTAAAATCGTGGCGGTTAATCCCTGCCTAAAGATTAATCGACCGCCTAGGCCGATTTTTGCAACACTGATTAAAATGATATTCTTATGATAGGTAAGAGCGTGTTTACTTAGATTTCACTACTCCCTAGTTATCTCCTATTGATTAGTCGAATTGTCACATCCTTGTTTAATTAGTGCGTTGTACTCCTAAGGTCGTAGGGAGGTGCCAAATGCCCTATTTCTATGAATGTAATTGATAACAACCACAATTCACGCAATAAACACAATAAAAAGTCTACTAGTGCACTCTAGGACACGAATACGTTTTTTAGGACGTTCAAGCTCGCAACACTAACGCAAGAAGTAAGTTTTCCTAACCTAACGTGTAACAACCACTTAAACAAGAGACGACAATCAATAGTTAACAACTAGGTTTCATTAGATCTAAACAAACACTATATTAAATTAGCTAGACATAAAAAAGATAATGAAACAAGTAATGATAATTGAACTTGAATTAAACATAATGATAGAAGCAATCAAGAGACTTATCTATTGTGGAATGAGGGTATTAAAACCCTAAGTTACTGTAAAAAACTTAAAAAACTCGTACACCAACTTTTCTCCCAAAGTGTTGATGCGCATATAACGCGTTCGGGGTCAAAGGAACTTTCTTTTCGTCGAGCAAGTTTTTCAACACCATAGCCAGTGAACCTGATAACATCAAATTATCCTGAATATTAAGTGTCAATTTCCCCCGATAATGCTTGTAATTTATATCATTTATATGGATTTACGCTTGTTTTCCATTATATTTCACTTTCAGGTAAATTACGAGCATTGGAGCTAAAGAGACGCGGATTTGGAGAGTTTATTGAAGATTTATCATAGTATGCTCACTTTGAAGAAGTTACGGCGTAACTCCTCTCTCACATTACACCGTAACTAAAGCGTAGCTCAGAAAACCAACTTAACAGAATATTACGGCGTAACTCTATCCAAGATTACGACGTAACCATATTAGGTCAAATGAGGTTCCGTGACGCTACTAATTACGCCGTAACTCATGCAACAACTACGGCGTAACCAAGATTTATTGAAGATACGGCGTAACTCCTTCCAGAGGTTACGCCGTAACCAGCATTTTAGTGCAAAATACGAAGAATTGTATGTTACGGCGTAACTCTTATAATTAGTTACGCCGTAACCAGATCTGGCCTATAAATACCCCACGATTTCCAGCATTTCAAATCATCCCATTTCACATACAACATTCAGAGAACGTGAGAATAAGTCGAAGGCAGATCTAGAGGAGCATACGGAGCTATCTCCAAGGGAGAAATCACTCCCCTACGATAAGCATTAGCTTTTTATCTTTTCTTTACTTTCAATTCATGTATTTCCTAACAATAAACATTGAATCGATTGTTATAGTTAATATGAGAGGCTAAGCACCTCTTGGTGTTGGCCTAGTTATGATTCCTTAATTGTTTTGTTTGCGTTTACATTGCTTCCGTATAATTATTTCTAAGTGTATGCGTGCATAGTTTGTTGGTAGCTACCCTTGTTTCGGTAGTTTTGAATGGCGGTAGAGGCTAGTTACTTAGGAGATATGACCAATTGACCCTAAGTGAGTAAACTGAGACGGGAAGGGTAAGATATGACCAATTGACAACCCTTTCTACTTGTGCGATTTGACCAACTGGTCACCTACCGTTTGGATGAACTTAAGAAATAAGGGATGAGTGTTTAAGATGCTAGCGCCCGGGCACTCACTATTATGAATCTAGCATGTAGCGATACTTAATGACTTGGCTTAGGGGAATAGGAACAGCTGGACTTATGAGGCGACACCTGACTTCTCCAGTGGGACCCTTTGCTGATAGGTTAGGACGAACTGACCAAATGTTGTCCTAACGACTTTGACCCCACCTGAAGTAATTAGACGTAAACACTACTAATTAGGGTGAGTAACTAGGTTAGCACCTCTCTCCTCTATTGATCACAACCTTTGCCTTTATCTACTTTAATAGTTAATTAATTAATTCTATATCGAAATCATATTAAAATCTGCGACACTTAGACTTAGTTTAAATCCACTCACATAGCTCTTGGGACGACCTCGGTTTTACCGAATACTACACTACACACGACCGGGTACAATGCCCGTTAGTGCATTAGGGTAGACCATAGATATAACGAGTAATTATAAATATTAAAACCTGGTCAGTAAACCTGCATCAGAACATAATCGTTGTAGTGCAGTATTAGGTAAGCCTCGGGTAGTGATATCGTTCTCTAGGGGAATAGGAATGCTAGTAAGATATGTACTACGCTAAGGTTTGAGGTTGAGGAAGATTATTTTTTATCTTTTTATATTTTTTAGAAAGCTAAGGGTAAAATCTCGGGGTTTGGATTTTGGAGGTTGGTACTTCTACCGATTACTTCTACTATCTAATTATCTAAACTAATGGGTAGTCTTATGTCTATTTGATGTGTGCTCGTATGATGATTAAAAATGTGTCTTATGTCTATTTTATTGGTGGTTGAATTGTCACGTCCTTATTCTTAACGCATTGTGTTTCCTAAGGTCGTAGGGTATGCTTTTATCCCTAAATCTTTGAGACTACCTTAAGGTTATTACCTACGAAATCTCTAGGATTCATAAACTAACTCTAAGGTTATCTTTGGATGTTTAGTCTACAACTTCGCTAAGTGAATATAAACTAAGGTTCACAAAGATTACTCAAGCATTAAAAACAAAATGATAGCCTAGTGCAATCCTAAGCCAATTACATTTAAGATAAGAGACAACCAATCAATAATCAATAACTAGGTTTCATAGATCTAAGCAAACACACAAGAAATTTAGCCGGACATGTTAAACATGCATGCATACACACATACAATCGAAGACATAATGAAATCAATGAAGTAAATTACTTATCTTGATGTAAAATAGGGTATGAGAACCCTAAGATACTGTCCAAACCGGACCAAAATCGTTTTAGGTTTTTACTCCACAAGTCTACTTCTTAAAATTCTGAAAATTCGATTTCTATATATAATTTTACATCTACGACGGAGTCACCTTATAGTTGGGACGCCGTCATATCGCCGTCATTAGGGTTTCGTCTTGGCCAAGTCATTATTGGGACGGCGTCACGTTGTGGTTGTGACGCCGTCAGTATTCAGCATTGACGTCGTCTGAATATGGATCTAGGCCGTCTGAGAAGAAAAGTCTTCGTGACGCCCTTACTCTTCAAAGCCTGACGCCGTCAGGTGTAAATTAGGAAAATCGCTACTGAGTCATCACCAATTTAATTACATAGAGAGGGACGGCGTCGCACTCGGTTTGGGACGCCGTCAGGTGTAATTCCAGCAGCTTGAGTGTCTTGATCTTGACTTAGCCATTTTCTTCACATATTCACTCCTTTTCGTCCAAAAATGCATCATTCCATCATTTTGCTTCCAAGAGACCTAAAAATTGAAAAGGAACGAAATTAAGCAGTAACGGATATAAAAGTAGGCGATTAAGGGCTTAAATGACCCCTTAAAAGTGTACGTTTTAAATCCTTATCAAATATCCCTACACTTGGTATTTGCTTGTCCTCAAGCAAATGTGCTTTTGGCCAATCAATTTATAAGTTAGGAGGCATAAAGCATTGGTTTAACATAATTCACAACAAGTAAAAGCACCGCAATAGTCATAACAAGCACGAAAATTATATACTAGCACCTCACAAGTGGTGTTTGGATTCTCTCATCTCTCGGGTGTATATGAAATATAGTAAATGGAAATGGAAGATAAACACTCATTAACCGGTCATAGTACATAGATTACCATAGGCTTGAGACTAGATCAAACCTCCACCACTTTGGCGTAAGCACCTAGGAACAACTATCTAAGAGGTCTTTTAAAGGGTTGTAACGTTAGGCATACGGTTAGGGAAACAAAGGGTTTGGTTGGATAGGCGATTTAGTGGTGGCAAGTCAAAAATCTTATGTTACAAGCATGAAAAGAATGGCGTTGCTAAGCCAAGACTCGACTCTCTAAACTCTAGATAACTTTGAAACAAACATACATAAATATAAAGATAGATGCAGGATGGTAGCCCGTATGTTTAGCTTTTCAATTTTTTCAATTTTTTTTTCTTCATACACTTTTACTCTACCATCCTCAACGATAACATCAAAATATAAGGGATTTATAGGAGCATCCCTACACTTGAGTTTTTATTACTCTAACACTAATTTGACCCGAATTGAAAAGATCAAAACATTTGGAGTACCTTATTACGTAAATAAAGGGAATTTGAATTTAACGTTCTTTCCCGTCACTCCATAAAATTTAACTTTACCCATGAGTCCCAATCGTCCCAAAACTGTGTACAAAAGATATGACTCGACTTAGAAACCATGTAAGTAACTAGATAATTGAACTAAGGGTTTAGTAAGATAACAATAATGCACTAAAGGTGAGTGCATACAAGGTAGGCTAAGGCGATTTGGGTGTACATTTGGGGGTGGATTGTAAACAATGCGCTTCATTGATATTCCGGAAAACTGAAACATCACGAGAACAGTGAAAAGGATAGGCTCTGAGGGGTTAACTAGGGGTATCGTGTACTAAATATGAGTACATCGCAAGGGTGTGTGGGAATTACTCGACCGATGTGGAAGAAGTAATTATAATACGGGTATCAAACAAGGGTTATCCTAATGCCTCTTATCATTTAGTCATTCCTAACTACACAAGTGTAGTCTCACTAGCGATCTCGGAATGCATCTCAAAACAAGTTCTAGAATCTATTATACTACCGGTACACTCTCGAAGCATTAAAGGTGAATGCTTTAATTCCTATAGATCTAGGGGCAACCTCACATTTTTGGGGTAGAATTTGAGTGGTAAAGGGTTTTTGTGCTAGTCATATAACTCATATCCATGAGACGCTTTATTAAGACTAAAGTCCCACCCGTACATGTCATGAAAAATTTTAAATTTGGCACTAAAATTGTCCTAACAAATATTTCTCATGGTTTATTACACAATTAAAATAAGACAAGACAAATGATCAAGGATAAGCATAGTTTCAAAGTTCCCGTTTTATTCTCCCTCCCTACACTTAAACTGAACATTGTCCCCAATGTTCCCCGAAAGTATCAAAGTTATGATAACGGAAGGTAATTAAAAGAGAAAGAAACTAATACTCCCCTGATTAGCTCGGTAGGATCCATGTGAAGTAGTGGTTAAATTCTTTCCAAGAAGAATGTATGCGTGAAAAGCTTCATCCAATCTTATGTTTCTTCTTCTTGATAAATAAAACATGCACACTTTAAGAAAATAGACCGAACCTTCGCGTAAAATCGGCAGTAAAACTATATATGACTCTACTACACTAGGATATAATGCTTATGGAATGGATGTTTGCAAATTTTCTGGAAAAAATTAAGACCTGAGAATTTCCAAAAATTTATAATTAGCACAGAAAACGAGAGAAAGTAATAAGTTGTTTCTACTCCTCCTGACGTCGTCAGGTTGTAATCCTGACGCCGTCAGATTATCCTGACAGAAACTGGTCTGCTGCGTTTTTCTGGAAAAATTCTGGAAAAATTACACCTTTAAAATCTGAAAAAATTCCTGCAAAACATCCATTAAGACTCGATACAAGCATTTGACTCTAACAAACACACATATATATCAATTTCACTAATTGTAATTCTCATGTTCACGTTCTTTTAAAAACGTGTGTAATCCTCCCTACACTTATCCTTTTTGTAAAATACCTTTATATGTAATTGATAAGGTTTTAAAAGGTACCATTTTGAGGGGTCGTTTAAGTCCTTATTTGATCACTTTTGTATCCGTTATTGCTTAATATCGTTCCTTTTCACTTTTTAGGTCTCTGGAAGGCAAAATGCTGGAATGGCACTTATTTGGACGAAAAGGCGCGAATATATGAAGAAAATGGCTAAAGTCAAAATCGAGACACTCACAGCTGCTGAAATTAGAAGGCGACGGCGTCAGGTGCTAATTGCGACGCCGTCCCAAGATTTTTGTGACGATCCAGAACTCAAAACTCGTATTTTCAAGTGACGACGTCTAGTTGTGAAAGAGTAGGCCGTCGCTACTCAGACGGCCTAGATGCAATCCAGACGACGTCAGAAGCTGAAGAGGACGGCGTCACGGACATATGGTGACGCCGTCGCAGGATTAACGTGGCCAAGACGAAACCCTAATGACGGCGACACGACGGCGTCACGAAACATAAGGTGACGCCGTCGCATATGTAATCTTATATATAGAATCCGAATTTTTCAGTCTTTTGTGGAGAGTCTTTTGGAGTAAAAACCTAAAACCGAACCTAAGGTGTCTTGTACAGTATTTTAGGGTTTTAAACCCTATCTTACATCAAGATAAGTCTTTACTTCATTAATTCAATTATGTCTTTGATTATTTGTGTGTATGCTTGCATGTTCTCCATTTCCGGCTAATTTATTTGTGTGTTTTCTTAGGAAGTATGAAACTTAATTATTGAATATTGATTGGTTGTTTCTTATCTTAGTTGATTAATGATCTAGTAATGCGATAGGTCATTCATTGTGTACTTAATGCTTGATTCATCTTTGTGAACCTTAGAATATAATTACCTGAGTAGTTGTAGGCTAAACCATCCAAAGAGCGCCTTAGAGTAGGAGTTTATCATCCCTAGTGGGTTTGTAGACGAGACCCTTTGGTAAGTTCAAAGAGTTAGGGAGAAACGCATACCCTACAACTTTAGACACACAACGCAATTAAGAATAAGACGTGACAACTCAACCATCAATAGGAGATAATTAAGGAGTAATACAACCTAAGTAAACACATCTTTAAACTATCATACGAGCACACATTAATTAGAAATAGACTCCCACAACCTTAGTTTAGATAATTAGATAATAGTAGAGTAATCGGTAGAAATACCAACCCCCCCCCCAAATCCAATACCCGAGATTCGTACCTTTCCCTTTCATAAAACATAAAAAGATAAAAAATAATCTTCCTCAACCTTAACCTTAGCGTAGTAACTCCTTACTAGCATTCCTATTCCCCTAGAGAACGATATCAATACCCGTGGCTTACCCTAATTACTACACTACAACGATTAGGTTCACTGCCTAGGGTGTTATAAAACTTGCTCGAAGAAAAGGAAGTCTCCTTGACCCCGAACGACGCGTGTAGCGTTATCAAGTTTTTGGCGCCGCTGCCGGGGAATAGAATAGCTAGTTAGTAGTCCACCTCGTTTAGGTTTCTTTGCTTGATTCCTATCAAGTAAACTTTTTTCTCATTTTTAGCTTTCTCTTAGTCTATCCCCCTTCTTCGTGACCTTTGTTCGTAAACCCATCACTTTTCATCATGGAAGGTGATAACCAACCACCACTCATCAACCCACCACCAAATGACCCACCAAGAGCCCGTACTCTTGGTGAATACTCGAGACCAAGCCACCTCGGCTATAGGAACACCATTGAGCTTCCCGACCAAGCCCAAACTATGGCCCTGCGATCCGACACCATCCGATTGGTGCAAAACGGATGTGCATTCCATGGACTTCGTTCCGAAGATCCAAATCAGCATCTGAGGGATTTCCTCAAAATTGTCGATTCCATCGACCTTGATGCTACTACTCGGGAGACCACGCGCCTGCGTCTCTTCCAATTCTCTCTACGGGACCAAGCTAGTAATTGGCTTGAGCGACTTCCCGCCGGCTCCATCTTAAGTTGGGATGATCTTACTTCTCGCTTCCTTGCTCAATTTTTCCCACCGGGGAGAACCACTAAGCTTAGGAATGACATCTTGATGTTCCAACAACGTCAAGGTGAATCTCTCTACGAAGCATGGACCCGATTCAAGGACTTACTTCATAAAGTCCCTCATCACGGCATTGATCTTTGGCTCCAAGTCCAAATCTTTTATGATCATGTCAACTTCCCCACTAAGCGATCCATTGACCAAGCGGCCGATGGAAAACTTAGTGATCTCACCGCAGAAGAATCATGGGAAATAATAGAGGACCTCGCCCTCTATGACAACGAAAGTTGGGATGACCCCCGTGAGCTGCCCAAAACCGTCAAGGCAATCTCCTTGCCTTCCATCAACTCACAACCTTCCGACCGTAGGATGATCGAACTTGAAGATCAAGTTAAATTCCTCATGAGTTCCTACGAAAATCCTAAGTCTTCACACCATGTGAACAAAGTTTCTTCCTCGTGCGAGCCGTTTTGTGATGCTCATAACACGCACACTAGCACCCGATCCCCCGAACACGCTTCTGTTGACTACGCATCCTCGCGTATTAAGGAGCGGGAGGAAGATTCCCTACAACACCCGGACCTAGGAATTTCAATGAAACCCGTGAAGCATGGAGAAATCACCTTAACCTTAAGTGGAACCAAAACTCAAGCACACCCCAAAGCTCATCTAGTTCGCCCACTAGGTTCAATTCTTTTAATACCGAGAACCCCACTAATCTTGAGGCAATTGCATCTAGATTTTTGTCATCCCAAGAAACTCGATTGAATAAGCTTGAAGCCGATTTTAAGCAAAAACAGAGCGAGATGACAACCAAGCTTGATGCCCTCTTAAAAGCCTTCAATGAACGGGAAGTTGGAGCACTCCCAAGTGATACCATAAAGAACCCAAAAGTGAATTCGATTGCATCGACTTCATGTTCTAGTTCACTATGGGAGAATGCACATCCATGCCCCTCCCACCCAACGGTTCACTCGGTAAATGCTATCAAAAAGGGTTCCAAGCCATCCAAGAGGTACCAAGGCCCGGCACCTTTGGTAGAGCCTACTCTTGAGAAACCCGTCAGCCAAGATTCCAAACCTAGTCTAGAGGAGGAGTACAAGGAACTCCATCAAGAAAAACCGATTCTTGAAGTCTTAGCTCATGCACCTTACTATAATGCTTTAAAAGAAAAATATGAGTTAGAACTTAGGCTTGGAAAACATGGGTCCGCCTTTGTGCGAAACAACTTACCTAAGAAGTTAGACGATCCCGGGTTATTTACTCTTCCGTGTAGACTTGGAACTTCCAAACCACTCGATGCTCTAGCCGATTTAGGATCATGCATCAATCTTGTTCCGTTGTCCCTCCATAGAAGCCTTAACTTAGGTAAAATTGAACCAACGGAAACCATCTTAGGTCTAGCGGACGGTAGTATAGCACGTCCGGTAGGAATAATAAAGGACATGGTAGTACATGTAGGAGAGTTGACTCTTTTGGCCGACTTCCATGTGCTAGACATGAATAAGGACCCGACATGCCCATTACTAGTTGGAAGAGGATTTTTAGCTACCGCTAGTGCCATCATCGATTGTAAGATGTCCAAAATAGTGGTAGGGGAGGGGAGTGCTAGATCCGTTTACGATGTTAAAAAGCATACGTACTACAAGGATGAGGAAGTCCCACAAGAGATAGGGTTGGATAGAGAGCCTTCTAGATATGGACCTTGGATTGATAAGAACATCATAGGCCCCCAAAGACCTTTTTACCTAGATAAAGCCTTCGCTAGTGCAACAACTTTCCAAGGAAAAGAAATGGCTAGGGATATAGAAGTGAACCCGTTCGAGGACGCCTTAGTATTTAGGAAGATGACCGAGTTCCTAGGAAGCTTGCCCGTTAACCTTGTCATGAATAAGTGGAAAGTTGAGAAATCTGAACACAAGTGGGATTGGAATAGACCGCCTAGTGATGGTAATGGAGAGTGGCACATTAGGATACAAATCTATGATCCCGATGGTGAGATGTTTGAAAAGGCATATTTAACCGAACGTACTACTAGGAACTTGAATGATAAGTTTGATCCTTACGACATTGTTGAGGATAGACTTACGTATATCGGTACGTAGGAGCACGACTATGAGTCTAG
Organism: Chrysanthemum seticuspe; assembly: GCA_019973895.1. NCBI lineage: Eukaryota > Viridiplantae > Streptophyta > Magnoliopsida > Asterales > Asteraceae > Chrysanthemum > Chrysanthemum seticuspe. The sequence continues at coordinate 176,831,628 of BPTQ01000002.1, read as the reverse complement.
CTACAAGACTCTTAAATAAAGAAAAGCGCTTCGTGGGAGGCAACCCATGTTTAATTGTTTGCTTGTTAGTGTCATATATCTTTTATTAATTGTTTATCCTCATGTTTAAATTTGTAAAAATGCTTTATTTTGTTTTTAACCTCGTCTTAATTACATATAAAGGTATTTTACATAAAGGATAAGTGTAGGGAGGATTACACACGTTTTCAAAAGAAACGTAAACATGAGAATAACAATTAACTAAAAGATATTTATGTTTGTTTGTTCGAGTCAAATGCTTGTATCGAGTCATAATGGATGTTTTGCAGAAATTTTTCCAGATTCTAAAGATGTAAATTTTCCAGAATTTTTTCCAGAAAATCGCAGACCAGTTTTTGTCAGGATAACCTGACGGCGTCAGGATTGCAACCTGACGGCGTCAGGAAGGAGTAAAAACATCAGATTACTTTTTTTTTCTCGTTTTCTAAGCCACTTATAAATTTTTGGAATTTTCCAGATCTTAATTTTCTTAGAAATTCTGTAAACATCCATTCCACAAGCATTATATCCTAGTTTAAATCGAGTCTTATATATATTATTACCGCCGATTTTACGCGAAGGTTTCGTTTGTTTTCTTCAAGTGTGCAGGTTTAGTTTGTCAAGAAGAAGTTACATAAGATTGGAAGGAGCTTTTCACGTAATAATTCTTCTTGAAAAGGATTTAACCACCACTTTACACGGATCCTACCGAGCTAATCAGGGGAGTACTAGTTTCTTTCGTTTTTAATTACCTTCTTTTATCATAACTTTGATACTTTCGGGGAACATTGGGGACAATGTTCAGTTTAAGTGTAGGGAGGGAAAATAAAACGGGAACTTTGAAACTATGCTTATCCTTGACTATTTGCTTTGTCCAACTGTGATTGTGTAATAAACCATGAGAAAATGTCGGTTAGGGTAATTTTGGCACCAAATTTAAATTTTTTTATGACATATAGGAGTGGGCCATTAGTCTTAACAAAAGCGTCTCACGGATAGGAAGTTATATGACTAGCACAAAAACCCTTTACCACCCAAATTCCACCAAAATGTGAGGATCGCCCTTAGATTAGTAGGAATTAAAAGCATTCATCTTCAATGCTTAGAGTGTGAACCGGTAGTATATTAGATTCTAGAACTTGTTTTGTGATGCATTCCGAGATCGCAAGTGAGGCTACACTTGTGTAGTTAGGAATAACTAAATGATAAGAGGCATTAGGATAACCCTTGTTTGATACCTGTAATATAATTACTTCTTCCATATCGGTTGAGTAATTCCCCCACACCCTTTGCGTTGTACTCATCTTTAGTACACGATACCCCTAGTTAACCCCTCAAAGCCTATCCTTTTCGCGGTTCTCGTGATGTTTCGGTTTTTCCGGAATATCAATGAAGAGCATTGTTTACACCCCACCCCCAAATATACACCCAAATCGCCTTAGCCTACCCCTAGTGCAAATGTTTGTTATCACCCTAAACCCTTAGTTCAATTATCTAGTTGCTTGCATAAGTTGCAAAGTCGAGTCATATCCTTTGTATACAGTTTGGGACGATTGGGATTCATGGGAAAAGTTAAAGTTTATGAAATGACGGGAAGGGAACGTTAAATTCAAATTCCCTTTGTTTGCGTAATAATGTACCCCAAGTGTTTTGATCTTTTCAAATCGGGTCAAATTAGTGTTAGAGTAATAAAAACTCAAGTGTAGGGATATGCCTGTAAATCCCTAGTATTTTGATGTTATCGTAGAGTAAAAGTGTATGAAAAAAAAAATCGAAAAAAAAAAAAAATCGAAAAAAAAATAGAAAAAGAGAAAAAAAAAATAGAGTAAAAAAAAAAAAAAAAAAAAAAAAAAAAAAAAAAAAAAACATACGGGCTACCATCCTACATCTATCCTTTAAATTTATGTTTATTTATTTCAGTTATCTAAAGTTTAGAGTGTCGAGTCTTGGCTTAGCAACGCCATTCTTCATATGCATTTAACATAGAGATTTTTGACTTGCCACCACTAAATAGCCTATCCCACCAAACCCTTTATTTCCCTACCGTAAGCCTAACATTACAACCCTTTAAAAGACCTCTTTGATAGTCTTTCCTAGGTGCTTACGCCAAAGCGATGGAGGTTTGATCTATTCTCAAGCCTATGGTAATCTATGTACTAGGACCGGTTAATGAGTGTTTATCTTCCATTTCCTATTTGTTATATTTCATATATACACCCGAGAGAGATGTGAGTATCCAAACACCCCATGTGAGGTGCTAGTATGTAATTTCCGTGCTTGTTATGACTTTTGCGGGGCTTATATGTGTTGTGGACCGTTTTGAATTAATGCTTCATGACCCCTAACTTATAAATTAATTGGCTAAAAGCACATTTGCTTGAGGACAAGCAAATAACAAGTGTAGGGATATTTGATAAGGTTTTAAAAGGTACCATTTTGAGGGGTCGTTTAAGTCCTTATTTGATCACTTTTGTATCCGTTATTGCTTAATATCGTTCCTTTTCACTTTTTAGGTCTCTGGAAGGCAAAATGCTGGAATGGCACTTATTTGGACGAAAAGGCGCGAATATATGAAGAAAATAGCTAAAGTCAAAATCGAGACACTCACAGCTGCTGAAATTAGAAGGCGACGGCGTCAGGTGCTAATTGCGACGCCGTCCCAAGATTTTTGTGACGATCCAGAACTCAAAACTCGTATTTTCAAGTGACGACGTCTAGTTGTGAAAGAGTAGGCCGTCGCTACTCAGACGGCCTAGATGCAATCCAGACGACGTCAGAAGCTGAAGAGGACGGCGTCACGGACATAAGGTGACGCCGTCGCAAGGTTAACGTGGCCAAGACGAAACCCTAATGACGGCGACACGACGGCGTCACGAAACATAAGGTGACGTCGTCGCATATGTAATCTTATATATAGAATCTGAATTTTTCAGTCTTTTGTGGAGAGTCTTTTGGAGTAAAAACCTAAAACCGAACCTAAGGTGTCTTGTACAGTATTTTAGGGTTTTAAACCCTATCTTACATCAAGATAAGTCTTTACTTCATTAATTCAATTATGTCTTTGATTATTTGTGTGTATGCTTGCATGTTCTCCATGTCCGGCTAATTTATTTGTGTGTTTGCTTAGGAAGTATGAAACTTAATTATTGAATATTGATTGGTTGTTTCTTATCTTAGTTGATTAATGATCTAGTAATGCGATAGGTCATTCGTTGTGTACTTAATGCTTGATTCATCTTTGTGAACCTTAGAATATAATTACCTGAGTAGTTGTAGGCTAAACCATCCAAAGAGCGCCTTAGAGTAGGAGTTTATCATCCCTAGTGGGTTTGTAGGCGAGACCCTTTGGTAAGTTCAAAGAGTTAGGGAGAAACGCATACCCTACAACTTTAGACACACAACGCAATTAAGAATAAGACGTGACAACTCAACCATCAATAGGAGATAATTAAGGAGTAATACAACCTAAGTAAACACATCTTTAAACTATCATACGAGCACACATTAATTAGAAATAGACTCCCACAACCTTAGTTTAGATAATTAGATAATAGTAGAGTAATCGGTAGAAATACCAACCCCCCCCCCCCCAAATCCAATACCCGAGATTCGTACCTTTCCCTTTCATAAAACATAAAAATATAAAAAATAATCTTCCTCAACCTTAACCTTAGCGTAGTAACTCCTTACTAGCATTCCTATTCCCCTAGAGAACGATATCAATACCCGTGGCTTACCCTAATTACTACACTACAACGATTAGGTTCACTGCCTAGGGTGTTATAAAACTTGCTCGAAGAAAAGGAAGTTTCCTTGACCCCGAACGACGCGTGTAGCGTTATCAGTAATTAAGACGAGGTTAAAGACAAAATAAAGCATTTGCACAAATTCTAACATGAGAATAAACAATAATGAAAAAGATATATAAACACACAAATAGAAATGAAAAACAAATACACATGGGTTGCCTCCCAAGAAGCGCTTGTTTTTGTTCGAGTCACGAGCTTGACTCTTCCCTTATTTAACGGATAAAAGGGAAGTTTTTCCTACACTTAAGCTTAAGTGCGGGTGATAGTAGCGATACACACCCTTAGGGTGGAAATTTGCTACGTGAGGAGAGGGTGATGGGTGATTTATATACTCAAAGGGGTGTGCTCCATTCATTATAACCTTACCTAATTCTATTGGTGTAGCGGGTGAATCAAATCTCTCTTCTTAAAATGGATCATCTTCTATCAACTTTAAAAGATTCTTCGTTAAGGATCCATCTTGACCTAATAAACCCGGTTTAAACCCATAATGTTTCTTGTTATCAACCATGAATGGGTGATGTAAGTGTGTAAGGTCATGGGTTACTCCTATATTAGCTTTCACTCTACATGGCCTAGATTCTACTACCTTTATCAAGCAACTACCCAGACTATTTATTTTGATGGGTGGATTGGGGCCTAATTCAATTCCTAGATTTTCATCTAAAGACGGAAAATTGGGTGAGGTTTTTGGTTGAGGCTCTGGTTCATCAAAATTAGGAACTTCCCTAGGACTAAGAGAGAGGTCATGACAACAAGCATCTAAACCTACATTCTCAAGTGGCGTTTGGTCCAAAGGTTCTCTATCAATTGGGGTTCCTATAGTCTCTTCTACTTCTTTTGGGTAAGTTATAGGTGGTGTGTGTTCCTCAAGTGATGGTAGGGCTTGTGGGCTTGGAGTTTCCACCTCATTCTCCATTATATCTAGATCTCCTATATTTTCATCATATGTTTTAGTATGATCTAACCCAAATACACTCCTAAGCATCTCAAATTCTTCTTTAGCCATTTCAAATTCTTGGTCCGATTCATAAGAATTGTTCTCAAAAACTTGACTACTATGTTCTATTTGCCTAAAGGATTCCTTACGCGTGTCATATGTTTTGGTGAAATCTATCCCACGCATGCAACTAGGTAGTTCAACTATAACCATCTCACATTCTTGTTCGGATTTCGGTTCCATGTTCTTAAGATCTAGGTCTTTTTGTTCATGGTGCCTAAGGTTGGATAACTCCTCCTTATCTATTTCCTCAAGTTGTGCTGTAGACAACAACTGATGGTTTATGCTTAGGAGGCTTTTCTCAAAATATTTCCAGAGGGTCTCACTAAAAGGAGTTGATCCTAACAATGATTGTTGAATAGAAGCCACACAAGCACAAAATTTATCAAATCCATCTAACCTTACACCCGTCTCCTTTTGGATATCTCTAAGATCACTCACAAATTCATTAGAACAATAAAAAGCAATCCAATCTATGAAATTCAATTTTCCTTATTTGTTAATGATTCAAATGCAACTTCATTTTCCATAGCGACAAATGAAAAGGGTTTTACGAACACAAACTTTTAGCCTTGCGTTTATAAAGATAACATCACACTAGTGAAATGGACTAGATTCGTAGTATACTTTGCCCTCAGGGACTAGTATCATTTAAGTGGCAAATTAATAGTTAGTTGAGCCTATAAATACCCCTCATGACTCTCCATGAGGGGTTTGGGAATTCAAGAGGTTTGTGTTTCATTGGTTTCATCAATAAAATACCTTTGTTCTCCACCCTCTCACTACTTTCTCTCACTAAAACTATGAATTCATTCATCATATTTGATCAACCAAGACCTCCCGAACCACATAAATCACATTGTTTAACGGTCCTACAGTTGGCATCAGAGCCTCGTTGTGTTATTCTGTTGATTTATTGTGGTTCGTATCATGTTGTTAAGCTGATTTACCTTTTCTTTTTATTCGGAATTTTTTTTTTCCAATATCTTTAGGTAACAGTTTATTCATCTTTTATGTATCCTGGTTTTTTTAAAAAAAAGTCATCTAGTCCATATATGTTTACAATATCTGCTTTTGTCAACTTTGTCCAAAGAGATTTTGTATCATCATTTTTTATGACTTTTTTGTACCAATCCGTGTGGTCAATATATATGGTTAACAGTGGTCAAACCGGGTCCAAAATAAAAAAGCCTATGATAGAAGCAGTTTTCTGGGTGTAAACTTCTATGATGAGTTTTGTACAAAAAGGTTATGCGGTTTCACTGACTCAAACTTGATGCGTTTTGTCAAGAATCGATGCGGTTTGTTAAAATCTATTTGAGGTTTGTTAGATTGGAGTTGCGTTTTGACCAACTCTATGCGATTTGAACGTGATACAATTTGAAAACCTTGCATGTGGTTTGTCAAAATCTTATGCGGTTTGTTGACCATGTGAATGAATGTGGTTTGTTGACCAAAAAATGTTGTGCGATTTGTTGACCCAACAAAAATACCATGTACCAAAACTCAAGTTGACTTCAGGTTATGACCATCATCAGTCCATGCCGAATCAAAAACAAAAATCATATCTACAAGAAGCTATTACAATAGACTCTATCCAACCATCATCAAACCATACTCATATCCACATCAACATCTAATCCATTTCTAACTTTCAATCCCATATCCATACAACCTCAAGACTTAAATCAAACTTGACAAGAAAACTTTCAATATCTCAGATTTTGTCAAACTTTCCAGTCTTTATAAAGATTTTTTTTTGTTTGACATACAATCCATCATCGATATTTCTTTGTTGTCATGCTTCAATTAATATTCGACTCTAAAGAAAGAATATAACAAGGATGTTATATCTCATCTTTTAGTTTCGTTCAAGACTCATAAAGCTAAACACAAGGACGAATTAAACAAACGCAAAACACAACAACAATTCATTTAAACCTTACCCGAGACCCAATCAGGATCTTGAAGAAATACACGATCTTGATTCGAACTATTGATGAAAATACCAAGGTAACGGTATGGTTGAGATGTGTGTTGCAATTGAGATGATTGATGATATTAGGGAGATTTCTATGTGCGTTTTTTTTATATGGAGTGATGAGATTCGTTTGGTTTAATGTTGAGACTTAATGGGTCTGATGTGTGAAAGTGAAGAGGGAGGCGTAGTGTTTTGATTGTGAGATTAGGTTAATGTTATAACCTAAAGATTAGGGTTTGACAAGTTTTTATACCGGTTATAAGTATTGTAAATGGATCGGGTTCTTTGATGTGGTGGTTTTTTTTGGATTTGGATCAGGGGCGATTTCTATGTGATGGGCCGATGGATATCGAATTTGATGGGCTGCTCGTCTGAACATCATATGGTTTTGGCATACACGTTTAATTCCAAAATGAGTGTAAAGGAAGTTGTTATCAAATTTTGTGTTACAAAATTTTTAGATACAATTTTTTAAGATTGGAAAACCGAGTGGTATTTTGGACAACAAATTTTCACGGAGGATACTTATTCACGGCTTGAACGAATAGTTGACAAAAATGATCACGGGGTTTTTGTACGGTATTACTTACGAGAAATTGACGTAACATTTCACGGGTGATCTTCTTTATCTCTGAGACGTTGGTTGGTTGGTTAGATGCATGTCTCAAGATAACTTGTTGGGGCATTACTGTCACTTTAAGTGATTAGGAATTGACAATCTGGTTATAACTGATGTAAGGAGTTACGTTGTAGTGCTCACAGTGTATAACCATCACTTTAAGGAGTTACGTTGTAGTACTCAGTGTCACACGGCGTTGTGGATTGATCAAGAATTTAGAACAAGCGGTAAGTCACAAAGTTGGGATGTTTACTTCCTTTTTAAGTTAGTCGTATCGGGTTATCTCCATAAGTGGTCACTACTATTAGCCGGTGAATTCAAAGGAGGTTCGATTTTAGGTTGGTTTGAGAGAAGAAGTATTGAGAGTATTTTTGCGACATATTCTCACAGAATTTTGATCAAGCTACGGTTTTAATATTGCATCAAGAAAAAGGTAATACGGTATGTACGCAACATTATGATGATTCCGATATCTCGCAACCATCAGGAGGGAGAAGTTGGTATTTCATCTTTCGTGATTGGATTGTCGAAGGGATTTGTGCTTAAGACCGAAGAAGGAGAAGTAGGGTGTGTACATCGGGGCTTTTTACCAACTTGGATGCAATACTAAGTTATGTTGTTATGATGTTCCCAGAACGACAACCATTGTGCTACTATCAAAGAGTCTATCTTCTCCGCTGCGTGTTTGAAGACTAAAGAGATTTTAAAGAATGTTGTCGGTTCAGGAGGGAGCAGAAAAAGAAAGAAAAGGCTCATTAGTTAGGAGGGAGTAATAACCTAACTAGACCGTTACAGTTGAAGTTCAGAGCTACAAGGATTTGTGCCGTCAGCGCCAAAGACCAAATGCCGAGATTGTCGGAAGAGAGAACTTCAATTTTGCCTCAGTATCTAGACTACAAAGACTCTGCGCTTCAACAACGTCAACATAGTTCATTACTATTGTAATTTACTTTGTTTTGTATTTATAGGTCTCATTGTAACCATTCATGTGTGACGATATCTTGGAGGGAGATTGTTAGCCTTGCGTTTTTATAAAGATAACGTCACACTAGTGAAATGGACTAGATTCGTGGTATACTTTGCCCTCAGGGACTAGTATCGTTTAAGTGGCAAATTAATAGTTAGTTGAGCCTATAAATACCCCTCATGACTCTCCATGAGGGGTGTGGGAATTCAAGAGGTTTGTGTTTCATTGGTTTCATCAATAAAATACCTTTGTTCTCCACCCTCTCACTACTTTCTCTCACCAAAACTATGAATTCATTCATCATGTTTGATCAACCAAGACCTCCCGAACCACATAAATCACATTGTTTAACGGTCCTACACAAACACAAAGAAAGGGGATAGACTACAAGGAAGAAAAAATGAGAAAAAATCTTACTTGATAGGAATCAAGCAAGGGAACCTAAACGAGATAAAAATCTAATTAGCTATTCTATTCCCCGGCAGTGGCGCCAAAAACTTGATGCGCGTATAACGCGTTCGGGGTCAAAGGAACTTCCTTTTCATCGAGCAAGTTTTTCAACACCCTAGGCAGTGAACCTAATCGTTGTAGTGTAGTATTGGGTAAGCCTCGGGTATTGATATCATTCTCTAGGGGAATAGGAATGCTAGTGAGAGATGCACTACGCTAAGGTTTGAGGTTGAGGAAGATTATTTTTTATCTTTTTATAATTTTTAGAAAGCTAAGGGTAAAATCTCGGGGTTTGGATTTGCGGGTTGGTACTTCTACCGATTACTTCTACTATCTAATTATCTAAACTAATGGGTAGTCTTATGTCTATTTGATGTGTGCTCGTATGATGATTAAAAATGTGTCTACAGGAGATACTATTACTCCCTAGTTATCTTTTATTGGTGGTTGAATTGTCACGTCCTTATTCTTAACGCATTGTGTTTCCTAAGGTCGTAGGGTATGCTTTTATCCCTAACTCTTTGAGACTACCTTAAGGTTATTACCTACGAAATCTCTAGGATTCATAAACTAACTCTAAGGTTATCTTTGGATGTTTAGTCTACAACTCCGCTAAGTGAATATAAACTAAGGTTCACAAAGATTACTCAAGCATTAAAAACACAACGATAGCCTAGTGCAATCCTAAGCCAATTACATTTAAGATAAGAGACAACCAATCAATAATCAATAACTAGGTTTCATAGATCTAAGCAAACACACAAGAAAATTAGTCAGACATGTTAAACATGCAAGCATACACACATACAATCGAAGACATAATGAAATCAATGAAGTAAATTACTTATCTTGATGTAAAATAGGGTATGAGAACCCTAAGATACTATCCAAACCGGACCAAAATCTTTTTAGGTTTTTACTCCATAAGTCTACTTCTTAAATTCTGAAAATTCGATTTCTATATATAATTTTACATCTACGACGGCGTCACCTTATAGTTGGGACGCCGTCAGATCGCCGCCATTAGGGTTTCGTCTTGGCCAAGTCATCATTGGGACGGCGTTACGTTGTGGTTGTGACACCGTCAGTCTTCAGCAGTGACATCGTCTGAATCTGGATCTAGGCCGTCTGAGAAGAAAAGTCTTCGTGACGCCCTTACTCTACAAAGCCTGACGCCGTCAGGTGCAAATTAGGAAAATCGCTACTGAGTAGTCACAAATTTAATTACATAGAGAGGGACGGTGTTGCCCTCTGTTTGGGACGCCGTCAGGTGTAATTCCAGCAGCTTGAGTGTCTTGATCTTGACTTAGCCATTTTCTTCACATATTCACTCCTTTTCGTCCAAAAATACATCATTCCAGCATTTTGCTTCCAAGAGATATAAAAAGTGAAAAGGAACAAAATTAAGCAGTAACGGATATAAAAGTGGGCGATTAAGGGCTTAAATGACCCCTTAAAAGTGTACGTTTTAAATCCTTATCAAGTGTGCACACCAAATGCTGAAAATTCTAAAACTATATATAGGATTACACTTGTGACAATGTCACTTTATAATTGTGACGCCTTCAAGTCGCCACCATTAGGGTTTCGTCTCATCCAAGTCAGTCTTGTGACGGGGTCGCTTTATGCCTTCAGATTCCGTCCTAGATTCTCTGACGCCGTCCCTTTATGATTTTTCTAGGCCGTCACTTTATAATTTTGACAGAGAATTCCAGCTCCTTTAACAAGTGACGGTGTCACTTGTTGTTTCTTCATTTTTCCATTGAGCCTTCTCTAGTAAAATTTGGGCTATTTTGATACTTTTATTTGCAAGTGACGGCGTCACCTTGAGGTTGTGGCGCCGTGGTGCCTTTTTCCAGACTTTTCATGACTTGGTCGTTTTCTTCACATTTTCATCCATTTTCGTTTAAATATGCATGATTTCCAGCTTTTGCTTCCAAAGTACCTAAAAAGTGAAAAGGAACGAATTTAGGCAATATTTGATCATAAACACATTGGTTTAGGGCTTAAATGACCCCCTAAAAACGTATGTTTTAAATCCTTATCAGTTTGTCTTCCACGTCTTTGAAGCTTGTTGTGGATTGAGCTATATACAAACAGTGTTGTAAATATCGGTCTTGGTGGCCGATATATCGGTGATATATCGCTTATCGGCGGTCAACCGATACAATATTTCACCTGTTGGTCAAATTTATCGGTTTGGTCAAACTAGGTCAAAATTGGTCAAACTCGGATCTTTTTTTTTTTTTTTTTTTTTTTTTTTTTTTTTTTTAATTTATAAATAATTATGGATTTGCGGCTTTTATTTTTCAAGGATGTTAAACTTTTTAGTTTTTTGTGGTTATTGACTTAATTTGTTATGATATTGCTAATATTTATTTTTTTTAAATAAATTCTTTTATAATATATGGTCTCCGATATATCACCACCAAGACCGATATGGCGCTTGGCAGGGGTCGACCGCGGAGGTACCGTCGAGCGATATTTAAAACCATGTATACGACACTCTCTCATTTTCATCAGAGTGTGACTTACTCGAGTGACTTACTCTCTGTTTGTTGTCAGAGAGTGGTTTACTCTCTGATTATCATTAGAGAGCGACTTACTCTCTGATTCTTATCAGGAGTAATATATTCACTGATTTTCAGTGAGTAACTCAAGCTGTTTTATGTTCAAATGTTTGTTAGAGATAATTGAGTCAAATTTTGACCCAACAAAGATGATTATAATTATAAATTATTTATAGGTATTTTCTTTTAAAAAAAATACACATGTTCACTAAATTAGACTTATGTTAAAACTATGTTAATGTGACTTATGTCAAAATCTTGTACACGCACGAAGTCTAAAACTAGTATAACAAAACACATTTAGCATGAACTCAAAATAAAAAATTCTAGTATATTCTTTTTTAAAGACTTATATTATTATACCGGCATATACGGATAAAAGTTTGGCTCAACAAAAATCACGTAAAATCATATATAGACACTCATTTTTAATCAAAATTAGAAAACCAACTTACATCCTTTTTTCAAAAGTTTAAATATCTCATAAATCGACTATCGTTAAGTAAAACTATTTACACCATCATGTTGAGCATAAAATCATGTTTCGATAAAGGAGTACTTATAATTTCAACGAACTTTTTATGAATTTTTTTTAGTGCTAAAATTTATAATCAGAATTATGATATAGGATTTGAAAAACACATATGATTCGTAATTTTAAAAATCACATGTAATTTGTGATTTTAGCTTTAAAACTCGCATCACAAATCACATATGATTTTGTATTGTGTAATATTTAGTACCCATAAAGAAACAATTTTTTTTTCTCGAAAGTCTCTCGAAACATCCTAAAATAAAAAATTTATACGCGATATTGTATTTATTGTCAGTTAACAGTTTGCAAGATAATTTGCTTTTAAGAAAATGTGAGAAGGGAGTTATTTTGATTTTGATTAAAAAATGAGTAAGCATTGTATTTAATCTTTGATTATTTATTTATTTTTATTTTTTTATCTTTGTCCCGTACGGATTAACCTGTTTATCATCTAGTGATTTTCATATAATTATTCTATTCGTGTCAATAATTGCCTGCAGTGTTGTGTAATCTAAGAGCACAAGGTATGGGGTGCCATTGGTGTGCCAAATGTATGCCATTCGTGTGCCAACCATACCGGAGTATCGTGCCATTCGTGAGCCAAACATTTTGAGCGAATGCAATGGCTCAAGCCATTTGCATTCTTGTGTTTTTTTTTTCTTTTCTTTTTTTGGTATTGTGAGTGAGTGAATATTTTTAGTGGGGTATTTTGTGGGACCCAATAACATGTTAGTGATGTGTTATAAGGGAGTGTGTTTTAGTTAGTGGTGTGTTATTGGGAGGTGTATGATGTGGCGCTGAGATGCCCATACGTTGTGCTCTAACATTTTTGTAAGAGTTCAACAGCATCCAATAAAAATGAATATAAAAAGAATCAAACGAACAATTATCACCTTTTGTCAACTAAATACTAAAGCTACTAGTATTGGTTATAAACTTAAATACTCAACATGGTTTCTTTGTTTATTCATCATTTTTTGTTGTTATAGTCAATATTGTCATCCTCATTTGCTTCTTGTTCTTGCTCTTCCTTTATATCTCAAGTTTCCCTTTTTTTCTTTTGTTACAATAATAATAAAGATTTGATCTTTTGCAACAGTCACCTGACTAAAGGTAACTACTTTTGGCTAATTATTAATCTTTATACTTAAAGGTTCATTATTTAGTTAATGATTGATTAAACCCAGTTCTTTAGTATATGTAAAACTATTTATATATTTACCATACTGGAATTTATTTGTACAGAATTAAGAAAAAGTTAAGAAATGAACTAGTTTGGTTAGAATTTATGAAACTTAAAACCCCTTTAATGCTTTGACCCTTGTTTAAAAATTTGATTATTAGATGAATAGAATTGGGTGTTCTTGGTGAAATATAGATTTGTATCAAATATAGAGTGAGATAATAATCCCCTGCTTTCCGGGCTTTTGAGCTAACTTGAATTTGGAATAATTCATAAGCCCCTTTATCCTGGCTTATTTTTGTTGATAAGCCAAATAAGCCCATACCGGGAAATAAGCTAATCTAAACACTTAAGTCTCATGTATCTTCAACAAGTACTTGATATGTGTCATGTATCTTCAACAAGTACTTGATATGTACCATATGTCCTTAATCCTTGTGTATTACGGGCAGTTATAATTGGTGTGCCTGATTGTGTGGCTAGATATATGTCGTGTTATGCGTTACTCTTCTATCTCACATGGTGTCTTGTGGTGGCTTATATTTTTCCCAAATTGAATTGAGTTCTAATGGATATCTTATTAAGCATTAAAACTTAACTTTACCGTAATTCATAGTGTTGATCAGTAAGACTTCTGAAACTTTTTGTTATTTCATCTACTCTTCTCATAACCTATCAGTACCATCTTCTGCTATTCCCTTATTTTTTAGTGATCATCTAAAGAAGAAATTTACATACTAAATTTGATTCTGATTTTCCTAGCTTAGACAAGAAATCTCGAGACACTATGATGTGCTTTCAGTTGTCTTCCTGTGAAGACAAGGATGAACCACCAATGAATCCATCACAAGTAAGTACGATCCAGTCCTTCAATTCTGGATCTACAGATCATACTGCATCTGGGTCGGACCAAAGTGTCACTCCTCGAAGCACAAGATTAAGAAAGTTCAGGTATCCTAGTTTTTCAAAAAGATCAGCTAATCTTAAAGAGTTCAAACTGTATGAGCTCAAGTCTGCTACCAACAACTTTTGCATCTCTTCAAAGCTTGGTGAGGGTGGGTTCGGTCCTGTCTACACCGGCACCATTAAGAGTCAGCGAAATTCAGCTAAAGATCTCAGTGTGGCTGTCAAACAGCTTGGCAAAAGAGGATTTCAGGTTCATTTATGTCCGCTTTTGTACCATGGTTTAAATCTTTTTCATGCAACTGGTTATTAATCAATCTATACCTGTGATCAAACAGGGGCACAAGGAGTGGGTGACGGAGGTGAATGTTCTTGGAGTCGTGCAACATCCAAATCTTGTTAAACTAGTTGGCTATTGTTCAGAAGATCATGAAAAAGGAATTCAACGGCTTTTGGTATACGAATACATGCCTAATAGATGTGTTGAATATCATTTGTCTAATAGATCTGGGACACTTCTCACGTGGCCAATGAGATTAAAAATAGCTCAAGATGCTGCTCGTGGCTTGGCATACCTACACGAAGGAATGGACTTCCAGGTATTATATCGACTGTACACAATAGGCATTAGTTACTATAATAGATGGCTAATTATAGACGGGTTTGATGTTCTTATAGATTATCTTCAGAGATTTCAAATCGTCAAATATCCTTCTAGACGACAAATGGAATGCTAAGCTTTCAGATTTTGGATTAGCTCGGTTAGGTCCTAAAGAAGGACATACACATGTCACGACAGCAGTAAGTGATCTAGTATTATTCAGTTAGAACTTCTTCTTTTCTTTATATTTCATATTGGAGTTTTTTTACTTAACTATTTACATGATATAACATGATCAGGTAATAGGAACAATGGGATATTCATCTCCAGAATACTTACAAACTGGTCGTCTCACAGTTAAGAATGATGTATGGAGCTATGGAGTCTTTCTATATGAACTCATCACTGGCAGGCGTCCAATGGACCGAAATCGGCCCGAGGGTGAGAAGAACCTTCTAGAATGGGTGAGACCATATCTGAACGACCAAAACTTCACTTTCATTGTTGATAAGAGACTAGAAGGTAAATACTCACGGCGATCTGCACAAAAGCTGTCATTGATTGCAAACAAGTGCTTGTCTAGAGACCCTAAATCAAGGCCAACAATGAGTGAGGTTTTGGAAATGGTGAACAAGCTCGCAGACGCTCAGACAGACATGACTCCGACAGCACCTCTTCAGGGTCAGGATGCTTTTGACGAAGCTATGAAGGCTGGTGAGGGTGAAAGGACTTCCAACATGGGAAATGAAGTTAAAACAACCTCCTCCATAGTTGAAAATCAAGCTTGGTTTTCTGGAATGTGGTTTTGGAAGCCCTCGATAACTTGTTGATTTAAAGTGTATAAAAGTACATAGAAGGGTGGTTGCATTTTTTTCCCGATCAGTGAGTAGGAGCAGTTCTTTTGATCTGTGCTCTAGATAATTTAGTGCTGACATGTTGCATGCTGTATTTTGACATTTCATGGATTTGTGGCTCGGAAAACTTTCTTATCCGTTGAATGAACTCGTGCGTGTTATTAGTAAGCTATAAGCATTCAGTAGGAATTGTGTTGCATTTTGAGTATATGTATTGCAACGGTCAGTATGTTGAGTTTCAGTGTATATATTATTTTGATTAATCTTCTTAATATCTTTGGCTTTAACAAGTATTTCTCTTTTGGATTTCTCATGAATTTCTCCCTTTTTATTTGAATGTGTGGCTATAAATATTTCTCATTCTTCTTATTTTATTTTTCCTTCTCGCTAGATCCTTTCCCTAACATATATATATATATACGGGTAAATTTACCAACTTCTATTTCATATGTAAATTTACCAACAAAAAGAAGTTCCAATTTGCATCTTGTGCATTGTATAATGTATATCATATTAATAAAACATATAGTTTAATATAGCTTATGACTAAATCTATCATTATAATTCATGAAGGTTTAATTACTGAATCGCTTTTAACATTCTTTTTCAACAATTTCTTCTTCCCAGATTATTCTTTTTTTTTTATTTTCATTATATAATTTATCTTCCTTAACATAGTTTCTGATAAGAGATTCTTTGCCAAATGGTGGGCTAAACACTACAGATAACTAGATAAAAAGATATAAATGGGTTAAGCATTTGTCTCATGTGTAACATGTTTTGGGCATATTCTTTGTGTTTTTCTTTTGGAATAATCATGAGATTGCATTAATGTATTTATTAACTGTTACTAATAATTAATTATTTTACTAATAAGCATACATTAAACATTGCATTTATCTTTAAGCATATACAATATATTTTTTTCTAATTTTGAGCCAGCATGTAATGTCTTTGTCCCATGACAGTTAAACATTTCCTTCTGTAGAAGCGATGAAATGACAACAATTATGGCCTTTATGATAGGTTTCATTTTAAACATCTAGTTGTCAGCATTGTGAAAAACATATATGGTACATAAATATGCAAGAAAACACATATGCCATCCAACTACAATCCGCATCCGAAAAGACACCTAGTTTGATATCAAATTGGTGTCGTTTACACCACACGCGGCCTAAAATGCCAATAAAAGGAGGGTTGAACGGATAGCCACCCGGGGGCGGGGGAGTTAAGGTTACTTAATCTTGAAATTTATAAACCATTAAATCAAATTATTCATGACAACTAAGTGCTTCATCATTGTTTGTCTTTATCCCGGAAATCTTAAAATTTAATGCCTCAAATCTCATCATTATATGCTAAGTAAATTAATACCATTAAGCTATATTTCTATATTTTTCTATTTTTAGAAGAAGGTAAAATATAATCCTTTTACTCAACAAGATAATCTAAATGACTAGTATTTGACCGTTAGTTCCTCATTCTTCACCTGTTTTCAAACAATGATAAAAAAAGGGACAACTTTGCTGTAGTGAGGCATTAAATTGAGAAAAAGCTACTACCACATATTGTTCTTGGAGCGGGACGTGAGGCCAGTCAGCATTGCCCGTTATCAAACATATAACAAGGAACAACAAGTTACGACCAACGTTGTATTTGGTTATATAACATGTTCATAATATATATACCACCCCATCTTACCTAGTCACATTTTTCTCCTCCTTTTGTAAAACACATACACACATGTATAATCATTCATGCCATACATAAATACATTTGTTTAGTTATATATGCCTGCATTTAGATTCATGATCTGATGTTCAATCAGAAATGGTTTCAAAGTTTTGTGTTGTTATGTTTATCTAAGTTTCTCTTGCAGGTCTTTCTGTGTGTATTTGTGCATGTGTGAGGTTTGATTTTTTAACCAAGTATTTACTTATTTATCATACTTGCATAAGTATCTCTGAACTAGTTATAACTTTCAGAAGGGAGACATTCACAAGTTTTTAGTTAAAATTTGTTTTACTTAAACATAGTGTCATGTTAGGCTGAAATTTTCAATCTTAAAAGACAATGTGGGAACCAAATTGTGTTGGTAACTGGGGTCCTAGTTATCAGGATATTGAGGAATTTTTTAGTTCTGGTTATTATGGTGATTATGGGTACCATTACCATTCTGACAACTATGATCAACAACCTTATAGCCCATTAAGTCCTTATCATCAAGACAATATGTATCCTGATGTTGACAACCGATTATTAGTCTCTCTTGAACATGGTATATCAGGACTATCGATTGCTGATAGTAACCAATCACCACAGGCAGCGCACGAGCACGTGCAGGCATCTGATTATCCAGTGGGTCAATGCGAAAAATTCCCTACTAATCAAGATTCGTATAATGGCTCATCATCATTGAACTACAATTATGGTGAGCTTTTGCACCAAATATCATAAAAACAATGAAATTTGGAGTTAAGAGAGATTGATTTAACTAGTTTCGGTCACTATAAGTTCCTTAACTAATGGTGTCGATCTTTTCTTTTATGCCTTAGCAGGTAATGAAGGAATAAGCAAATCAAATTCAAGCTCTATCCCTGAAAACCAATCGTATGAGGAGGAAAAATATGTCGAGTTAGAAATTACAGACGAGCCTGAGCTTAATGGAGAAGTTAGCAAGATTACCCCGGTCGCTGTAAGTGCATAATATATGTCTGTTTATATTAGAATGAATAGGTTTTTCAAAAGCGTTAATTGTTTGAAATGTATTCAACTTAGTGTCCATTTTTACTGTATATATTGTGTTGCCAAATTTACATCTACCAATGAATGTGGTTTACCACCAAGTTTACATGTAAGACGCCAAGTTACACGTGATATATACGTTAAATAGTAGTGTTTGCCAGTTATATATATGAGTAACTAATGATTAGATTGCGTTTATTTATCGCAGCATGTTCCTAAAGTTAATGGAGATATACCGTCCCTTGATGAAGCTTCTACTGATCATCAGAGGCTGCTAGACAGGTATAATATCAATAAATAAAAGGTTCTAAATAGTAAAAAAGAACCATTTATGATGAGTAAAGTGTATATATTTGGAAAACGACAAATTTTCCACTTGACGTGACTTGTGACAGATAAATCATTTTGTTAAATCAAGTTCCAACAGAAATGCTGTTGTAGGGTTGTCATAATGAACCACACCGGAAACTGAGTTAGAAATCTTTCATAAGAATATAGAATGGCATGTTAAGAAACTCAATTAACAGAGAACGTTTGTCATACCTGTTATGTTTATAAATCGATGGATGCTTGTATTGTTTCCAAAGAAATGTTTTATAAAATTCTTGCTCTAGGTTTACGATTTCTTTTAAAGCAACAAAAAGTTTGGATTGGACGTTCCAGTGTTCCACTATGAGTAGATGCTGGAGTGAACATTTTTTTAACCAGACAACATTCCAACATACTTGTTAACTTTTATTCACTTTTCTTTTGCACATTCTTGAAAGCAATAATATTTTCCTTTCTATATTTGTAAGTATATATAATGGCTGCATATTATCTTTGCACAGACTAGAATGACTAGTAATATAATGCAATTCAGTAATCATGATTTTTATTTTGAAGTTCATGACTTTTGTTTCTACATATGATCAAATATGAATATAGTTGAGAAACATCAACTTTGTCAGTAGATTAACTTCTGTATTTGACCTTGTTGCTGCATTATGGTCAATTTGTGGTGTTTGCAGGTTGGATACGTATCACTTCGTTGAGGTTCCTGTTGAAGGAGATGGTAACTGTCAGGTCAGTGCTGTCTGCCACCTCATACTTAGCATGTTAACATATATTATCACTTGATTACAACTCTGTGAATCTATATAGTTATGCTACACGATGTAAAATGCTCGAATTTAAAATTTTAATCTGTTCATGTTGGTTGGTTTATATGGTCTATTAGTCAATTACAGCCTTTGAATCCAAACAAGAGAACAATATAATCTCGGATTCTCGTCTGATCAAAACTTTTTCTTCAGTTTCGTGCTTTATCAGATCAGTTATATCGTACACCAGAGCGTCACAAGTCTGTGAGGACGAGAGTTGTTACGCAGGTAACAACACAGAACAACAGCACATATTTTTTTGTCCCTTTTTTGTTAGATTTTCTATCCTTTTGTTCATTGGCTAACGGTACTAATATGTTATACTATACATGAATCAGCTTAAGTTGAATCCAAAAATGTATAAGGGATATATCCCAATGGCATACACGGACTACTTGAGACAGATATCCAAGTCAGTAAAATCCTATTAATTACTTTCTGTTATCATTTTAAATATCGGTTCAAACGAAGTCTAATATGAACTTTTTTATCAGGAGAGGAGAGTGGGGAGATCATGTCACCTTGCAGGCAGCTGCAGATGCGGTATATTTCTCTTCTTGCTTCTTATAATATACACATTGTGTAACAGATAAATTTGGACTCATGACCTTTAATGCATAATGTCTTTATGTTATTGTGCAGTATGGTGTCAAGATCCTGGTGCTAACCTCTTTCAAAGATACCATTTTCATTGAGATTCTCCCCAAGGTCCTCAAGTCTAGAAGAGGTAAAAAACCTTGAATGAATAATTCTTAAAGTTTGTTAGATATTTTTTCAAGTAAAGTATATATAACCCAAGTGTACGTCAAGTGAAATATCTACAATGGTGTCTGCATAGGGTTTCACGCTCTATTTCTTCTCGATGTATCTTTCTAAGCATACACTCTCGCACATAGTCACTAAACGGTTGATCATCTCTTTCATTACTTTTGCTAAAATAAGATATATAACGACAATTCTTTATGTTCTGCAGTCTTTTTCTTGAGTTATTGGGCTGAAGTTCACTACAACTCGATGTATCCTAAAGCAGGTACGTATACTTGTAGTAACATGCCAGTCTAATGGCAGAAAAATGATTTATCTCAATAAGTGACTAGGAGTGGCACCTAAATTGATTAAATGTGAGGTTTTGGTGCATGTTGGAACTTTTGTTTTGGAAACGATTTTACTGCAACATTGGAGTAACCATATAGCTTGAAAATAGCACAGACCTAATGGCACTTTGAATTGTGATCTTAACAGAGATGCCTCCATCTGAAAATGGGAAGAAAAACAAGAACAAGAAGAAGAAAAAGTGGTGGAAGTTTTAAAACAAGGGCTAGGCGTATCTCAATTGAAAAAATGAGCATATGACTTATGTCGTTTTTTAGAGCAAGTGACTTATGTTGTTTACTGTGCTAAATTTGATTTTAGACTTTCCATTCTTTGATCTGCAGCAGATTTAGCAATGCTTTTTTCGGTTGATTTTATATAACAGTGGATCTTTCTTGGTAGAAATTTATATTTGATATATCCTTTCCGAGTGAATTTATTTATATTGGTATGTTCATACCGCGGATCAGTATCCAACAATTTTAACCCTAATGAACATCTAGTAGCTTTACTGGGAATTGAGAAAATCATAAATACGGAAAATGAATCTTAATGTATTTTTTCATATGAATAAATCTATGGTACAACTGTAAAACATTTAATATGGGGCGGAGGGAGTAGTTATTTTCTTTGGGTAATTAACACTTAACAGTATGCAGACTCCCAACGAGAGAAGAGTACATGGTGTCGTCAGGTGAAATACCCTCGCTTTTCATCTCATCATACAGCCTAAAAGCTTCTTCTGATCTTCCTTCCTTTGACAAACCAGAAATCATAGCTGTATAACTTATCACGTTTCGAGCCAAGCCTCTTTGAGGCATCTCATCAAACAACTTCTTCGCTTCATCTACTCTACCCGCCATACATTCCCCATGTACTAAACTAGTGAACGTGTAGAGATCTGGCGTTACACTTTTCTCTTCCATTTCAGTTCTTACCCTATAAGCTTCCTTCATCAACCCTTTCTTACAATACCCGTCAATAAAAGCATTATACGTCACAACATTCGGTTTCTCCCCTTTACTCTCCATCTCTCTAAACGTCCGTCTAGCTTCAATAAACTCTCCTTGCTTACAAAATATATCAATCAATGTCGTATAACTTAGCATGTTTGGAACCACCCCTCTATCCGCCATAGTAAACAACAATGTCTTTGCTTCCTCATGCCTATTCGCTTTACACAAACCACTAGCAATGGTATTGTACGAAACAACACTAGGCACAAACCCTTTTTTCTCCATCATACTCTGCAACTTAATCGCATCATCAACATTTCCATTTTTGCAGTAACCATCCATCAATGTATTGATTATAACATCATTCAAATCAAGACCTTTACTCTGCATCTCAACCAACAACACTTCAGCAGCTTTCATCTCGCCCACTTTACACACGCCATTCAACAACACCCCATAAGTATGCACATTCGGAACAATACCTCTCTCAGTCAACTCATCAAACAACTCAAAAGCCCTTTTCATCTTCCCAGCCTTACAATTACAACTAATCATAGAAGTATACACATAAACATCAGCAATAATCCCCTTCACAAGCATTTCACCAAACACGTTCTCTGCATCCACCACACGTCCCAACAACGAATAAAACTCGATCAAAAGCGTATACGTTGCCACATTATAACAAACCCCATCCCTCCTCATCGAATCAAGTACCCCCTCCACTTCACTAAACTCCGATTTCTTAATATAACCATCTATCAAAGTATTATAAGTATTAACATTCGGCTTAACCCCTCTCCCACTCATCTCACTCACCAACTCCCTCCCCTTACTAATCTCCCCAACTTTACACAACGCCGAAACAGCCATTGTCATCGAATAAACCGTAACCTCAACGCCTGAATCAACCATCCTACTAAAAAACTCCCACAACAACTCATACTTTTCGCACCTTTTCGCAGACAACAAAAAAACCATACAAGACCTCTCATCAATCCTACTAAACCCATTACTTTTCATATACTCAAAAACCTCTAAACTCTCACTAAACCTTTCATTTTCGGCATAAACACGAAACAAAGTATCAAACATTTTCCTAACAACAACCACCTTATTAACATCATACCCACAATTCTTATCAACAAAAGATGTAATCTTTTTAACAGGTTGTTCAATATCTTTATTATTAGCTAACTGAATTAATACATTTTTAGCTGGGTCATAATCTTTTGTTTTATAAAGACGACAAGACAGTGAAATGTAGGGTTCTATGTCGTTTAAGGTTCTTTTGATGTGGTCAAAGAAAGTGGTACATGTTTGAGGTGGGATTTGTGTGTTTGATAGTACGAGGTTTATGATGTTGGGGTTTAAGGATTGTGTTTGGTCGAATGTTTGAGATGTTTTTAAGGTTTTGGAAATGAGATTAGCTGTGTGTTGATCTGGGTTTTGTGGGGGTTTGGTTTTGGTGATTGATTTCTTGAATGCTGATGATAGGAGGGTTTTAGTTGACATGTTTTTGGGGTTGATTGGTGTGTTTGTGAGAGGTTGTTAACTTGTTTTTATGTGATTTAATTAATAGAAAAAGGTTAAAATACTTTTTTTACAATAGAGCTTTTTTAGCATAATTAGTATTTAAAAAATAAGTTTTTATTTAATTTGATTTCATTATAAGGTGTACTGAAAATAAAAATGTCTTTAATGAATTAAAATGATGAGTTTTGATGTAATGAGTCATTTCGTGTAATGAGTCATTGCATTACATAATAGTAAACAAAAATGTTTTCTTCATTACACCGTAACGATCTTTTTCATTCACCCTTTCATTACGACATACCAAATGCTACGTAAGGCTTTTTCAAATTACATGAAGAAAACATGTATTTTATGGGAAAAAAATGATTCTCGTGCCTAAATTACTACTTGTGTACCCAAAGATTAGATGGGTTGATTTTAAAATAAATTGATTGGTAAAAATTTAGAAAGAGAAAATACATAATATATTTGTCTAATTATTAATAGCTTAAGCATTTATTTAAGCATGTGTTTTAAGTCTAAATAGCACTACCTCTAATTTTGAAATAGGCAAAGATATTATAAAATGGCAAACTGATGAGTCTTATATTATACATATTTATACCCCTGATGTTATGTAAATTATATATCTATTTGTACTTATTTATAAAACTTTTGATGCTTAATAGATGAATAATTGTGGTTCCCGTTTCACAATCAGTAGAATGACAAATCTTAGACTAAAAGTGACACATGACTGAAGTAAAGTATAAAGAAAATCACAATTAAACAAGATATGAAAACTCACACTGAGATTTTTCAACGTTTATATCCTTTATTAATAATGAATCAAAAAGAATATATTACCCAAGTGCTTGCGGAACAGCACTTGAGATTGAATGACAAGTATGGTGTAACTCCTTACTAAGCTTAGGCTAAGTCTAAGCACAACTACTCAGGTACCACTGAGCTATCTCAGGGACATAGTTGTATTTGGAGGAGTGAAAAATTGCTTGTGTGTGTAATTCACAACTAATACACAAGCTTAAAATCTTTCACTCCAACTCTTATGGCTATTTATACATGTATAGTTTTTAACTATATCTTAAAGGACAAAGTGACAGGTAACAGAGACAAAGTAACAGAAGACAAAATACTTATGTGCTTTGTCTCTGTTACAATGGCTATTTAGAGTAAGTGACAAGGCTGCTTTCTTCTTGTCAGTGATGACACTGAGCCTAGTAGTTAGCGATTCAGGGAAAGTTTGACTTTGGTTGATAAGGACTTCGTCTTATCTGTTCAAACTTATCCCACCTTGTCCCGCTCATTCTTCAGTCTCATTAGCCTTCAGTCTTTATCTTCAGTATTGTCTTCAATGATAGTAGTTGGTGAGGAGTTTTGGGATTCAGTGAGTTACTGTCATCACTCACTGAATCCACCATCTTCTTCTTGACTCAGTCTTCACCAGTGAGTGGAGAGACTTCTTCTTTGTCTCTTACTGAGTATCCTGAAGACAGCTCAGTGACTTGTTTGTGTTTAAGGATCTAACCACTTAGGGTATTTTCTATTCAAATCCTATAATTAAGGGGTTTGGGTATTTACTGAACCCAACAATAATCATGCATGACTAATGATCCAAGGAACGACACGTAAAAGGAAGAGGAATGAATGACGAAAAGACTTATAAGAAATAACACATAATTTGGCAAAAGACCACCGGACTTATGGAAGAGGAGCGCCGATTACGGGCGCCAATGGTCAACTATGGACCTACGAGTCAACAATGAAGTATGCCGATTTATTACTAAATGCACGCCGGATACGCGAGATGAAGCCCACTGGTTATATGACAAAGTGCGGCGTACTTCACCTATTAGTTATACTTCTTTATTAATGAGCTACTTCAATGATGAGGCCGATCACTTGCCCATCATAACTCATCATGCCCGTTCTTAGGTCATTCCTATACTTATAAATAGAGGCTAAAATGTAGTAGAAGTAACACAATTCATATACCAATCACAACAAAGTTTTAGAAGAGATTACTAGCTCCACAAAGTGTTAGGAAATGGTTAGAAATCATAACTACTTGCCAGGGGTCTGAAGTTGCAGTAACATTGGTTTGTAAGTCGTGAGAACGTGGTTCAATCTCTGTAACAAGGGTATAACTCTATTTCTTAGTATGAATACGATCACGGTTTTACTTGTTTGATACTTTTGTTATTAGTTTGAATGTAGAGTAGTCCATTTATGTTTGTTTGGGCACTTTAGCCATGTGATATGAATATGTGAATTGGATGAATACTTATGAATATATAACTCGTGTATTTGATATGTTATAATTCGGTTAAGTATCTCTTGTTTGGTTGATCGTTGCAATTGCCATAGGTCGAAAGATGCAATTGTATTGGTTAATTATGAATCGTATGTCTATAACGAGTCATTACTATGCTTGTGAGAATTGGATAGTAAAATACTTGATAACCCGAATTATAATATGTTTAAGACCTATTCTTACGTCTAACGACTTGATTAGGGGAAATATGCTAATTATGTTTCATCCGGATACCACTCTTTATGCATTTGATATGCTCTGGATTATAGGCCGAAAGGATTCATTTTCATGTCCGGTAGATATAACTGCTTGTATGATTACCCTTTGTAATACTCTTATGTATTGTCTGTGTATGCATCTTCATCCCATTTTATGATTTGTCTCATGTTGCTTAGCCTAAACAAACATATTCTTAATTATATTGGTAAAACATCAAAAATCTTAATTCCAACAAAAACGGTTTTAGTGATATGTGACAATCATTGGAATCTCATTTTGTATAACCAACACTGAGTTCAGAAACACTACCCTCCCTTGGGACGACATAGTCTTACCTAAACCTTTACTATAAACGGGGGTTATATTTACCTGTGTGTTTTGTGTATTAAGTAATCGGTAGAACTAGCATTATAAATTTAAAGCTTTTGAAACACATCAATGTTTTTGGCGCCGCTGTCGGGGAGGTTGTTTTAAGTTGTTTTTATTAGTTTTGTTTAAAACGTTCATTCGTTACTAAGTTTTCTTGCAAAAATTTGGAAAAATTTCGAATCTGTATCAGAAGCACACCGGTTTTTCACCAAAACACCGTCGTACTTGTCTGTCAGTAGTCAAAAATTTAGTTGGAGTTAATTCAAAAAACCACATAAACTTCTAAAATGCTTATTTCAGATTTTGAGAACATGAGACTTATGTTTTATTGTTTTTTCTGCTTGAATTATTGCATGTGTATAACCTGTACATTAAAATGAAAATCACAAAAAAATTTTGCTTTTATTTGTTTTCTGTCTGTTTAGAATTAATGCATTGGATTGTTATGATGAATGAAATGTTATTTGCTATGTGTTTTCTACTTTTGTTTGAGCATATAAACTGTTATATGGATTATAATTATCTGTCAAAACCCAGAAGCATGCCGGTTCTTCCAATAAGATCACCGCACTTCTAGAAAATTTCAAACAAAACGGCTAGTAAACCACGATACCGCCGTACTTTTCTTAAAGTACGCCGTACTTTTATTAAAGTATGCCGTACTTTTATGCAAAAAAGTTCACAGAGGACTAAAATCTTCTTTGAATGATGAAACAAGTTCGAATCTTAACTTATATGTGTTACAAGAGATTATTGGAGTGCAAATGTGTGCTTATTACTTATTTAACTAACCTATTAATGTTTCATTTGATGGTTTTGCATATTTTAGCCTATTTAGCCATGGATCCAAACAATAGGCTAGGAAAGACGTTAGCTAAGGAGGATGACAACAACTATGGTTGGATTGATGAGTCATTTGAAAGAAAGGAGAATTGGAACGGAACTAATACTTGGGATTCAGCTGATAATGGAACTAAGAAGGAAATTAAGGCTTTTAAATTCTTTAGGATGGAAAATGAAGAGGGTACTTGGGATAAATACTTCACACCATGTTATGTGGAAGGTATTTATGCTTTTTATGGGGTCACTAACATTGACCTTGACAAAAACCTAGTTTCTCAAGAGCTTGTGCTTTAATTGAACTTGTAGTTTAAGGTTTTGGAAAGTGGAGATAAGAAAATCGACAGGAATTTGCCTCTGAACTTGATAGGGGAAACAGAGGATGATTCGATTGAACGTACGCCTCAGAGTTATTTCTTGGAGTTTTATATGGAAGAAGATGATGTATAGCCATGTGTTATCCTAGGGAGACCATTCTTGAAGCTTGCCTAAGTCGTTGTTAACTTTCAACTATGTATTATAACTCTTTTGTTACACCCAAAATCAAGTTTTGAGTATTAAATAATGAGAATGCCATTGAAATTGTGACAACTCGTACTTTCAGGTCATTTCTCAAAACAATTCATGCTTCACAATTTCATCATTTATCGTAAACTAGGTTTACGTGTTCCAAATTCGCGTAACCTTAATGGTTTAGCGGCGAATTCATGATCATATCATCACGGACATTTCATATAGACTAAGTTTAGTCTACATTTCATTAGCATCATTTGCATCATGTTAGTTCATTCATGATTTTGCATTTCACATTAAACGCGTAAATTTCACATTAAATAAACGTTATCGCGTAAGTTATTATTTTTAACATTTAATCCGATACTTCCAAAAATGATCCCGATATATTTTTATACTTACATCTAGTTTATAAAAACAATATTTTGAGTTTACCTGGTGTTTTAAATTTATTTTGTATATAAATCGTTAAATTTATATTACTACGACGCTTTTCTTAAAAAAAAACTACACGATAATTATTATTTCACTCAAATTTTGCAAGGAATGTATTTTTACAATTTTTATGATCTCAATATACTTTACTTTGATTCATTAAAGTTTATTTTTAGACAACGCTACCCTAAATATCCAAATATATACATAACTACTAAACAAGATTTACAAAGTACCCATTTACTTACACTTATACCTTTATATACATAATAAAAAGAAAAAAAAAATATATGTATTGCAAATGCATCCCCCTTGGCGTCAAATGAGGGTGCCTCATTAATTGGGATGGTAAAAATTTTCTACAAAACTAGATCTATACTCAAACTTATTTCACACTTCACTTCATTCAATCTCAATAATACAAGTCAAGATAGTTTTCTCTCCTCTTTTTCTTATCTCAAAACCGGCCACACCATTATTCCAAGAAGAAGATCATATTTTTTCAAGATCAAGTTTAAAACAATCTAGTTACACTCTTAATCAAGGTTTTGAAATAAAAACCTAGGGTGTTTAGGTTTAATCCTTTGTTCTTATCACCTCATCAAGTAACTAGTAAGCATATCACTTTCATTCTACATCTTTCATTTTCATTTCATATGTATTTCATCAATTTTTTTTAGCAAGCATGCAAGACTTATGGTTATTTATACCATTTTTAACATTGTTTTTAGAGTTTTATACATATAAGTCATCCTATAATTTATCCCTTGTTATATATTGGTCCTGATGATGTTTAGGAACCCATGACACCCTAAGAAGGTGTATGGTAGGATTAGAATAGCTTTGGAGTTGTTTTGAAGGGATTGGAATAGGTTTAGTACGAGAAAAACTCTTTTCGACAAGTATATAAAGTGGTCTGATCTTATTTTGTTTTTCTGGAAAATCCGACAGTAGACACGAATTTTTGGCCTAGATATTTAGAAAATATACTTTAAAACGAATCCGTGGCCGCTTGAACGGATTAAAACGGAGTTATAACGAAGAAGTTATGAATTTTTCAAGTTTGACGACGAAATATATATTTTCTGAAAATTTCAGCAAACAGTTTTCGTGTTGTACGAGTAAAAAACGAGTCTTAAGCTTTATAAATTATTTCGACTTATCAAAAATATATTAGTATACTTTAATACGAAGCTAAGGACGTATAATACGTAGAAAACGGCTTTATAACGACTGAAATATACACGTTTTCATAAAATTGCCGTAACTTTATTATTTACGAAAAACTATATTATTTTTAGTTGACAAGTGTTACGGTAAACAAAACGACCATATTGAAGGCTATTTTTAACGTTGACGTGGAACTTTTTGTAACGAGATGTCTTCTAATAAAATCGAGATCACCAAGCATATTTTCCAAAACGACCAACCGTTTGTATAGCGGAGTTGTAGTAAATTATTTACGGTTGCTTAAACTTTGCCGAAATTCACTTTTAAACTATATTTTGGACAAAATCACCCTACTTAACCTATGTTTTTCTTTATGAACGAAACCTCTAGGATAAAAACTTAAATGCCAAAACTTTGAGATTATGATACAAGCTTTCCAAAACCGTTGAGTTCGTTTCCTAACGTTCGACGTACACCATTTTACGACTAGCTTTTCGAGGCCATTTTTGTCACTTTCATGAAATTTCCAACGACATTATTTTACGACGAAAAGTTATAATTTCACAATAAATCATTAAGAAACTATTTTAGGATGACATTTTGACGTAAATACTTGTAAAGTAATTTAAGAATGGTCAAGACGTCAAAAGAGTATTTTTTGACGAAGAGTATTATTTTCAAAACTCACAAATGGTATAAATAACATCCGAAATGCATGCATAACATTACATCATGACTTATTATGTATCATATCATTCATAATAGGTCAAGTTTAGTGATTCACGCTACATTTCGGTGTACTCACTTTTGCCATCGCATCATTGTCCAAGTGAGTTTTCATAGCCCCATTTTCAATTGTTTTTATACTACTTTTGGGGGAGATACATGCTTAACTATTTTTCACAAGTACTTTAGATTTTTAAGGATAACTTCTATCATGATCATCATTGTTTCAAACTGAATGTTGTACTATATTAGTTATTCTTGTTTGTTTGGTATAGTTCTACGTCGTATAAAGTTCTATGTCAGTTGACTACTGATACATCGTCGTATAAAGTTCTATGTCAGTTGACTACTGATACATCGTCGTATAAAGTTCTATGTCAGTTGACTACTGATACATCGTCGTATAAAGTTCTATGTCAGTTGACTACTGATACATCGTCGTATAAAGTTCTATGTCAGTTGACTACTGATACATCGTCGTATAATGTTCTAAATCAGTTGACTACTGATACATTGAGTCTAGTCCTATTGATTAAGTGCTATTGTTCTATGTCGAGTTAGGTACTATTGTGAATTCATTTGACATCATGTGTTTAAACATAAACTACACATATTTTGGCTGTGGGTTGTGAACACATAGGTTGCAAGTTTTGTATGGGCGGAACTTGGAACTGGGTGGATTTACAATGCCTTTGCTGCATAAACGATTTTGAAAGGCTTTACATTTCAACACAAACTCTATGAACTCACTCAACCTTTGTGTTGACACTTTTTAGCATGTTTTATCTCAGGTATCTAAGGCATTCACTTCATGGCATGCATGTGGACATATCATAGAGTCGCGGTGACGACGCGTCTCACACAAGATTTATATACTTTAAAAACATCGTTTGACTTGTACCAAACTTACTTTCCGCACATAGTAACTTTCATTTGGGACCTATCTTTGTAACTCTGAATGTTTTTATTAAATCAAGCGATGTATTTTTCAAACGACACTTTAGGTCGTTCAATATAACTGTGATTGTGATGCTATGACAGTCAATCCCCAGGAATTCCATTCCGCTGCAAAACAGGTAATTTGGGGGTGTGACAGATTGGCATCAGAGCTTCGGTTATAGAGAACTAGGTTGCATCATTGACCCTAGACTATAACTACATCATCATAGCATCTCATCATTTCATCATAAGTGCATGTTCACTTTGCATGCGATTTATACGTACATTTTTCGAGTTATTTACTTTCATTTCAAATCGATTGTCACATGGATGCCCTTAAATACCCATCCCATTATCCTTTCCTCATACTCTAATGTGGAGAATTCCTTGTCATTCCCTATCACAATTTTTACATCAATTGACTCATCACCGATAACGTCGAATGCCGAGATAAACCTTTAAGTACGGCAAAGTCACTCTCACTCCTTTGTTTCATCACTAACATGTCGAGTTACACGTTATTCACACATTAAGTCACTAAACCATCATACATTTGAAGCACTTACGACACCTCATAACCCACCTTTTCGGAACCCGTCGATCATTTTGAAAAATAACCTCAAATCTATTATCTCATATCACCTCTCTTTAGAGCGCTTATTCTTAACATAGGTGTTAGATATTGGATTTCATAAACACATAACAAACAATAATATGGTCGAATTATTTAGAGGTTTTAGAGAGAGAAAGTGGGAGCCTTTCTAGAGAGAGAAAGTGAAAGAAAACATAGAAGGTTAGATTAAGATGAATGAAAGGTCCAACCCTCTACCTTGGGAGGTAGAGGGTATTTATAGTTACAAACATAACGACCTCCTATCGGCCTGTGGATCAGGTATACAGTGGGTAAAGACCCGTCCTTCCTCCACGGTGTTGCTCTAAACTAAATAGCTAACTAAATAACTAGTAAATAACGTAATGTCTACGAGCTAAATTATGCTAGATTACATATGTGGTGACCGACACTTCACTATGGAATTTCTAATTCCTAACAATCTCCCCCTAAGGGAGGTCACCCCATGTTTTACATTTCGAATCCTAGCATTCTATTTAATCTTCAGTCTTGAGCTCGTAGACTTAAATTCTTCAAATTCCGCATCATTTGTGCTTTAGCAGTGATACTTCAAAGTCCGAGTGCTTAGTACTTTCAGTGGAGGCCTTTAACTGATCCACATCTTTGATGATCTTCGAGCTTTCATTGAGATCATCAGCCACATTAAATCTCTGGATCACCCTTTATTGTGTTGCCATCATGTGAAGTTGTGACTTTCGGACCGACATGCTCACACTTTTGAATCATGACATCTTTCCATCAGAGTAGCGGAAGCCTTACTGGTTCATGATATTTGCAGCAGCGTAGCAGAAGCATAGTATAAAAATATCAGAACCAGGTTATGTAGATATGCACAAGTCATGATTTCTTCAAATTAAGTGTGGATGCCGTGAGCATGCGGCTTTGGATTGACTCTTCAATTCTGATCAGCTGCAATCATCGGGGTGTACCTGCATACGACAGTTAGCAATAAAGCGCACGAAAGTGTCTTTGATCACTTTCGTTGAATTGAGGTACACGGCCCACGGTTCCCCGTTGATCAGTACAAGTACTGCCTGTGATCAGGTAGGATTCCTAAGAATCTCCTTGACAGGGTTTCGCAGCTGTTCTAGCTGTTCTCAAACCGGAACGTCTCAAAGAAGACAACACGGAGTGAGTGAACCAGCGAATTGAGATTCACTGATTGATGAAAAATGATTTGAAAAACAATCGCGTATTGCTTAGGATAAAGAGTTTTGCAATACGACGAAGGTTTTATGAGAAAGATCAATTTTCAATCAAAACACTTTTGTATTTGAAAATAGTACACAATCGACGTGCTAGTGAAAAGAAGAGATTCGCACATCGACCGGTTTTTCTAAAAGTATTTTTCAATCAGAGATACTTTTTGAATTTTGAAAACATAAGTACACATTCGACGTGCTAGAGAAAAGAAGATTTGCACATCGAACGGTTTTTCCAAAAGTATTCGTCAATTCCATTCCTGGACCAAGGTTGATTCAAGACTGAATCGCCCCATTGTTTCTATCCAGTTGTCACAAGCTTGATCTTTTGCAAGATTTCACATGTCACCCACCAAGAGCTTGTTAGATGTTGGCTCTAGAAGGATTTCCATCTTCATTGTGAATATTTTTACATATCACTCGGATGTTCTGGCAATACCACAAGGATAATGCGTAGGACTCTTAATATATACTTACTTTCCACATTGTGTGAAAAAGCAAGTCTTCAAGAATTTAGTGTCCTAACGAGATATTGTGGATGATATCTTGGCTCTAGACTCAATAGTACATTTTTGGTTCCTTTGCCGGAGACTAGGGAGAGGGTCTCCTTCTTCAATATCAACAATCTCTAAGAGAAAGTCGATAGATTATGTAGGTTCCCCGTGAGAATGAAACAAGCCCTTTTAAGAGGAACTTGAGTGGCTTGGAAAGTTGTAGTGCAGTGCGTCACTGGGTCCATGACGTCTTGTCTTCAATACCAGTGTTACCTTAGTAACCACTTAGTAGCATATGTATTGAACCCGGTTACTGCCCTAAGGTTGAATTGATGGAGGGCTATTTCTTTTCACCCTTTTTCACATTCATTTCTTTTTCATTCTTCAACCCCTTCAGTGCTTACCGAGACTTCATAACTAGAACCTTGTTGGGTTTATTCCAGTACTAGCTCTGTCTCAGTCCGCACTCTTCCCATTCCTCATTTTTCTCCTTTTTTTCAATATACCTAAGGACTCTACACTATCTAGTGGATTGTCCCTGGGTAGATCCCTCCGGTTCTGGCGGATCGTGGGAACGAATACCTAACCTAACCATCCTTATAACACCATGCATAAAGTAAATTGGTCGGTCTTTTGGTATTGTTCATTCTTCCATAAAACCAATTGAAAAATCATTTGGAAAAACAATCAAGGTACTTGTGATACGAGATCAAAGCATTTTGTACCTTAATAGTTTTGATCATTTAGAAAACCTCCCCCTCAACATGTGCATATGATTTAGAAATTGTTTAGCACAAGGAGGCAAGAGAACTTTGAAATATTTTCTTTGATCACAATTTTCATACGAAAAAGCCATTTGATTTTCATTGGTAAATTCTCCCCCTCAATATGTGCATAGGATATTTGAAAACATTTTTTATCACATAGAGGCAAGAGTTCTTTTGAAGCACATCCACAATCACAAAATCCATTAAGAAAACCATTTGAAAACACAATCAAGGTACTTTATAATCTCTTTTAAAAAACTTTTGTACCTCGATGGTTTTGCTCCCCCTCAATATGTGCTTCGAGATTCGAAAGCGTTTAGCACATACGAGAGAGCAGCCTGCACAATTGAATCCAAACGATCACCTTTTATCAAATTTCATTATTAAATCACACATTCTCCCCCGATCAAAAATATCAAACCCTTTGAGATTTTGGATCCCAAGTGATTTAATACGGTTTATAAAACATGGGAGAATATGTGGCCTGGTTTAAATACTCGTCATGTTTTTGGATAAATCCTCCTCCTCAACATGTGCATTATGTATATTGAAATCGTTTGGCACATGGAGGCAGGAGTGCCTTTGAAGGACTAAAACCAATTCCATTAAAACAGATTTGAGATTTAAATCACGATCTCTACCCCGATCAATATTTCAAACCTTTTGAGATTTGCGATCCCAATTGATTTAAATCATTTAAAACATTTTGGGGAAAGACGTGGCTTGATTTAACTTTGAAAAATGACAGATAAGGACCAACTCTAGACATTAAAGATTGTTAGTGTCAGGTATGATAGTTTTTTAAACGATCTTTAAGTAAAATAAAACAGTTTCACAATCAAACAAGAACAGAAAAAATTTCATTTTGTAAGATCTTTGAGTTTTAAAGAAAATCATACCATGACATAACATTAAATCTTTAGATCACCACTTTATTTCGTACAAACGGACTTGATAGATGAAATATCGTTTTGAAAATATTTAATATAAAATCACTCTCCCCCTCAATCCATGACATAAGTCAATAATTGAGTGACTTAGGTTTCGATAACAAGAAGTCCGGTGATTTTTAAAAACTTAGTCCAATATATTTTCAAAACAATATTTTCCATTTTCAAAACAATTTAATCAAATTATTCAAAATTGTTTAAAAAAGGTATCCTGCACAAAGATACGTTAGGTGGTTGAGAAGCTTCTGTTGTTGTTGTTGTTGTAGGGCTTGGAAGAAAACCGTCTGCAGATGCAGTGAGACTTCTTCTTACGTTGCATTTTGAATGCCAACTGAGGTCCAATTAAGCTCCGTTTCTTCAATCACTTAGAAGAAAACCATCTGCTGATGCAGTGAGACCTCTTTCGTTGCATTTATGCCAACTCTCCATAGAAGTCCAATTAAGCTCCGTTTCTTCATTTGTCAACCCAAGAAATAGTTACCCTTTCCTTTCGGCATCCAATCATCTTCAATTGTGGGATCCGGATCGGGAACATTCTTATAACCAATATACCTGCATACGTTAGTGAACACACATACAAATATATGGTGGTCGACAACACCCAAACAGCAATCGACTAATAAGTCAATCCAACATATCAATCAGATCATGTAAGGTATGGGAATAATGTATTTCTCAAACTCTAATCATCTAAACCTAACAATCATATCCTATATTCCTAGTCCTTCGACACAGGCAAATATCATTTTTAATTAAGCACGTAGGATAATTAAGAAAGCTCGTTAGATGATATAGATTTGAAAACATTCTCCCCCTCAATCAATGACTCAATTTGTGAAAAGTTAAGAGTGCTGAAGTCATCGATTGAGTTTTTGCGAATTAATACGAAAACTCTGATCCTGATTTATTTACAAGCAACTCATTTACCACAATTTTAAAAAAACAACAAATATTTTTCTGAAGAATTATAGACGGAAAAACATTTGTGTAGGAACAGCAGTCCTTCGACATACTTTCCTCAAATTTGTTTTTAGGATAAGTGCACGATATATTTGAAAATTGTTTAGCGCAACACTTTCCTTCCTTTAAAGAGCGGGTTGCTATCAGAAATAATAGCAAGCCATGGTTTAAGCGCGGGTCACAGTCAGAAGTAACTGTAAGCCATCATTGAAGCGCGGGTTACAGTCTGAAATAACTGTAAGCCATTAGATTTGTGACATGTTTAGAAAGAAATATTTACACCTCCTGCTCGAACTTCATCTAAAGTCCCGTGCCATTATTGAATGACATTTCTAAGACCGTAGATGTTATCGATACCAGAAGACATGTCTTGGAAAACATATTTTTGGTAATTTTTGAATTTTTCTGATTTTTATGGCTTTTTGAAAATTTTATATTTTTCTATTTTGTTTTGTTGGTTTTATATTTTTCTATTTTCTTTTTGATGGTTTTATATTTTTGTATTTTGTTTTTCGAATAGATATATACAAGAGATAAATTAGTTTAAGAGAATGATGAAATGAGTACCGAGATAAAGATATCGTTCACCACGTTGTAGAAGAAAGGAATCAACATCTCTTAAACTTTCGCCACCAAAGCATCCGAGGCTTCTAAGAAAATCGTCTGAACATGAGCCTTCTCAATTTGAATCTTTGGTAGCTTCCCCCCAAACTGACAAACATCGAATAAAGACCATTTCCCTAAGAATTAGAGTTGAATACAAAGCGGTCTCATTGATTGAAGCTCAGCACCCTGAAGAACACGAGAACACCGAAGTAACAAGTTGAAACATTGATCGTCTCAGTGGTTATCAAATCCGGATTAACTGATTACGACCGATCACATGAACCTGTTGTGCATCCCCGATGTACACCTTACTCTTCGAGATTGACCAGTTGTCTAGTTAGGGGAACAATATATCAACATCTTCATTTTACCAAGTGCATTCCAGTTATATAACATATAACCAATCAGCACATAATGTACACATGTACCCAACAAGAGTAGAGACGATGACATCCATGTAACATGTTGAGTCACTAATCATCTCTGTGGATGTCAACTCTGAAATAACTGAATTAGCTCGATCAAGTGAACATGTTGTGCATATAACCGGAAGCACTTTATCATAAACCGTATATAAGATGTCGATAGGCAGTATCATCTCACGTTCCAAATATTCTTCTCACATTTCTTCCAACTGAACACTGAAGTAACAAAAAACCAAAGGTCTCCAGAGACCACTTCCCCCAAATAGTTGGAATAATACATCCTTCCCCCAAATAGTTTTGATACCTCAGAATCAGCAAAACATAATCAATCCATAAACTTGAAATCTTGTGAGAAGAACTCAAATAGCCCAAGTGAATCCTGTGAGAATCAACTGCTACATAAACTCTCTCTGACTATCTTTATCAACCCATATGTAGACAATTTGAAGTGACCACTGTTGAAGAAAAACCCGATATACCAAACTTGAAACTGAAGTCGAATTCCCCGCATTTGTGTCTTAAGCTTGCACTTAAAGATGGAAGAACAATGTCGAGAATCTATGCTTCCAGCAAATCTCTAAGTACTCACACTCAAACAAAGTATGAGACTTTAACACCTCTTGATATTATCCACATCGTCATCTACATGTGACACTGAGTAAAACAACGTAACTCCTAATAGTGATAGTTAACCAGGTCTTCAACCATCCACTCCGACTGCTGGTAACTAGATAAATCAAGCCTTCAACTCAAATTCTTAAGCCCGAGCAAGTTATCAAATAAGAACACGCCTTTGTGAAGGACAACTTCAATCTCAAATAAGTGATAAATGATTAACTCTGAAGTAATCAACTTGTGTCAAATGTCCAACACGTGAATAAACATACAATCGGATGTACATTGACCCACTGAATGAACCGGAGCAAATGATTCCTCAACATCAATGCATTCTTCCTTAAGGTATACATGTAGAGACTGATCTGGAAGATTCACCAATAATGTTTTCGAGAGGATGAGGTAGTCATTTTCCTTAATGTTCATGTGGTTGATTTATAGCGTGCACAATGAGAGGAATAATAATCCGTGAAGATTTGGCAAAGGAATACCAAAGAGCGGATCATTATTCATGAACAATAATCCGTGAAGATTTGGTAAAGGAATACCAAAGAGCGGATCATTATTCATGAGTGCAACTGCAGTATTATGATAGTCATTATCAACGCCTTGAGGAATAACTGGAGATTGGGTTTCTTGAGAGTTCTGAGAAGTACTTCTTAGATGGTGAACTAGTTGAGTCAGTAGAAACCGGAGCATGAGCTTCAGAAGCTGGATGATCAACATTCGTTAGAGGTTGGAAGTACTCATCAAACATATCTTTGAAACACAATGAATCCCAAACAATGAATCCCAATTATCCTTAGTAATTCAAGCATTAGGCGTTGGAGGAGTGTCATCAAAAATCAAGCAATGAATCATTGCTAAAGAATCTGAGCAAGTCTAATTGGGGATTAAATTTTGGCTTTTCAATCTCCCCCAATTAGTGCTCTCCCCTAAACTGACGAAGATTTTCAAGTGTTCTTCTCAGCCCGGATTAAGAAGAAGTCTTTAGATCATCAAATGCAATTCGTCTTTAGTCTTCTAATCATGTAGCTTTCAAATGTAGATTAGACTGTAGACTCGACCTTCTTCAAGATTATCCGAATGGGGAAATAGACAGTTAACATCTTCTTCACACCAAAGGCATTCCCGTTAACTTGTAAATAGCAAATCCCCTTAATTAAGATCCCTCCCAATCAAACAAGAACAGAAAGATGTTCATCAAAGAAATCAGCCCAGCAACTAGAAGCACTTTGTCATTTAATCATATCAGCCCGTGTGAAGATGTCAACCAACGGCTCTTAGAAGAAACTACATGTGAAGATGATCCGATAAGAAGAATCTCGGTTCTTACATGGGTTAGGAGCCGTTTGACCATATATTCTCAAATATCAGTCAACCATGCAAAAAATTCACACTTCTTCTCCCCCTCAAGAATTGCATACAGAGATGCCATTCTTGATTAACCAAGTGATTATCATCCAAATGTATTATATTCACACTTCTCCCCCGTAAAATTAGCACATGATGTCGCCATCTTCATTATATTGAGCAAGAGGAATAAGAGTAATTATCAGTAGTCTGGTTCACTTGATGACTGAAGCGCATGGAAAAAGCATGAAGCATGTTGATGAAGAATGTCGATGAGAATGGTCATAAACATGAAGATTTCTCTTCTTAAGAAGATAAAGCGCACTGAAGCGTACACCTTTCTTTTCTTTGAGGAACGGGGCCTGAAGAGTTATCTGCAGACGCCATTGCTGGTTGAATATCAATGTTGAGAAACTTGAACCCGTGAGTTATGAGATATCAATCCATTTGTGATCCATACTTTAAGCCAGTCCATGTATTGAAGGATCGAAGTATCTGCAACTGAGTAAGGAGTACCTACACTAACATTACAAGCTTGATTGCATATATATGGGTTAGTGACATTAGTATCCAAACTCTTTGGGGTTTCACGGTCAACCTTGATTTTTTCATCAGAAAACGGCTTTCCGGTAGGAATCCACCTAAGTCCAGCATCCTTAAACATTCTACCAGATGGTATCCACTTATGGCAAGGTCTAGGATTGTAAGGCTTCTTATACATAGTGGAAGACTTATCCTTGTTCCTAGTTTCCAAAGATTTAGCAGTTGGTATCCATCTAGGCGAAGTTTTTGGTTTGTATTGTTTCACAACATGTTGAACCTTAGTCGCGTTAGTGGTCTTAGTGGATAGTACCTTGGCATGTGAATTAGGAAACTGTTTCTTATGTGGAAAAGACTCAGAATTTCTAGTTTTGTTTTCTACATGCTTAGCATTCTTATGCAAATAACTACTCTTAGCTGCACGCCAATCCCTAGTCTTTTGAGTGTTCCTAGGTAGTGGTTTACAACTACTAGTAGTGCCTTGAAATCTCGTAGAATTGCTCACCCTAGGTCTTGCACCTAAAATTCCGTCTTTTTGAATCTGTGCCTTTTTCCTAGCTTTTTCTAGATAATAGTTCTTCCACAAGTCATTCATATCATATGAATTCTGGGTTTTAATGCTTGGTTTTGACACTGTTTTTGAACTAATCCTAGAGGTGCTGGGAGTAAAAGTAGCTGCATGTTGAGGATTAGAGGAACTAGAGGCATGACTCTTAGGTAACACAGGTGAAGTGACTGGTTTTGACAAAACTTTTTCCTCATCAACTTGGGAGGCAAACCGTGTTTTTGAAGATTTTGGTCTTTCGGACATAAACGCAGTAGGCTGCCTAACAACAGACCGGTTTCTAATGGGATGAGAAACTGGTTTCCCCAAGGTTGATGGTTTTGTAAACTTAGTGTTCACACTTTTCCCTACAGTTTTCCTAAGCTCATTCTTTAAGGCTACAATAGCGAAACTCTTATCCTGAAGTTGAGCTTTGAGTTCATCAATTTTTTCTATCAAAGAGTTTGTTTGTTCCATTGACTTAGTTCTAGCTTCTTTGACAGACTCACTAAGTTCTACGTGATGCTTTCTCAAAGACTCATTTTCCTTTAGTAATTTAGCCACATAAATTGACAGTTCATTATTTCTTGTTATAATAGCATCAATGTCTTGTGTATTCATGACTAAATTACTTTTCTCATTCAAGACAGAAATATGTTTCTTCAGATTGTAAATGGTTGACTCTTTGTCTTGAAGCTGAGCTTTCAAAGTGTTAATTTTAAAAAGTTCACGGAATTCAGGAAGTTCCGGTTTTTTACATGGTTTGTTAAGTTGAAAACTTTCTTCTTTACTCTGAATCGCGATTTCAAGTGAAATGCAATATTTTTCAAGATTTGAGAATTTGTTTGAAAGTTCATCAAAAGCCTTCTTATCAACCAAATCTTTTGTTTTGAAACACTTAATCTCAGACTCAGCCTCAGTAACAGAACATTTATGAAAGACATGTTCAACATTATGATCAGTTTGTTTAAGTGCTTTAGCAGATGCACTATGTTGAACAGTAAAGGGTACCTCATTACATGACCCCTGCTCAATTTCTGGTCTGTTATCTGCATCCACAACATGTGTAACGAGAGTCACTGGACCGCTGAATGTGTCAAGCTTATCAATATCTGAGCCTCTGTATTCAGTGCCAACTGATCCATCATCTGGTGTTTTACCCGACTCATCATTATATGTTGACTCTGACATTCTGCATTCAACAACACCCGATTCTTTAACAGATACATTACCCAACTTATCACAACTATTTCTCAACTGCACCTGACACTCATTCACGTTTTCATCTTTTTGTGTAACTTCCTCAATGTACTTCTCCACATTATCCATGAGTTGTATGAATGTCTCAATGAACACGCTAATTTCCATTCTAGTGTGTTTCTTGAAAGAGACTTCAGTCATTTCATCATCAAAATCTGAGGAATATTCCCCCCGGATAAATGGCTGAAATTGATCGAAGATTACTTGAAGAGCTGCATTAGATTCATCAGTTGAGAACTTCTCTTTAGTAATTTGAAACCTCAGTTGTTCTAAGTTTAGTAGCACAGTTCTTGTCAAGATGGGAAAATCCTGACGAAGGAGAGCACTGCTTGTTCGATCCATAGTTGTAGATAAAAGTAGTTTGAGGTGCAGATAAAGTAGTTGAAAGGGCTCAATGTTACATTTCTTTAGCATGGCATT
This sequence comes from Chrysanthemum seticuspe, assembly GCA_019973895.1. NCBI lineage: Eukaryota > Viridiplantae > Streptophyta > Magnoliopsida > Asterales > Asteraceae > Chrysanthemum > Chrysanthemum seticuspe. The sequence continues at coordinate 176,790,372 of BPTQ01000002.1, read as the reverse complement.
TTGTAGCATTGACTGGTGCATTTCAGTCTTTTCAAAGTCTGAACCCGGAGATATCACATCCTCATTGATTGATTCAATCATCTTTAATCGTTCAGTGTAGCATCCATTATCATTATTATCCACAGCATCATACAATTTAAGCACTTCTGAAATCACTGGGTCAGTAGAGTAAGACATGATGTGGTAGAATGCACGGGATTTTACAAGACTATGATTTAAACCGAGAAATAGAATCTTTCGCGGGATTTTACTAAAATCAAGACTAAACCGTTAAGCAATGACGAATGGAATGATAGACAATTGTGTGTTAGGACATATGATTGTATGTAGGATTAGCAGAGATGTTGTTTGGTTGTGATTCGGATTGGTTTAAGCCCGTTTTTCCTGAGAAATTTAGGTCTAAAAACTTAAAAACCTCAATAACTTCTGTTCGGAGCGGATTTAGACCTCGAAGGTTGACCCAAGTTCATTCGGCGTGCCATTCTCCTCGTTCTCACGGTCGTTTTGATGGGTAGAACGCTGAAAACGGAGTTACGGTTCAAAAGTTATGGCCGTTTGAAGTTTTGACGGGAAAAATCAACCAAGTCGCTACGAATTCTTGAACCAAGTCGCTAACAACTAATTCGCTAGCCAACTAAGTCGCTAGAGTCCCAAGTCGCTAGACACAAAGCAAGTCGCTAAGTAGTAACTCGCTACCCCTCAAGTCGCTAGCAAAAATTTGGCAGTAATTCGCTACCCAAGTCGCTAGAAATACAAGTCGCTAAAGAGCAACTCGCTACAGACCAAGTCGCTACCGCCAAGTCGCTACTCGTAGTGGAGAGTCCACTACTTGTACTTTAACTCGCTAGATCTAACTCGCTAGGTTTAAAACTGTAACTCGCTACAATTTTGTGAAGCAAGTCGCTAGGAAGAAAGTTATCCGTGAACTAAGTCGCTAGCATGAAAAACCATATAAACTTCACTTTTCAATCCAAAAACAACCCAACCAAGATGATTCAAGCTTACCAAATGAAAACCTAAACACTTGTGATGATTCTAAACATGAAAGTACTAACAAAATTCAAACATTAACACAAGAGATCAACCAAATGATGCAAAAACCACTAAACTTTTTCAAACTCAAAAACCACCTAAAAACAACTAGAAATCCAAAGATGTGCAAGATATGATCTAACCTTGGCTCTTGATACCAATTGTTAGATATTGGATTTCATAAACACATAACAAACAATAATATGGTCGAATTATTTAGAGGTTTTAGAGAGAGAAAGTGGGAGCCTTTCTAGAGAGAGAAAGTGAAAGAAAACATAGAAGGTTAGATTAAGATGAATGAAAGGTCCAACCCTCTACCTTGGGAGGTAGAGGGTATTTATAGTTACAAACATAACGACCTCCTATCGGCCTGTGGATCAGGTATACAGTGGGTAAAGACCCGTCCTTCCTCCACGGTGTTGCTCTAAACTAAATAGCTAACTAAATAACTAGTAAATAACGTAATGTCTACGAGCTAAATTATGCTAGATTACATATGTGGTGACCGACACTTCACTATGGAATTTCTAATTCCTAACAATAGGATTTTGCTACATCTCACCTTTCCTTTTTATTTTGAAGAAGATATGGCGCCGAAGAAAGCTGCACCCGAATTGACCCAAGCGGCTATTCAAAAGTTGGTAAGGGATAGCATAGCCGATGCTTTAAGGATTGAAAGGGAAACGGTGGCTGCTGCTGCTGCTGAGGCCGCGGCTACTGCCGAAGCCGCTAGAATTACGAGGGAAGCCGAAGCCGCTAGGCTTGCTGCTGCTGCAGGAAATGCAGGAGGGTCCGGAGTCAAAAGCTGTTCGTATAAAAATTTCAAAAGTGGAGATCCAACGAAGTTTAGAGGTACCGAAGGAGCCACTGCCATGGTCCGATGGTTCGAGAAATTGGAGTCCGTGTTTTTGTTATGTAATTGCCCGGATGATAGCAAGGTCAAGTTTGCTACGAGTACACTACTTGATGGAGCATTGTCGTGGTGGAACTCTTATGCTCAGCCGATGGGAATGGAAAATGCTTTCAAGCTCACTTGGGAGCAATTCAAAAGTTTGGTAACAAAGAAGTTTTGTCCGCGTACGGAGGTGAAGAAGTTGGAGACCGAATTCTATGAGTTGGTAACTATTGGGTATGACATTGATACTTACATTCGAAGGTTTCAAGAATTGGCCGTGTTATGCCCATCTATGGTTTCGGATAATGAGAAGCTACTGGAGGCTTTCATTGAAGGACTTCCCGAGATTATTCAAGGTGATGTGACTTCTTTTGATCCACAAACGATTGAGGAATCTATTAGAGTGACTCAGAAGCTTATGGCACAAGTAGTAAAGAGAGGAAATATCACCAACACCAACCGAAACCACAATAACAACAACGACGATAACCAAATCATCAACAACAAAAGGAAATGGGAAAATGACCAGGAAGGTTATGATAACGACAACCAAAACCGTAACACTAACCATCATCGACAACAGAATAGAAGACAAGAAGTCGCCAGGGTCTATGTTGCTGCACCAACAAAGGGAAGAGCTTATGCAGGAAACTTACCGCGATGCCACCAATGCACGCTACATCATAATGGTCCATGTGGTATATGCTTTAGCTGTCACAAAGTAGGACACCTTGCTAAGGACTGCAGGGGCAAGGCCATAGTCACGTGCTTCGGATGTGGGGAGCAAGGACACTATCGGAATCAATGTCCTCAAAACCAAGGTCAACCAGTTGAAGGTGCTCATGGGAATGCATACATGTTAGGAGGAGGAGAAGCTCGTCATGGTCACAACAACGCGGAAGACTGAAGAAGTTTGGAAACTAACAGTCTTATTTCTCCTTATGTACTATGTCGTACTAAGTTTATGTTTTCCATCTTATCCGAATCTTTATAACCTAAGATGTATTTCTGGTTGATAAACCACTCGTTGTAAAATATTCTCATCTATCGTACTTATTTTCTTTCCGATTTGTTATTACTTACGAGAATTTTACTTCCTTTTTACTTTATCGACCATTTTAACGACACGGTTTAAATCCTTGTAAACATTGAGAGTTATAACAACTAAACCGAACGTCACATCATCGTTCCTTAATTATACATAGCCTAGCTAACTATGTCTAATTCTGGAGGGATCATGTTATGTTGGGAGCAGTTATTTATAAATCTTAGTGTAAGCAAAATCTTCACATATTTCAAAGTCAAAGTGTTACTCATCGGAGATACTCATCCAATATTTTTCTCTACTACGATGTTTTGTACGCTCTCAATCATCGACAACCGTAACGACACTTCTCCATGACTTCTCTCCTCGTTATTCATCACAAACTCAAAAATTCGATAGACTAACACGAACTGAATTCAGGGATTGAATTCCTTTTTGGATGGGCGAATGTGACAACTCGTACTTTCAGGTCATTTCTCAAAACAATTCATGCTTCACAATTTCATCATTTATCGTAAACTAGGTTTACGTGTTCCAAATCCGCGTAACCTTAATGGTTTAGCGGCGAATTCATGATCATATCATCACGGACATTTCATATAGACTAAGTTTAGTCTACATTTCATTAGCATCATTTGCATCATGTTAGTTCATTCATGATTTTGCATTTCACATTAAACGCGTAAATTTCACATTAAATAAACGTTATCGCGTAAGTTATTATTTTTAACATTTAATCCGATACTTCCAAAAATGATCCCGATATATTTTTATACTTACATCTAGTTTATAAAAACAATATTTTGAGTTTACCTGGTGTTTTAAATTTATTTTGTATATAAATCGTTAAATTTATATTACTACGACGCTTTTCTTAAAAAAAAACTACACGATAATTATTATTTCACTCAAATTTTGCAAGGAATGTATTTTTACAATTTTTATGATCTCAATATACTTTACTTTGATCCATTAAAGTTTATTTTTAGACAACGCTACCCTAAATATCCAAATATATACATAACTACTAAACAAGATTTACAAAGTACCCATTTACTTACACTTATACCTTTATATACATAATAAAAAGAAAAAAAAAAAATATATGTATTGCAAATGCATCCCCCTTGGCGTCAAATGAGGGTGCCTCATTAATTGGGATGGTAAAAATTTTCTACAAAACTAGATCTATACTCAAACTTATTTCACACTTCACTTCATTCAATCTCAATAATACAAGTCAAGATAGTTTTCTCTCCTCTTTTTCTTATCTCAAAACCGGCCACACCATTATTCCAAGAAGAAGATCATATTTTTTCAAGATCAAGTTTAAAACAATCTAGTTACACTCTTAATCAAGGTTTTGAAATAAAAACCTAGGGTGTTTAGGTTTAATCCTTTGTTCTTATCACCTCATCAAGTAACTAGTAAGCATATCACTTTCATTCTACATCTTTCATTTTCATTTCATATGTATTTCATCAATTTTTTTTAGCAAGCATGCAAGACTTATGGTTATTTATACCATTTTTAACATTGTTTTAGAGTTTTATACATATAAGTCATCCTATAATTTATCCCTTGTTATATATTGGTCTTGATGATGTTTAGGAACCCATGACACCCTAAGAAGGTGTATGGTAGGATTAGAATAGCTTTGGAGTTGTTTTGAAGGGATTGGAATAGGTTTAGTACGAGAAAAACTCTTTTCGACAAGTATATAAAGTGGTCTGATCTTATTTTGTTTTTCTGGAAAATCCGACAGTAGACACGAATTTTTGGCCTAGATATTTAGAAAATATACTTTAAAACGAATCCGTGGCCGCTTGAACGGATTAAAACGGAGTTATAACGAAGAAGTTATGAATTTTTCAAGTTTGACGACGAAATATATATTTTCTGAAAATTTCAGCAAACAGTTTTCGTGTTGTACGAGTCAAAAACGAGTCTTAAGCTTTATAAATTATTTCGACTTATCAAAAATATATTAGTATACTTTGATACGAAGCTAAGGACGTATAATACGTAGAAAACGGCTTTATAACGACTGAAATATACACGTTTTCATAAAATTGCCGTAACTTTATTATTTACGAAAAACTATATTATTTTTAGTTGACAAGTGTTACGGTAAACAAAACGACCATATTGAAGGCTATTTTTAACGTTGACGTGGAACTTTTTGTAACGAGATGTCTTCTAATAAAATCGAGATCACCAAGCATATTTTCCAAAACGACCAACCGTTTGTATAGCGGAGTTGTAGTAAATTATTTACGGTTGCTTAAACTTTGCCGAAATTCACTTTTAAACTATATTTTGGACAAAATCACCCTACTTAACCTATGTTTTTCTTTATGAACGAAACCTCTAGGATAAAAACTTAAATGCCAAAACTTTGAGATTATGATACAAGCTTTCCAAAACCGTTGAGTTCGTTTCCTAACGTTCGACGTACACCATTTTACGACTAGCTTTTCGAGGCCATTTTTGTCACTTTCATGAAATTTCCAACGACATTATTTTACGACGAAAAGTTATAATTTCACAATAAATCATTAAGAAACTATTTTAGGATGACATTTTGACGTAAATACTTGTAAAGTAATTTAAGAATGGTCAAGACGTCAAAAGAGTATTTTTTGACGAAGAGTATTATTTTCAAAACTCACAAATGGTATAAATAACATCCGAAATGCATGCATAACATTACATCATGACTTATTATGTATCATATCATTCATAATAGGTCAAGTTTAGTGATTCACGCTACATTTCGGTGTACTCACTTTTGCCATCGCATCATTGTCCAAGTGAGTTTTCATAGCCCCATTTTCAATTGTTTTTATACTACTTTTGGGGGAGATACATGCTTAACTATTTTTCACAAGTACTTTAGATTTTTAAGGATAACTTCTATCATGATCATCATTGTTTCAAACTGAATGTTGTACTATATTAGTTATTCTTGTTTGTTTGGTATAGTTCTACGTCGTATAAAGTTCTATGTCAGTTGACTACTGATACATCGTCGTATAAAGTTCTATGTCAGTTGACTACTGATACATCGTCGTATAAAGTTCTATGTCAGTTGACTACTGATACATCGTCGTATAAAGTTCTATGTCAGTTGACTACTGATACATCGTCGTATAAAGTTCTATGTCAGTTGACTACTGATACATCGTCGTATAAAGTTCTATGTCAGTTGACTACTGATACATCGTCGTATAATGTTCTAAATCAGTTGACTACTGATACATTGAGTCTAGTCCTATTGATTAAGTGCTATTGTTCTATGTCGAGTTAGGTACTATTGTGAATTCATTTGACATCATGTGTTTAAACATAAACTACACATATTTTGGCTGTGGGTTGTGAACACATAGGTTGCAAGTTTTGTATGGGCGGAACTTGGAACTGGGTGGATTTACAATGCCTTTGCTGCATAAACGATTTTGAAAGGCTTTACATTTCAACACAAACTCTATGAACTCACTCAACCTTTGTGTTGACACTTTTTAGCATGTTTTATCTCAGGTATCTAAGGCATTCACTTCATGGCATGCATGTGGACATATCATAGAGTCGCGGTGACGACGCGTCTCACACAAGATTTATATACTTTAAAAACATCGTTTGACTTGTACCAAACTTACTTTCCGCACATAGTAACTTTCATTTGGGACCTATCTTTGTAACTCTGAATGTTTTTATTAAATCAAGCGATGTATTTTTCAAACGACACTTTAGGTCGTTCAATATAACTGTGATTGTGATGCTATGACAGTCAATCCCCAGGAATTCCATTCCGCTGCAAAACAGGTAATTTGGGGGTGTGACAGAAATAGTTTAACTAATACTTTTATGAGTCGGGAGACTCGATGTGATTGGTTAGTCAATGAATGTTAAGTTGAAGTCAACTCGATAGTCAAACTAATAGTCAAAGTAAAGGTAATATGGTTATAGAAAGATTAAAACTATAAGAAAAGAAAGTACAAGTGACTAAAGTTGATAACTGATAAATGATTTACAAGTTTTATGTGGCTAAAATATAAGGAATAGGACTTGAGGGACCATTTGTGTCAAATGGCCAAAGTTTCAACTAATCTATATCTAGATAAGTCCTAGAATTTCTCTGGAAACTCCACATTATTCTGGAGATGTGTGGTGTATGTGTGTGTGTCGACAAACAAAGAAAAGTAGAAGGAAGAACAAGATTTTGATGATCAAGATTAGGAAGATGGGGTTCCAATTCAAAAGATAAAGCCCTAGCAATGATCTTATGCAAGTAAGTATCTAAATTAATGAATAATTAAAGAATTAAGAAGTTAGGGTTCATGAACCCTAATTTGGGAATTGGACAAAAGACGGTAATAAGCTAATTAAAGATGTTACAATGATTATGTTATAAGTTGTATTGAAATTAAGTTAATAATCTTATGGGATAATTATCATATGATCAATATATGATGATATGCAAATTAGAAATGTTAAGAGGTGATCTAAGTTGTGGTAAATCATTGTTATAGTTTATTTTCTATGTTTTAAGTGATATAATTATGATGATTTAACCTAGGATATGAAGAAGATACTAATGATGATGTTGATGATGATGCTATTGTTTTAATTAGCTTGGATGAGAGGTAAGTAAATAGATTATAACAAGATGTTATATTGTTTTTATCATATTTGTATTATGTGTCATGTGTTAAATGATTGTTGGTGTTAAGGTTATGAATGACCTAATGACTACTATGCTTGGCTAAAAGGAAGATCTGGCTAGTTTGTTAAACTAGCTAAATGAGTTTAGCATAGTTGATATGCTATTAATGACATTTGGAGTTTAAGAGTTGATGTGTATTTAGTGATTATGTGTTTAGCAAATATGTGATTAGCTTAGTTGTGAAGTTAGCAAGGTATGTAGAGTTTTATGTGTTATGAATGATGGGTTAAGTGAAGCTTATGATACAAATTGTGATTAATGATATATGATAACATGTTATATCTTTTTGTTACTAAGAGAAATCTTACGGTTTAGTTGTTTAACCATTTTGTAGGTTTAATTGTGAAGAAGGTAAAGCGATTGGAAAAGGCTTAAGGATTGGAAGAGTGTATGTTAGAAGGTTTGTATCCAAATAGGAGCTTAAGTAGAATACCGAGCTCGAAGTCAAAGTTGTTCCCCAGGAGTTTTAAATGGGTTAAATGTTTGTAATGTCAAGTCTTTGAAATTGTTTAAGAGTCATTTTATAGGTCCTAAGAGTTATGTTTAAGTGGTGTATGCAAACGGGTCAAAACGGGTGTTTGGCATAACACCCGTTACTTTGTAAAGCACATTTTTGCAAGTCAATATGACCAATTTTATGCATATATTTGATGTTTATAATGTCCTAATGATTTCTGGAAGTTTTGGTGTTATGTCATTGATAACATCAAATAGTCCTGAATATTAAGTGTCAATTTCCCTCGATAATGCTCGTTATTTATATCATTTATATGGATTTACGATTGTTTTCCATTGTTTTCCACTTTCAGGTAAATTACGAGCATTGGAGCTAAAGAGACGCGGAACTAGAAACATATCTAAAGAATTATCACAATATGCTATTTTGAAGAAGTTACGGCGTAACTCATCTCTCACATTACGCCGTAACTATTGCGTGAATCAGAATGCCAACTTATCAGAAGGTTACGGCGTAACTCTTCCCAAAGGTTACGACGTAACTACATTAGGTCAAATGAAGTTCCACGCCGCTGATACTTACGCCGTAACTACTGCATCACTTACGACGTAACCGAGTTTATTGAAGACTACGGCGTAACCACTAATAAGGTTACGCCGTAACCAGCAGATCTAGTGCATTTTACGAAGAAATAGAAGGTTACGGCGTAACTCCTTTATTGGTTACGCCGTAACCCAGATCTGGCCTATAAATACCCCACGAATTCCAGCATTTCTAATAATCCCATTCCACACACAACACTCTGAGAACGTGGGAAAAGGCTCAAGGCAGGTCTAGAGGAGCATACGGAGCTGTTTCCAAAGGAGAAGTCACTCCATTACGATAAGCATTAGCGTTTTATATTTCTTTTACTTTCAATTCATGTATTTCGTACCTTTGAATATTGAATTGATTTGCATGATTAATATGAGCGGCTAAGCACCTTTTGATGCTAGCCTAGTTATGATTCTTTAATTGTTTTGTTTGCATTTACCTTTACTTCCGTACAATTATTTCTAAGTGTATGCATGCATTGTTCATTGGTAGCCACCCTTGGTTCGGTAGTTTTGAATGGCGGTAGAGGCCAATTGCCTAGGAGATATGACCAAATGACCCTAGGTGAGCGGACTGAGACGGGAAGGGTAAGATATGACCAACTGACGACCCTTTCTACTTGTGCGATTTGACCAACTGATCACCTATCGTGTGGATGAACTTAAGAATTTGGGGTGTAGTGTCTAAGTTCCTAACGACCGGGCACTCACTATTATGAATCTAGCATGTAGCGGTACTTAATGACTTGGCTTAGGGGACCAGGAACAACAGGACTTATGACGGTGCGCCTGATTTCTCCTGTGGTGGCATCTTTGCTGATAGGTTAGGGCGAATTGACCAAATGTTGTCCTCTCGAATTTAACCCCACCTGAAGTAATTGGAAGTAAGTAGACGTAGACATAACTAGCTAGGAGGATTAACTAGGTTAGCACCACTCTTCTCTATTGATTTCCCTTTATCCATTTATCTGCTTTATTTTATTCTGCATTAGTAGTTTAATTAATTAAATCCCTATCGAAACCTTTATTAAATCTGTGACACTAGACTTAGTAATAATCCAACACACATAGCTCTTGGGACGACCTCGGCTTTACCGATTACTACACTACACGCGACCGGGTACACTGCCCATTAGTGCACTAGGGTAGACTATAGGTATAACGAGACACTATAAATTTAAGACCTGGTCAGTAAAACCTGCATCAGTCATGTTATAGAAGTCATTTTCAGGAAAATGGGTCAAAAGTGCACAAAAGGGTTATGCAGAAAAAGGGGTATTTGGGACAAGGTCTATTTTAACCCATTTTGGGTCAAACGGGTCAAGAATGTTAGGAAACAATGTATATGGTATATTTTTAGTTAATATGTATTACGTATGTTTAAATACAAGTCTAAAGTGTTGATTTAATGTTTAATTGTGTTATGGGTCGATTTGAGAAATAGTGCACTTTAGGTGTCCTTAGTGCACAAGAGGTGTTCTAGTGCACTTTAGGGGTCCTCAGTGCAAAAGAGGGGTTATAGTGCACTTTAGGGGTCATTAGTGCACAGGACGGGTCATAGTGCACTTTAGGGTGTGACTCACTCCGGAAAGATATCAATAATAGAAGTGTGTAGTATGTGGGTAACTCAAACGTATTAGGTTTGAGCACCGAGATCGTTCCGAACGAGGGATAAATGGAATTTTCAACTCTTGTCGCAATTATTGTGATTTGAATGGTAAAATGAGATATTTTGAAGTTTTCAAATCTACAAGGCAAGGAATTATAAAGGAAAGCAAGTAAATCTACTGGATCTATTATGCAAACAAAGAAATTAAACTAGATATGCAAATTATAACTAAAACGCGATTTAACGTAATTATGAAAACGTGAGTTAAATGCAACTACTCTAATTTTAACCCATGAAAATTAACTACTATTTTTCTACAACTAAAGATGATACTTAAAAATTATTTGAAATTTAAAAATAATTTTTGAAGTTTTTTTTTTTGATTTATTTGGAATTAAAAACTAATTTTAAACATTTAAAAAAGATCTAAAATGCTAAAAATTAGGAAAACATACAAGAAAATTACAAAGCTATTTTTAAAAAATCGTAATTAACTAAAGATAATTTTAAAAACTGGAATCACATTTTTTTGGCTTTTTCTCTAATTATTATGAATTTAAAACTATTTTAATCTAATTAAATTCCTAGAAAATACTATTTAAACTATGAAAATTCTGGAAAAATACTTTTTATGACTTTTTTATTTTTCTAAAACTGCGAAAATTGAAATTTTATTTTTTAGACTTTTTTCTGAATTATTTGCATTAAATACTAATTAAAAAGCCTTAAAATTGAAATTAAATGTAGAAAATAGCAAATGAAACGGGAAAAATATGAAAACTTCCAGAATATCATAAAATAATTCTGAGAATCAAGGAAAAATAAAAAAAACAACTAATGATTAGAGGAACTATGATTTGGACACACAACTTATATGAATAAGCACATGAAATTAAGCTAAAAGCCTCAATATGCTACCACAGCCTAAACCTAATCTAAACTATCTGAGAATAAGCTACTGCAACTGATTTGAATCCAAAAAGCTCAAATAAAAGGTAAATAAGCACTATATCATATTTCATTAAGCTAATTCCAAACGGCCCTATACTAGCTACTTTAAGCACTAATTAAGCTAGCTTAAAAAAATCACAAAAATAAACTAAAACGACCTAGCAGTAGACAATCAACCAGTGATCTATTTTCCAAAATTTCAGCTTCTAAGGATCTATAATGAAGGAATTAAAAATCAAAAACTAATGCATGTTTGGACATAAAGCTGCTGATGCAAGGTGCACAGGGCACTTCTTACCTAAAAGAGGAGCTGAAAAAGAGCTTATAAAAATTCCTAAAAATTCTACTAAAATGGTACCTTGAAAGACAACCAACTGAAGTTAAGGTACCCAAAATCTCAACTAATTTGGACTAGAAATGAGCTCATGAAAAATCCACAAAAATCACATGACAGATATTTTTTTTTACTTTTTAACACAGAAATGCATATTGACTTTTTTGAAGACAGATTTGGTATTTTGACTAATATGAGCTTAGATCTATAAAAACAGAATGAAACTGATAATTTGAGATGCAACTAGACCTAAATAAGCTAACTCTAATTATTCTAGATCTAAAATGTAAGTATTACTAATCTACATTTAACTGATATGAACACAAGATCAGATAAAACTAAAATTTGACTTTCATGATGAGTAGATGCAAAATATTGACTGAATTTATTCTAATATACCTAATAGTAACCTTATCAACTAAAATTAACCACTATACTTACCTAGATCTCAGATTAAAACCTTATACCAAACACTATTTTAAGGACTGATCAGAAAAACTCTATAATCAAAACTTAAATATAATCCATGTTAACTATCAAATCAGAATCTAATACCAATATTATACCTAAATGATGCAAATTAACCAATAAACTAACACTAAATCTAACTAATCATGATTATGCAGATTTATCAGATTAAAAAGTAAATACGCCGATTAGAGAATAGACCAAATAGATGACTAGAATAAGCTAATACTAAATTCTAATAAGCTAATCTAACACAAACAAGCTACTACTAACAGATTATCCTTAATCAAACAGTAATGCAATTGAAACTGGAAATTGAATAAGTACTTACAAGAGTCCAGCCACTGTTGCTTGCTTATCATAAAAATTACCACTTATTCTAAACCTGATCACAACCCAATCTCAGCTCAACATCAACCCACATCAATCATCATACAGCAACTCAGAACCATTCCCAGATGAACATGCAGTTTTGACTATTGTTGACTGAGAGGAATTATGAGAGTAAATTCTGAGTAGCTAAAATAGAGTTGATTTAAGCTCAAGTAACAATTTGAAACATTAATAATCTGAAATTGACAATGAAACAGTAATTTGAATTCGGATGAAAATTAAACTTGTATTAATGAAATTTGAGTACAATGGAAATTATAATAACTGGAATCAAAACTAAAACATTTAAAACAATTGGAAATCACTCAGAAACTACTCCTAGTCTACTCTTCTTCTCTACTCCTCCATGATAATCTCTGTGAATGAAGAGGCCTTTTATACTTGAGCTTCTTGTGTTTCTTCTGTGAGGCAAAACAGCCACAACACCATCTTGTGCTTTCTTCAATTCAATCTTCACCATCCATCATTTAGGTACACAATTGGAGTTCATCTGAGCCGTTGGTTGGGGTTTTTGTGCCCTTGGATTGCCAAGTTGGCTGTGGAAACATGTGACTCTGCCTTGGGGAGGGTGATGAGTGTGCTGCGAGTCTGTGACTGAGAGTGTCAGTAGGAGGGGGAATATGATGGGCAAAAAGGGTTTGTCAGGTTTTGGTTGGGTCAAAAGGGATGGGTTTTATTATTATTATTATTATTATTTTGAAAAACTAAAAATTGGTTTTAAGAATAAAATGAGTTTTTTAAACAAATTGGTTTTTGAGGTGAAATGGGATTTTTGGATTTTTGGTTTTGACGGGCAAAATGGTCGTTTTGGTTTCGGGGAAAGGGTAATTTGGAAATTATGTGTTTCGGGGAAGTTTTTAAGATGGGTCCTGAATTGATCAACAATCGTAGAAAATCACATCCCGGCACCGGCTTCTCAGCACTTTTCTGATTTTGGCTCGATTTTTGCTCGTTTCCGCCCTGTTTTCAATCCTTTTGTACCTGCAAGACATAAAACACACTCCAAGGATATTTTTGACATATTTTGATCGTATTTGGGTGTTTTTAGTCGTTTTTGTGGTCTTAGGTGGGTAAAAACGATGAGTGAATAAGCACTCATCAAATCCCCCCACACTAGGCAATTGCTAGTCTCTAGCAATCAATCATATGAAGTAATGAATGAAATTCACAAGCATACCCCATTTTGACCTTTTTTATTCGATGCGAGAAATTTAAACTAGACTGAAAGTAAACAACATGCTTGATTAACAAAAAATGGTATCATGGAACGGGATTCACACAAAATGGGTGTCTCCAGGGAATTGTAATCGTCATCCTCTTTTTTATACTCCCAAACTAAGTCTAAACTTATTGTGCAAACGTTTTGGCAAAATGCTAACACTACTTATACCAATAATCTATGTAAGCCGAGACTTAACTTTTTACTTCCACAGTTTATACAATTTAAGTTCGTGTGCTCATTTTCAAAAGTTTGACCATTGAAACCGACCTTGTTATGGTTGTTATCCACTTAACTAAAATCTTAACTTCTCGAAAACTACGAAAGTCTAAGGATCGAAAGGGCCTCTTCCATGTAGCGGCTTCTTCTCGGCACATCCCAAACCAGTTGGCTTTAGGTGACCGGGCTTTTGACACCTCACGGAGAATAGTACCGAAATTAGCGGGAATTTGATTCCAAAGATTTACGAGGCTACCGTTAAGTTAAAACTAAACCTAAATGGATAACAACCGACGATAATTTAGAAGTTCGAGATTCAAAGGTGAGATCACTCCATGTAGCGACTTTCTTCTCAGCTTGTCCATTTAAGGAGGCTAGGTTTTCACCCTCGAGAATAGTATCGGAGCTTTCGGGGTCTTTGACTTCAAGAATTTCTAAATCACCGTCAAGCTTTTAGATAACCTTGACGAATCCTAGTTCAACTTTCGATTTAAATTCAAGAAAAAGCAAGTTTCGCACATTTATTTATAAGCAACTTAATACTTTTATTCAAGGAACTCATATATATATATATATATATATATATATATATATATATATATATATATTTTTTTTTTTTCACTTTTCATTTTTCAATTTTTCTTCATTTTTTTTCACTTTCTTTTTTTTCACACCTTTTTTTTTCACTTTGACTTGCAATTTATTTTTGCATCATTCAAGCACTTTTACGATACTTTCCTTTTGCAACTTTATTCCGATTGTAAGAAAGTATGCTTTTCCAAAAATTTAAACAAAAAGTTGAACTTGAGCTCTATATCAATTTTGCTTAAAAACTTTTTGTTGTAACAAGACGATTTGAATGTTCAAAAGTTTGACAACGAGCACGTATTTTAGGTCCAATTAGTGATCTTCTAGGAGAAAAAGCCATAGATTACTTATATAAGCTCTAAAGAGAACCAACTACTCCACGCTTAGCATTTTCATTTGCACAACTCGTAAAAACTTAGCCTAATTGTTAAGAGAGCAGCTAGATCAACACTCTAGCAGAGTCGGGATTCCCTTTGTTCTAACCTAATCAAGACTAAACTTTCATTAATACCGAAGCATTAACAGTTTATTTTTGTGCAAATTTTTTTTTTAAATTTGGGTCAAAACGGGGGTACTAGGGACTAAAGGGTACAAAATTCGACAGAATTCCCCCCCACACTTAGAACTGAATATTGCCCTCAATATTCAAAGTCCCGGCCGAAGCCGATACTATCGAACGGAAAAAGGTAATACCACTAACCAAGTGTGTGGACGAAATCTGTTATTTAACACAAAAAGGATTTTTGAAAACATATCCCCAGATAAACGTTAGTAAAGTTGATCGGATATTGGGCGGCTGGATTGAAACAGGCGCATCAATCATCACGATCAAAGGGATTCCTGAAAACATGAGCAAACACAGAAGAAGCAAACACTGTGGAGGTTTCCCCCCACACTTAGTTGTTAGAAAGTAGAAAGAAGTCAGAAACATGGGTGAAAACCCATGGAATGCTACTGTTTTTGTTAACCGAGTCGCTAGCTTGACTCGACCCCGAATTCATTGGTCCATGGGGAAGCAAGTGGAAAATATAATCTCCACCGGACTTTCGTTCAAGAGGTTTGGATAAACATAGAAACATGATAAAGTTCCACTCCGATGAGATACCCACGGTTCTAAATAGTACAACTATAAACGGTGATACCGGGGTCAAAGATGGTATCCTCACTCCCGCATGAGTGAAGAAGAGAATAAATCACATTATATGGAAGAAATGGAATAAAAATTTTGATAACAATAAGGATCCATTCTTCATCTTCAAAAGCAAATTTTATATAATCCTTAATGTGAATTTGATCATTTAAGCTCTTAGGGTGATTTTCAACAAAAACTTTGGGAGGAAGAGGCGGGGTGATGTCATCAATAATGAAACTCTTTTGAGAGAGCTGCTCTTCCCCCAAACTAAAATCTTTCTCAAGATCAAAATAGAAATGATCATACTCCGGAGGAGATATGACATGAGAAAGTTCACTGGAGAACTCCTCGAAACGAAACGAATCATACTCGGGAAGAGAAAAATAAGCATGAGAAGTGGTGCTGCCATGACTCGTCTCTCCCGTATGATCGATATCAAAGAAAAATGACTCATAAGTCATAAGAGAAATATCGGGATGAGAAGTGGGATTGCCACTACTCTCTTCTGTCGTATCAAAGATAAAACTCTCAAATTCGGGAACATAATCCTTGAGCTCGAGCTCTGGAGGATCTAACGGCTTAAGTTCAACAATTTCTTTAACGTTATCTTCCTTCGGGGGAAGAAAAAGTGACGGAACATCTTCCCCCGGATCGCAATCGGTTTCAACAATTTCCGGCGAAATTGAAAAATCATCGACTTCTTCTAAAAGGACGTCACTTCTCTCAACCGGTGTGAGCGAAGGGGAAGAGTCAGAAATGATAGGATCGGAAATGGGAGTGGGATTGCCACTCGAAGAATCATCATAAGCGTCATCGATCTTTAAGTTCTCTTCTTCAAACGGTTCATCATAATCACTCTCGTCAGAATCTGAATAGTAAAAGGTGGGTGGATGACTCGGTCTTTGTTGATAATGGTGACTGATATATCTTTCTTGCTTGCCAAAGACGTCAATTTGAGCACTCATAACGGAAATTTGCTCGGAATAACGATCACTCAACATAGTGGTAGAATCGTGAGGAACGTCAACATCCCACTGAAAATGATGTTGTGTCAAATTCTCGATCAATTCGTAGGCTTCTTGAGGAGTCTTCCGCATGAGATTTCCACCAGCTGCCAACATGATTTTATCTCGATCAATCGCAGTGATACCATGATAAAAGGTTAGGATTTGATCAAGAAGCAAAATTCGATGATCAGGACATTTCTGCAATAACGATTTGAATCTTTCCCAAGCTTCAAATACGGATTCCTCGGGTAATTGCTGGAAATTAAGAATTTCTTTCCTCAGCTGTATCGTTTTCGAATATGGAAAGTATTTTGAAAGAAACTTGCGAAACATCTCTTCCCAAGTATGAATTGAATGTTTTTCAAGGGTATAAAACCAAGATTCGGCTTCGTGGGTTAAAGAGAAGGGGAAGAGATTCAATCGGATGTCATCTTGAGAAACGCCACGTTGCTTCATGGATTGAGTGATAGATAAAAACTTGTTCAAGTGCTCGTTTGCATTTTCGTCATGAAATCCATGGAATTGACAGTGTTGTCGAAGAAGACGAACCATACGATTTTTCAATCTAAGCTTGGTTCCCGGAACGATCGGTCCTCCTCGACCGATAAGTGATGGACGATAGAAATCCTCCATGGTCCGAGGATCATGGGGATCAAATGGCGAAAAATCGAGCATAGTGGAGAATTAAACAAATTAGAGGGTAAGGAGATAAGAATTAAACATTCAGAGGAAATCGAAGATTATTTTTGGGTTTTTGATAAAATCAAACATAAAAGGAAAATAAATTTTGAAAAGGAAAATATTTTTGGGTTTTTATAAAAGATATATTCATAAAAAACAACGATAACTTCTCGGGGAAGGATCTTCAAAAACACGCTAATCGAGACAGAATCGAAAACTCACTACATGCCCTCCCCGGCAGCGGCGCCAAAAATTGATTCACTCCGGAAAGAGATCAATAATAGAAGTGTGTAGTATGTGGGTAACTCAAACGTATTAGGTTTGAGCACCGAGATCGTTCCGAACGAGGGATAAATGGAATTTTCAACTCTTGTCGCGATTATTGTGATTTGAATGGTAAAATGAGATATTTTGAAGTTTTCTAATCTACAAGGCAAGGAATTATAAAGGAAAGCAAGTAAATCTACTGGATCTATTATGCAAACAAAGAAATTAAACTAGATATGCAAATTATAACTAAAACGCGATTTAACGTAATTATGAAAACGTGAATTAAATGCAACTACTCTAATTTTAACCCATGAAAATTAACTACTATTTTTCTACAACTAAAGATGATACTTAAAAATTATTTGAAATTTAAAAATAATTTTTTAAGTTTTTTTTTTGATTTATTTGGAATTAAAAACTAATTTTAAACATTTAAAAAAGAGCTAAAATGCTAAAAATTAGGAAAACATACAAGAAAATTACAAAGCTATTTTTTAAAAATCGTAATTAACTAAAGATAATTTTAAAAACTGGAATCACATTTTTTTGGCTTTTTCTCTAATTATTATGAATTTAAAAATATTTTAATCTAATTAAATTCCTAGAAAATACTATTTAAACTATGAAAATTCTGGAAAAATACTTTTTATGACTTTTTTATTTTTCTAAAACTGAAAAAATTGAAATTTGATTTTTTAGACTTTTTTCTGAATTATTTACATTAAATACTAATTAAAAAGCCTTAAAATTGAAATTAAATGTAGAAAAATAGCAAATGAAACGGGAAAAATATGAAAACTTCCAGAATATCATAAAATAATTCTGAGAATCAAGGAAAAATAAAAAAAACAACTAATGATTACAGGAACTATGATTTGGATACACAACTTATATGAATAAGCACATGAAATTAAGCTAAAAGCCTCAATAAGCTACCACAGCCTAAACCTAACCTAAACTATCTGAGAATAAGCTACTGCAACTGATTTGAATCCAAAAAGCTCAAATAAAAGGTAAATAAGCACTATATCATATTTCATTAAGCTAATTCCAAACGGCCCTATACTAGCTACTTTAAGCACTAATTAAGCTAGCTTAAAAAAATCACAAAAATAAACTAAAACGACCTAGCAGTAGACAATCAACCAGTGATCTATTTTCCAAAATTTCAGCTTCTAAGGATCTATAATGAAGGAATTAAAAATCAAAAACTAATGCATGTTTGGACATAAAGCTGCTGATGCAAGGTGCACAGGGCACTTCTTACCTAAAAGAGGAGCTGAAAAAGAGCTTATAAAAATTCCTAAAAATTCTACTAAAATGGTACCTTGAAAGACAACCAACTGAAGTTAAGGTACCCAAAATCTCAACTAATTTGGACTAGAAATGAGCTCATGAAAAATCCACAAAAATCACTTGACAGATATTTTTTTTTTTACTTTTTAACACAGAAATGCATATTGACATTTTTGAAGACAGATTTGGTATTTTGACTAATATGAGCTTAGATCTATAAAAACAGAATGAAACTGATAATTTGAGATGCAACTAGACCTAAATAAGCTAACTCTAATTATTCTAGATCTAAAATGTAAGTATTACTAATCTACATTTAACTGATATGAACACAAGATCAGATAAAACTAAAATTTGACTTTCATGATGAGTAGATGCAAAATATTGACTGAATTTATTCTAATATACCTAATAGTAACCTTATCAACTAAAATTAACCACTATACTTACCTAGATCTCAGATTAAAACCTTATACCAAACACTATTTTAAGGACTGATCAGAAAAACTCTATAATCAAAACTTAAATATAATCCATGTTAACTATCAAATCAGAATCTAATACCAATATTATACCTAAATGATGCAAATTAACCAATAAACTAACACTAAATCTAACTAATCATGATTATGCAGATTTATCAGATTAAAAAGTAAATACGCCGATTAGAGAATAGACCAAATAGATGACTAGAATAAGCTAATACTAAATTCTAATAAGCTAATCTAACACAAACAAGCTACTACTAACAGATTATCCTTAATCAAACAGTAATGCAATTGAAACTGGAAATTGAATAAGTACTTACAAGAGTCCAGCCACTGTTGCTTGCTTATCATAAAAATTACCACTTATTCTAAACCTGATCACAACCCAATCTCAGCTCAACATCAACCCACATCAATCATCATACAGCAACTCAGAACCATTCCCAAATGAACATGCAGTTTTGACTATTGTTGACTGAGAGGAATTATGAGAGTAAATTCTGAGTAGCTAAAATAGAGTTGATTTAAGCTCAAGTAACAATTTGAAACATTAATAATCTGAAATTGACAATGAAACAGTAATTTGAATTCGGATGAAAATTAAACTTGTATTAATGAAATTTGAGTACAATGGAAATTATAATAACTGGAATCAAAACTAAAACATTTAAAACAATTGGAAATCACTCAGAAACTACTCCTAGTCTACTCCTCTTCTCTACTCCTCCATGTTAATCTCTGTGAATGAAGAGGCCTTTTATACTTGAGCTTCTTGTGTTTCTTCTGTGAGGCAAAACAGCCACAGCACCATCTTGTGCTTTCTTCAATTCAATCTTCACCATCCATCATTTAGGTACACAATTGGAGTTCATCTGAGCCGTTGGTTGGGGTTTTTGTGCCCTTGGATTGCCAAGTTGGCTGTGGAAACATGTGACTCTGCCTTGGGGAGGGTGATGAGTGTGCTGCGAGTCTGTGACTGAGAGTGTCAGTAGGAGGGGGAATATGATGGGCAAAAAGGGTTTGTCAGGTTTTGGTTGGGTCAAAAGGGATTGGTTTTATTATTATTTTTTTTTATTTTTTTTTGAAAAACTAAAAATTGGTTTTAAGAATAAAATGAGTTTTTTAAACAAATTGGTTTTTGAGGTGAAATGGGATTTTTGGATTTTTGGTTTTGACGGGCAAAATGGTCGTTTTGGTTTCGGGGAAAGGGTAATTTGGAAATTATGTGTTTCGGGGAAGGTTTTAAGACGGTTTTCCCAAACCCACTCTAAAAACGTGACTTGGTCTTCAATTGATCAACAATCGTAGAAAATCACATCCCGGCACCGGCTTCTCAGCTCTTTTCTGATTTTGGCTTGATTTTTGCTCGTTTCCGCCCTGTTTTCAATCCTTTTGTACCTGCAAGACATAAAACACACTCCGAGGATATTTTTGACATATTTTGATCGTATTTGGGTGTTTTTAGTCGTTTTTGTGGTCTTAGGTGGGTAAAAACGATGAGTGAATAAGCACTCATCAGGGTGCCACCCATCGTTTTAAAAGTATTTGAGTCTAGTTTAATTTAAAAATAGTTACAAGATTCGGTCTCCTTCAGATTGTTGTCATTTCATATAAGAGTAACAAACGGTAAGTTTCGAGTCATGTCGTTTCCGCAAAAAGTTTTAAATTTCTAGTCAAATTGGGCATGGGGCGTAACATCTTTAGCCCGAACTAACTGTGCTTAGTTTAGAAAATGAAGAGGAACTAGACACCTTGTTGGCTAGTGTCTCGATTAAAGAAATTCCGCCAGTAATTCCCACACCCATAGTTGAGTTACCGACTTATATGTCCAAAATGAGGGACGGACTTTCACTAGCCATAAATAATCCAAGAACATAGGATCAGCTGACTAAGGAAGTTGTGGGTGAGTACAAAGTGCCAAAAGGAGAAGGAGATAAGAAGTGGCATATTAACATAAAGATTTTTTACCCATACAGGAATGGGTACGAAAGAGGTTTTGAAACTAGGCACACCAAAAGGAAACCTGTTAACAGTACTCTGGAATTGCCTGCACCAACTCATACTTATGTGCAGAGGAATCATAATAGCATGCCATTTAGAAAAAAGTTAACTCATAAAGAATTGGAAGCAAAAGGGCAAAAAACCAATGTTTCTATTGTGATCAAAGGTATGTGCCTGGTCGTAAATGTGCTGGTCAGTTGTATTCGTTATAAGTGATTGGTGAGTCTGAAAAAGAGTGTTTGGAAGAAGAAGATGAGGAGGTTTGTGAACCTAGTGAGGAATTTTTTGCTAAGAACATGAGTCTGTGTCACTAGATAATGGTCCATAAATATCTCTAAATGCATTATCTGGTGTTAATTCATTTCAAACATTGAGGGCAAAAGTTCAGATAGGAAAACAGACACTACATATCTTGCTAGATTAGGGAAGTACTCACAATTATCTAGATGTTAAAACTGCTAAGAATTAGGGCTACAAATTAAGGAATACTTCACCATTGCAAGTTTCTGTGGCTAATGGTCAAAACATGTTAAGCAACTATGAATGTAAAGACTTTCAGTAGAGTTTGCAGGGTGAAACATTCAGTAGTGATGTGATGTTGTTACCACTGGGTGGATGTGAAATGGTCTTGGGTATACAATGGTTAGCTACTTTGGGTGAGATGATGTGTAATTTCAAAAACTTGACAATGAAGTTTATGTATAATGGTATAAGGATGGTGTTAAGAGGTACTAAAAACTCAACTATACATTGGATGCAAAGGAGAAATGTAAGCAAAGAAGGGATGATTAGACATGCTAAGTTGTCCTATATGGCATCGTGTGTGTACCTTATGAAATTGTGGCAGATGGAAGGCACAAAAGAGGTTAATATAGAAGTAGAAAAGGTATTAACTAAGTTTGAAAGTATGTTTGAAATGCCCACTGAGTTACCATCTCAGAGAACCCATGATCATCAAATTTTGCTTATGCCAAACACACCTCCAATCAATGTTAGGCCATATAGGCACCCTCCTAACCAAAAGGATGAAATTGAACAAATGGTGAAGGAATTGTTGGAATCAAGGGTGATTAGGCTAAGCCAAAGCTCATTTTCCTTACCAATAGTAATGGTCAAGAAAAAGGATGGGTCATGGAGAATGTGTGTTGACTATAGGCAGCTTAACAAGTTTATGTCAAGGATAGATTTCCTATACCAGTGATTGAGGAGCTTATTGATCAATTAAATAGAGCAATAGTGTTTTCAAAGTTGACTTGAGGTCTGGTTACCATCAAATCAGAATGAGTGAAGCTGGATATTTGCAAATTTGCATTTAGAACTCATGAGGGGCATTATAAATTTCTTGTCATGCCTTTTGGACTTGCTAATGCACCCTATACATTCCAATCCTTCATGAATACAGTGTTCAAACCTTTTTTGAGAAAGTTTGCATTGGTATTTTTTGATGACATCTTGGTATATAGCAAGTCTGTTGACGAGCATTATGACCATTTATCACAAATTTTGCAAGTGATGCAGAATAACACTTTATTTGCCAAAAGAAGTAAGTGTTTCTTTGTTGTACCACAAGTTTAGTATCTTGGTCACATCATTTCTGCAAAAGCAGTGGCTACAGATCCTACTAAGATTGAAGCTATGAAACAATGGCCAATTCCTACCACAATCAAGCAGTTGAAGGGATTTTTAGGTTTGACTGGATATTATAGAAGGTTTATTAAAAACTATGCTAGTATAAGTCAACCACTTACAGTATTGCTAAAGAAGAACTCTTTTAAGTGGTTTGTGACAGCAGAGTTAGCCTTCAATCAGCTCAAAAAAGCCATGATAGAAGCACCAATGTTAGGATTACCAGACTTCACTCAAGACTTTGTGTTTGAAACTGATGCAAGAAGGACTGGTATTGGTGCAATGCTATGTCAGAATGGTCATCCTTTGGCATACTTGAGTAAAACTTGTTGGGTTAGTGAATCCCAAACTTCCTGATACAAGGATTTAAAGATAAAATAACCTAAGTTTTTAATAACCTTAAACATACGCAAGTCACTAAATGAAATTTGTTCAGTGAGTCATCTTTAAGAAGCTAAGGACAAGCCTAAGAAGAAGGGTTTTCCATTCAGTGAGGCGGGACTTAGTGAATGATACCTTAGCCAAATAAGAAGATTATGGATTCAGTGAGTAATAATAATAGCTCACTGAATCTCCAGACTTCTCAGCAACTATGAAAACTAAAGACGTAAAGCCTGAAGACTTGAAGACTGAAGTAAAGGCGGGATAAGTTTGAAGGATAAAAGTCTGTCCTTATCTGCAAAGGTCAACTTACCCTCAATGGATAAAAGACCAAGAGTGTGTAAACACTGACACTAAGAAAGTGAACCTGTCCCTTACTAGAAATAGTGTTGTGTAACAGAGATAAAATACGTAAGGTATTTTGTCATCTGAAGTTTGTTTCAGTATTGTCTTTTAGAAAAACGGTTGTATTTTTTACTTGTATAAATAGAATTCATAAGGTGGAGTAAAAGGGTTAAGATTGTGCACTAAATGCTTAGACATTCACAAGCCCTTTTACTCCTCCAAATACAACTAAGTCCCTGAGGTTAGCTCAGTTGTTTAGCATAGTTGTACTTAAGCTTAGCTTAAGTTTAGCGAGGAGTACACCATACATTGTCATTCAATCCCAAGTGTTGTTCCACAAACACTTGGGTAATATATTCTTTGATTAACCTTTAATAAGAATATAAACGTTGAAAAACTATTGTCTATTTTACTTTACATTTTTAACTTGTTAAACTGTTTTTCAAACAACATTGCTAAGTCATGGAGCTTGGGTAGATTAACGTTGTGGTTAATTCTAACCAAGTTAAAGGGAACAACAACTGGTATTAGAGCCTCTGGTTTATAAAACTTTTAATCACAGAGTCTCAAGTTTTTAAAATCAAGATCCTACCATAGCTGATAGTGGTATGCCCCAACTAGTCGACAAATGGGAGGAAGCTATTCAGCTATTGCTCCCCGACTGGAAGTTGGAAAATTCAATAAGTGGAAAAAGCGCATTCTTTACTACTTAACTGGTATGGAACCATATTACATTAAATGTATTCATGATGGTCCATTTGTCCCTAAAACTGCTGAAGGTTTACCCAAGCCTGAAGCTCAATGGACTCTTGATGATAGAAGGGTGGTCAATCAGGACCAACGCCTCAAAAGCATCATTATATCCTATCTCCCTGACTATATAATGGAATTAGTCATTAATTGTAAAACAGCCAAACAAACTTGGTGTGACTTGGTTCATAGCTACGAGGGTCCCTCAGATACCAAGAAAAACAAGATAATGGACCTGAAACTTGAGCATAACACTTTCAGAGCCAAAGATTCTGAAAGTCTCTCAGAAACCGATACCCGTTATAAGACATTGCTCAATGAGCTGTCCAATGATGGTGGCACCCTATCTAAGCATGAGATGAATGTTGGCTTTGTCAACAGTCTCCCTGAGAAGTGGTTAAGCTTCTCTCAGGCTCTTAGGAATGCTAATCACATTCAAAATATTGAGGTCCCTGAAATCTATGGGAAGTTTGTCTATGAAGATAACTTAATCTCTAGGAGATACCCTGATTCAAAAAAGGCTCAAGAAATCAAAAAGGCCCTGACCATTGCACCCATATCAACTGCATTTTCTATTCAAATGGTGTTGTGCAGGATTTTCAAGAAAACTCTGATAATGAGGCTGATGAAAGAACCAGTGAGGAATACCTAAAATGATTTACACACTGAATTTCAAGAAAGGGTACTCTTTGCAAACTCAAAATGTTTTATCAAAAGAAATAAGTCAAAATTTTCTGGTTCCAAAGCAAATGAAAGCACTGAATATTTGAAGTGTGGTAAAAAGGGTCATTTTGCAAAAGATTGTTTTTCTAAAACCACTTTAGGACCTTCATATAAATTTTCTGGAAACAATTCCTCAGGAACTAGCAAGTTTCAACCTTAACTGCTTCAGTCTTCTAATCATTTTCAAAACAAAACTGATCATAAAGATAAAAAAGACTTTAAAGCTAAGTATAGAAAAGCAAAGACTAAATTTGCACTCCTTGAGGTTGCACCATCAACTCCTCAGTACACACAAAGTTCTAAAATCTCTCAGGGAAAGAACAAAGGTCTTGTTGCTGAAACCTTTGAGTGGGATGAAGAAGATGTTTCCTCTAATAATGAAGTTAGAGTCAGTGCACTGATGGCACTTGCTGAATGAGAAAAGTTGACTGTTGGAAAGAGTCATGCTAGAAATGGAGAGTGGGTCAACATCACTATAAGAAAGGTAAATATTTTACTATCTATGGATGATGATTCTGATTGGCAATCTTATTTAAGTTACCTTAATGTGGATCTTAAGTTTGTTGAAGAGCAAAGATGAAATCTGTTTTCTAAATACAACAAGCTCACTTTTGAATTAAACAAGTGTAGAGATGAACTTCCTACTTTAAAACAAACTAAACTTGAAGCAGTCACACTTCAAATTCAAAACACTGAACTTGTAAAACAAAATCATGCTCTTCAAGAGGAACTTAAGAAAGAAAAGCTCATTATTGAAAGTTGGACAGACAAAAATCCTAGAGTTTATGAGACTGTCAATCTTGTCCCTAGTACCAAAAAGAGATTCCTAGAAGAAGATAAACTCACTGAGTCCAATAGTAACAATCAAAGTGAAATTTTTTTCACTCATGTTGGTATTTCCTTTGAAAAAGAATTAAAACCAAAATTCAGTGACTGGGTTGATAGAGTCAACCCAGACAGTAAGTTGCCTAACTTTAACACTAGAAAAATCTTGAAACCTGAAAGTCAGGCTATCAAAGAAATGCTTGGAGTCACTGATGAACCTAGTCAAACTGAGTCCACCAATGAGTCTGAATCAGAATCTCACACCCCTTTGCCTCTATTAAAAATCCTTCAAGGATTCTCACCCAGTTCAGACCTCACACCTCTGGTCAATGCCCAACACTATCCTAAAGAGAGACCAGGACTTGGAAGAACCATCCTGGAAAGACCATCCAGAAACCAAAATAAAGACTCAGTTCCTACTGAATCTTCCAAATCTTCGATCCTTTCAAATGAAAGGACCAATGACACAGATCTCAAAGTTGATCAGTTGGCTGAACTTGTCACGAAGCTAAGTGAGAAATTAGAATCCGCTGAAAAAGCTCCTCAATCTAAGATTAAGGAATCCAAACCAACTTCCTCAAGCAATGCCAATCCTAAAACAACACCAAAACACACAATGAAATGTGAACTATGCAATTATACAAATCGCACAACTGATGATTGCTATAGGATTCTGTTTTGCATAATATGCGATAAGGAATATCACAGAACCTCTGATCACAAATCATACACTGCATCTCTGTGCAAACTGCAAAATACAAGACTCAACCCCTTCAGTATGCTTCTGTAAACAAGCAAGCACTTAGACAAAAGGCTAAGCCTTTTCCACCCTGCACACACTATGGATTCAATGACCATCACACTGATGATTGTCGTTTGTATCCCTGTTGTGACATTTATGGTGACCCTTCACATGACACCTCAGGACATGACATGATCATTCATGCCAGAAGAGGATCCACAACTGAATCCTCTCAGTTTAATGAGTCTTCTAACACCAAATACAAAGCATGTGGAAGCACTGTCAACTCAACCACTGAAAATGAATCCGTTGAGAAATTTTAAAAGACCTACAAGGCCAAACCCACAAGAAATTTGGTTCACAAGAAAAACTAACTTAGTTTACTATTTGTGCAGAGATATGCCAGGGAGCGGTGCTCAAGGAGTATGACTAGTGTGAAAGAATATCTGCAAAAATATGTAAAAGATCTAGGACCTAAAGTAGTATTTGCTGATAATTCATTATGTACCACTGAAGGTTATGGTTCAGTAAACTGTAGTGGAATATTTTTTACCAGAATAGTCTATGTAAATGGTCTCAAGTACAATCTTATAAGTGTCAGTCAACTACGTAATGTTAAGTACATTGTTCAGTTTGATGATAAACAAGGCACAATCTTCAATGCTACTAAAGAAGTTGTTCTTATAGCCCCAAAAAGAGAGGATGCATATGTTTTGGACATGTCAACCTTCACTCTAAATGGAACTTGTCTTTTTACTAAAGCCACCGAAACCATGAATTGGCTTTGGCACAAAAGACTGTCCCATTTAAACTTCAAAAACATAAACAACCTTGCCAAACAGAACAAAGTCCTTGGCCTACCATCCCTTGTGTTTTCAAAGGATAAACCATGCTCAGCCTGTGAAAAGGAAAACATCATAGAGCTTCCTTTAAAACAAAACAAAATTTCTCAATCAAAAGCTGCCTTCATCTCCTATACATGGATCTTTTTGGACCTGTCATTACAAGATCTATTCAACATGAGAAGTACACCCTGGTCATTGTTGATGAATTTTCAAGATATACATGGGTATACTTCCTCACCAAAAATAGTCAGGCAGCTGAAACAGTCATGTCCTTCATCAGGAAGATTGAGAATCAAAATGACATCCATGTCAAAAAAATTCGTACTGACAATGGTACATAATTCAGAAATAATGAGCTTGAGTGTTTCTATGAGGAAAAGTGAACATTCCAAAATTTCTCATCTCCCTATACCCCTAAACAAAATGGGGTAGCTGAAAGGAAGAACGGAACACTCATTGAGGCTGCAAGAACCATGTTAAATAATCAAAGAAACATTTGCTAGACTTGTTGCCAAAGGATATAATCAACAAGAAGGAATTGACTATGAAGAAAATTTGCTCCTGTTGCTAGAATGGAAGCCATCAGGATGTTCCTGGCATATGCAACATACATGAACTTCAAGGTATACCAAATGGATATCAAAAGTGCATTTCTCAATGGTAAACTCCAGGAAGAAGTTTATGTTCAACAGCCCCCTGGATGAAATCAGTAAGTTTCCTGACCATGTCTGCAAGCATGACAAAGCCCTCTATAAACTGAAGCAAGCTCCAAGAGCCTGGTATGAAACTCTCTCAGCCTTTCTCATTCAAAACAAGTTTGTCAGAGGAAAGATAGACAAAACCTTGTTTATCTATAGGACTAAAGGAGATGTGATACTTGTCCAAGTGTATGTTTATGACATCATATTTGACTCAACAAATTACAAACTTTGTAAACAATTTTAGAAACTGATGACAAAGGATTTTGAAATGAGTATGATGGGAGAACTCACATACTTCCATGGACTTCAAATCAAACAAACTGACAAAGGAATCTCTATCAGTCAAGAGAAGTACACTAGAAATCTCTTAAAAAATAAGATCTCTGATTGCTCCTCAGTTAAAACTCTCATGGTTCCTCCAAACAACTTAGGGCCTGACCTTGCAAGAAAACCAGTGAATGAAACTTTGTTTTGTGGAGTAATTGGCTCCCTGATGTATCTCACTGCCTTAAGGCCTGATATTCAATTTGCAGTCTGCCTATGTGCTAGATATCACTCTGATCCAAGAGAGTCTCATCTCATTGCAGCCAATAGAATCCTCAGATACCTGAAAGGTACACCAAACCTTAAGCTCTACTATCCCAAGTGTTCAGGCTTTAACCTCAAAGGAAACTCATATTCAGACTATGCAGGCTGTAACATGGATAAAAAAGCACCCCAGGCTCTTGCCAATTCCTTCGAGGGAAATTAGTGTGTTGGAGCACTAAGAAACAACAGTCAGTGCTTATGTCATCAGTAGAAGCTAAATATGTAGCTGCTGTAGGCTGTTGTGCAAATGTACTATGGATGAAAAGTAAACTCAGTGACTATGACATCCATTACAAGATGGTACCCATATTTTGTGATAACACAAGTGCAATCGCCATCTCCAACAACCCTGTACTTCATCAACGAACCAAATACATTGACATTAGGTATCATTTCATCAGGGACCATGTCATGAAAGGTGATACTGAACTACACTTCATCCCCACTGAATATCAGTTAGCTGATATCTTTAGAAAACCCCTGGATGAACCCACGTTCTAAAGACTGAAAGCAGAACTTGGGATGTTGAACATTGATTAACAGTCCACTGATTAATCATGTTCCACATAGTGTACATATTCACTGAATAATGGTCCATGAACAAAATAAACACCTAAATCAAGCTCACTGAATGAGTAAAACTTATTCAGGGTCCCTGACATTGGATGAAGAACACATTAAATGAGAAACTAAATGCTCTAAGTATTCAGTTACTAAATGTCCTAGGTTGGTAAATAAGCCAATTTAATATAGGAGTATATGTTCCTTAACCCTTCTGTCATCCATGTCATGGGCCCCTACATCCCTCACCTTATCCCACTTGGCATTAAATACATATACACACATAAAATATCCTAATGATATTTTATTGGTGACATCATCTCTAAAATATCACTTTTAATGTGCTATGCAACTGTTTCAACTAGAAACACGCAAAAAACTACAGGTACTTGAGTGGTTGCATTTAAGGTGGAATATCAAGCTTTTGTCAAAAACATGTTTCAAAATTTCCACATGTGTAAAATTAACCCCTTTCACCACTCTATAAATACCCTCTTCTTTAACCTAAAAACACACACACATAATTTTTTTTGCAAACAAACTCTGTCAAAATCTCTTTTCAATACTCAAAAAACTGTGTGTGCATTGTGTAAATCTGTTGATACAAATACTTTTCATCTTTGCTACATAAAAAAATGTTTTTACTACAAATATTGATTCTTCTTCAAAAACATATGGTAAAAATCTCTTTGATCTTCTTGTCATCAAAAAAACAAAAACCCTTTCATATTCTAAATGGCAAGAACTTAAAGCCTTATGTTATAGGAAACTTTGAATACCCCAGTGATGTCCCAGCCTATAAGGGAATCATGAAGTTTTTATTCAAATGCCCATTGAAAAAGGCCTTTGTAAATTCACCCTATATATTCTACCAAAACTACCTTTGGGAGTTTTGGGCAATTGCAGTGGCCTTTGACCCGACACCCTCCACAGATGAGAATAGACCAAGCCCCTCAGGGAGTTTCTCATCAAAATTTCAGTCCTAAATGGGGAGAAACAACTAACTTTGTACTATAAAACTTTTTGCTCTTCAACTGGGCTAGACTATAATAATGGTAAATATGTTGAACACCCTGACCCAGCTGTTGTTAAAGCTGAGTTAGCAAAACTTGCTTTTGAACCAGAGTTACTGGACAAGACCCCTGTCACCAAGAACTCTTTTTCCTGTAGCTTGGAAGATCCTGTTCACCTTTGTGATTTAGGTTCTCGGCAGGAACCACTCATCCACTAAAAAGATCAATTCTATTCAGTTGATGGCTTATTGCTTGATGACAGGGACCACTGTCGACATTGGAGAGATCATTTACAGTGATCTCGTAACCAAGCCCTAAAGCAAAACTATGGTGAAATACGTTTCATACCCTAGGTTTGTCTCTTATGCTTTGCAAGAGTTACTGGGATGCAATTACACTCGGGACTATAACTTTTGCACTTTACCTACCGTCTTGAGTGCCTTAAATTTTACAAGGATTCCATCCTTAGCCACTAATATTGAATTGACGGCCTATATGGTTTCTGTAAACAAACAGAGGGATTCATTGTCTCCAAACCCTGCTCCTAAAAAGAAAAAGGGGAAGACTCAGACTGGGAATAAAACCAAACCCAAGTCCCATGGCCTTGAGGCTTCAGGAATTAAACACAGGTCAAAAGACCAAAAAGACCCCAAACTGAAAGACACCCTTGGGTGACTAAGCAATAACACCCTTGGTGACAATGAAGGATACAAATACATCCCAGTCAGTGCCCTTGGTCCCAACTACTATTCCCCAAGATCCAGAGGTAAACAAATAACCCGCTGGTAGGGGAGCGCCTTCCACTTAGCCTGATGAGGACATTCGCAAATCCAAGATTTTGTCCGAGGGTACAAAAATTGATCCCAAAGACTCAGGTGGAAACAAACAATCCACTGATAGGGATCTCACTTCCACAGTCCCTAAGGATAGCACTGGGAAACTCCCACCAGTGCTTAAAGGGGCAACGATGGACAAAGACTCAGAGGGAACTATACCCCTCGCTGATATGGAACTCACCACCAACATTGACCCTCGAGAAGACACTGGGAAACACCCATCAATGTCTGAAGGGTCAGTGGGGGACAAATACTCAAAGGGACAAAAACCACCCGTTGATACGGAACCCATAACCCCCACTAGTTTTCTAACTGTAGCAGATGTTCAGGCTTTTCTCATGTCAGAAAAAGAGCTGGATATTGAAAGTGATGAGGAAGTACTTGTTGCTGGTGATGATGTGGACGCTGATGTTCATCCCACTTAACAAGAACATCAGCCTGATCCAAAAGAGGCTGAAGAGTCACCCTTCTACCCTAATGATGACTCTTCTGACTCTGCAACATCTTTATGCCCTGAAGATCTAAAGAAGTATGACAACATTCTTCCTCTCACTGAAAGACAATTGGTCAAGTTCTTGAAGAAGGCTATTCAGAGGTTGTATGATGGTGTTACTGATGAACTGTGGGGTTAACATGTAGAGGCTGCTGCTAGTTATGCTGATCTCAAAGCAGCTGTTGTTGAGAACTTTAAAGATGATGGTGAACACAGGGAACATATGTACCATTCTCTTCACATCCTAGATGAGCACCTGGAAAAGTTTCTTAAGGCCTTTCAAGATGCTCACATCAAACTGGACACCATTAAAGAAGTAGTTAAAGATTTTCCTATACTGAACAAGAAGGTTCTTGAAGCTACTGACACACATGTGAAGAACTCACCAAGCTTGACAAGGATTTAAAACGTACACTTTTAAGGGGTCATTTAAGCCCTAATTCGACATGTTTTATATCCGTTACTGCTTAAAATCGTTCCTTTTCACTTTTTAGGTCTTTTGGAAGCAAAATACTAGAATGAAGCATATTTGGACAAAAAAGGAGCGAAAACATGAAGAAAATGGGAAAGTTAAGATCGAAGACACTGAAAGCCTGATCATTACACCTGATGGCGTCCCATCCAAAGAGCGACATCGTCCCTCTATGAATACTTGATCAAAAAGTGCACATGACGGCTCATCAGAATTTATGGTCCTAAAGCCTGACGGCATCATGCCTAATTTCTGGAAGGCGTCACGCATACTTTTTACACCAGACGCCCAAGATCAATAGTTTAGACGACATCCTGCATGAAGATTGACGGCGTCACACTTCTCAAGTGACGCCGTCCCATCGATGACTTGGCCCAGACGAAACCCTAATGACGGCGACATGATGGCATCGCTAGCAAAAGGCGACACAGTCGCGATTGTAAATCTATATATAGAATTCGATTTTTCTGTATTTTAGGAGGTAGAATTTTGGAGAGCAAACTCTAACTCAGTTGTAGTCCGACTTGGACAGTATTCTAGGGTCCCATACCGTATTTTACACATCAAGATAAATTTGTTATTCCAATTTATCACTATGTCTACCCCATGTTCAATGGATTGTGTGTATACTTGCTTGTCTAACATGTCTTACTTGTATGTTTGCTTAGATCAATAAAACTTAGTTATTGATTGTTGTTAGGTTGTCTCTTGTCTTAATTGATAGAAGCTTGGGAGTGCAACTAGGCTTTCGTTGTATTTATTGCGTGAGTGTGCTTTATGACGATAGGGTGCTCGAAGAAGATAGTTTTATACTTGCCGATCCCGTGAATTCTATAGGAGAGATATACTTATAGAACTAGGGAATACGCACCCCCTAAGACTAATAGGAATACAACGTGTTAAGATAAATGACGTGACAATTCAACGGACCAATAAAAGATAACTAGGGAGTAATAGTATCTAAGTGAACACATCTTTAATCACCATACGAGCACACCTCAATAAACATAAACTATTCGTAGTAATTAGTTAATTAGATAATTAGTAGAAGTAGAGAAATCGATAGAAGTACCACCCTCCAATCATATACCCCGAGATTTTACCCGTACTTTTTAAAAAACCATAAAAAGAATAAAAGGAATCATCCTCAACCCCACCTTCTCGTCATAAATTTATTTCTAGCATTCCTATTCCCCTAGATAACGATATCAATCCCCGAGGCTTACCCCATACTACACTACAACGAATAGGTTCACTGCCTAGAGGGTTGAAAAGCTTGCTCGTAGAAAAGGAGGTTTTATCGACCCCGAACCCACGCATCAAGTTTTTGGCGCCGCTGCCGGGGAATAGAATAGCTAGTTAGACTTCTATCTCGTTTAGGTTCCCTTGCTTGATTCCTATCAACTAATATTTTTTCTCATTTTGATTAGCTTCCTTGTAGTCTATCCCCTTTCTTTGTGTTTTTGTTCGTAACCTTGTCACTTATCACCATGGGTGACAATCCACCACCAAACAACAATCCACCACCACATCAACTACTTCCACTCAATCCACCACCACTTGTCCCGGCAAGAGGCCGAACTCTTGGTGAATACTCTATGTTGGGTTCGTTATTTTGAGCTGATAATGGCAAAACTAATAAGCTACATTGACAAAAGAATGAAATGTGAAGGACTAAATATGACAAAGGAGGAATCGTCTAATTATAGAAGATTACAGGAAAATATTTATATTTTTTATGTTTATTTAGTCATTAATTCCCTGTAACCCTAGTATCTCTAGTTTATAAAGAGATACAGGGACGTTTAGTTGTGTGTGCTTGTAAGTGTGTGTGCACCAAAGGTGTAAAACGTGTGTATGTGTGGGTTTACACGTCCCACAAGATGTAGATGCTAGCATAGTGTTAAGCCTCAAGGATCCATGATTCCTTGTTATAGATAGATAACACGTCCTACAGTTGATCGTGTAGGATTGAGGCTGTGTTGGTGTTTGTAATAGTGTAGGAGATGATGACGAAGAAACCTTGTAGCAATAACATTTATGTTTTGATGTATTCCGCTGCGTATTATTGTTTAATGTTATTGTGATCCTAGATAAGGTCTAAACAACCTCGAGCTATAATGATTCTAACAAGTGGTATCAGAGCGGGTTGCTCTTGATATCTGGGATTCGCAAGGTTTCTTGAAGAAGAAAATAAAAATTCGAATCTGGAAATTTTCGTAATGCTTCTGCAGGTCAGTTTTCAATAGGCGATATCTTTTTCGTTAACTGTTGGATCGGGACAAAATTTTTGGTGGACAATCTCTGTACTACTGGCTAGCGTTTCACCGGAGGGATCTGCCATCTGAGATCTGAGTCGAAAGTTATTCTGTCCTGAAAACTGCGGCTGAGAGAGGTAATGATTTTCGAAATTTTTAGGGTTTCTTGGATTTTTAGGGTTTGTTCATTATTTAATGCTGATGCATTAAACCCTAGTTAAGAAGCTCAGTTGGTTTTGATTCTGTTTTGGAACGTTGGCTTGATAATTGAATTGTAATGTGTTATAAACCCTTGCGAGGTTGGAATCAGAAGGTTTAGTGGTCCTTCGATTTGATTGGATTATAAATATAAAAGGGTACAATAAATCACCATTGGTTGTTAATCGATTGGGTCAGTTATTTTAATCATGGTTATTGGTTATCCTTGTATCATGGGATGGTTAGATAAATCTAAATAAATCAAAACAGTGTATTTTATACTTTAGACTATTCTGATTGGTGGTTTCATTCCTTGGAGTTGCACGTTATTATTTATCACATGGGCTGGAGATAAATTCACATGGAATGTTCGACTTATCTGCTGCTAATGAACGTTCCTACTGCCATTCACTTTTTGTACTGCTCGTGAACAAGGTCAGTATGCATGGTTATCTGATTGATCATAATTTTTGAACGATGTCATTGGACCTCATGGTTTATGCACATGGGATGGTGACTATTTTTAATCATATATTATATGCACATGGGGTTTTGGCATTCATACATATGAATGAGTCAATGTTTTTCTTATAAGATTGGTATGGATCAATGGTTGTTACTTTTATTTTATTGCTCACATGGGACGGTGGGAGATGTTATTACAAAATTGATTGGTTGAACGCATGGGAGGTACTATTTGGAATTTTGAAGACGTATATGCATTGATAGTTTTATTCACTTTTTCAACAGTACATGGTCATTGTTTTTGGTTCTCGAATGCGTTTATAAGATGGCATATTTGGATTATTGACACACACAAGAGTTTTAGATTTGGTTTTCGGATTTATTTGTGTTATCGAACGACACTGCATTTTGTTTCTTGGACAGCAATATGTGATGAAGCTTAAGTCGGATGACACACACTATTTGGATTTGAGGGGAAGCATGTTAATCATGATTTGGTTACGAAGAGTTAATACTTCTAGCTTTAAAAAGTTAATACTCTTGGCTTTGGAAGTTAATACTTTTAGCTTTCAAAGTTAATATTCTTAGTAGAAGTTAATACTCTTAGAACATTTTTAGTAATCTTGTACAGTACACGCGTGGTTTTTTGGTCTTAACAGGTTCATGGCTCGTTCTTTTTGCATAATTGATTACGAAGAAAGGCGTTTATAACCTATTTGAAGTTGAAGTGGATTATTCGGGTTTGTGTTTTATCATACCTTTTAGCAGGAGGTAACTTGTTCGTGCGTTAATGTGTTACAATGAATTGACGAATAGTAGATGAAGTTTTTCGTCAAGAGATTGCAGTCTCCCTATACATCAAGATTGGGTATACGTTCGATGTCATCTTTAGTGCAAGATATGAGACACAGGTTTGGATTGTTCTACTTCAGCATCAAATTGGTTATACTTGGCTTTCTTCATCAGTAATCATTACATAGAGCCTACATTCTTCAAATGGTTAACATATGGGTTTCAGGGGAAGCTTAATGTTTAAATGTTTAACCATTTATATGCTACATCGAGGTGAAGATTTTTGCTACTACTTGTTGGTATTTTACTATTGGTTCGGATTTCTTTTGCCTTAATTTCATTTTTAGCAAGCTTTTTGGTGATCATTCATGGAGGGTATCTTGAGGCATTAGAAGGATGGATTAGTTGTATGATATTGGTTCGTGGTGGTTAAAATCAAAGTTGCTTCTACTTAGCTTCTCCTAGTGGATAATGGCAAAAAAGGAAAGAAGCGTCCACTTGAAGATTTGCAACTTGAAGATCCTTGATGATATAGCATGGCTTAAGGGGAAGTTTCATTCTTCGTGTAGTTTTGCAATTATCAACTAGGGGAAGATTGTTGGGTTCGTTATTTTGAGTTGATAATGGCAAAACTAATAAGCTACATTGACAAAAGAATGAAACGTGAAGGACTAAATATGACAAAGGAGGAATCTTCTAATTATAGAAGATTACAGGAAAATCTTCATATTGTTTATGTTTATTTAGTCATTAATTCCCTGTAACCCTAGTATCTCTAGTTTATAAAGAGATACAGGGACGTTTAGTTGTGTGTGCTTGTAAGTGTGTGTGCACCAAAGGTGTAAAACGTATGTGTGTGTGGGTTTACACATCCCACAAGATGTAGATGCTAGCATGGTGTTAAGCCTCAAGGATCCATGATTCCTTGTTATAGATAGATAACACGTCCTACAGTTGATCGTGTAGGATTGAGGCTGTGTTGGTGTTTGTAATAGTGTAGGAGATGATGACGAAGACACCTTGTAGCAATAACATTTATGTTTTGATGTATTCCACTGCGTATTATTGTTTAATGTTATTGTGATCCTAGATAAGGTCTAAACAACCTCGAGCATCGATTCTAACATTATAGACCGAGCCCTCAAGGCTATAGGAACACCATTGAGCTCCCCATTCAAGCTAAAACTACGGCTCTGCGATCCGACACCATCAGGTTTGTGCAAAACGGATGTGCATTCCATGGACTTCGTTTCGAAGATCCTAATCAGCATCTCAAGGACTTGCTTAAAATCGTTGACTCTATCGACCTTGATGCTACCACACGGGAGACCACGCACTTGCGTCTCTTCCAATTCTCTCTACGGGACCAAGCTAGTAATTGGCTTGAGCGACTTCCCGCCGGATCCATCTCAAGTTGGGAAGATCTCACCACTCATTTTTTGCCCAATTTTTCCCACCGGGGAAAACTAGCAAGCTAAGGAATGACATCTTGATAATCCAACAACTTCAAGGCGAAACTCTCTACGAGGCGTGGACTTGATTCAAGGACTTGCTCCATAAAGTCCCTCATCATGGCATAGATCTTTGGCTTCAATTCCAAATCTTTTACGATCATGTCAATCTCTCAACTAGGCAAACCATCGACCAAGCGGCCGGTGGAATACTTAGTGAACTTACCGCGGAAGAGTCGTGGGGTACAATAGAGGACCTTGCCCTCTATAACAACGAATTTTGGAATGACCCCCGTGAGTTGCCCAAAACCGTCAAGGCAATCTCCTTGCCTCCCATTGACTCACAACCTTCAAATCGTAGGATGCTCGAACTTGAAGATCAAGTCAAATTCTTAATGAGCTCCTACGAAACTCCTAAGCCATCACACCAAGTGAACAATGTCTCTTCCTTGTGTGAGTTATGTAGTGGACCCCATGACACTCGTAATTGCACGAGACTCCCCGAACAAGATTCCGTGGACTATGCATCCTCGAGTACCAATGGAATGGGAGGAAGATTCCCCACAACACCCGGACCTAGGACTTTCAACGAAGCCCGAGAAGCATGGAGGGGCAAACCCGACTATAATTGGGGCCAACCCAAAGAATTCACCTCTAACGACTCCCCATGGCCCCAAAAACACAATCAAAGCTCTCATGGCCCTAGTCAACAAAACCTAGAAGGGATGATGCAACACCTAGTAACATCCCAAGAAGCCCAAATAACCAAGCTTTTGGACCATTTTAAGCAACAAAAAGTCGAGATGGATAGGAAGATAGATAACCTTTTGAAAGCCATAACCAATAATGATAGGACGACCACCGAAAAGGTTAATGCCATCTCGACCCACTCTCCCGAAGCTTCCGTTGTTAATATTAAGGACCCGAGCAAGTATTTCGAAACTAGGGACCCATCTTCATCAAAATACGTTCACTTCGTCAATGCCATCACCCTAGTGAAATCAAATAGGAATAGTGATGAAGCAAACCATGAGATGGTACTTGAGATTATTGAGACTCCTAAGGATGAATCAACCGATGAAATAGACGAATTAGGTGATGAACACTTCAATAAGTTTCCTATGGATGAGGAACTTTGATACCACCCACACCTAGTGAAACCAAATAGGAATAGTGATGAAGCAAACCATGAGACGGTACTTGAGGTTAGTGAGGCTCCTAAGGATGAATCAACCGATGAAATAGACGAAGTAGGTGATGAACACTTCAATAAGTTTCCTACGGATGAGGAACTTTCATACCACCCACACCTAGTGCGCGACCTTCGTCCGATTTATACTAGGAGATGCCCATGAATCACCTTTGGAAATCCTAGAAATCTTAACATACCATGTTGCATAGGACATATTTTCGTAGCAAAGGCCTACATTGATCGCAAGTCCCCAATAAACATCATGACTAGCACGTACTATAATTCAGTGATGAAAAAACCTATCCCAAGTAGGAAAGACCCAATGATCCTAGAGTTAGATGTAATTTCCTTGTTAGAGTTAAGGGATTGCTCGTCTATGTAGGTAGCTTCACGTACCTTACGGATTTTGTGATTGTAGAGGAAATTAGTACGGCTATAGATCCTAGCTTGTCCCACGTAGTTCTAGGAAAGCCATTCATAGATAGCACCGGGATGACTTATGATCCGTCGTTAGGGATAGTTAGATTCAAGGATGAGACCGATGACGTTTCCTACCAAATGCCATTTAAAATTGAGAAATTTTCATCACTATCCAATGATGAGAAGGAACTTAAGCTATAGGTCTAAGAGGATAAGAAGAGAGGAGTAGACTATGTGATGAATAAGATATTTGGATTCTATAAAGAATGTGTGAAACTAGGACCGTAATATAGAACCAATTGGGGGCAAGATGACTTCTTAGAAAGATGCACGATGGGACATAACTATGCCATGGAAAACCCCAATAGAGATCGTCATGAGGAAGAAGATGACGTTAAGGAAGTCACATGGGAGCACGACTTCGAGTCTAGCTACCAGACTCATAAATAAAGAAAAGCGCTTCATGGGAGGCAACCCATGCTTAATTGTTTGCTTGTTTTGTTTTTCAATTTTTGTGTTTATATATCTTTTTCATTGTTGTTTATTCTCATGTTAGACTTTGTGAAAATGCTTTATTTTGTCTTTAACCTCGTCTTAATTACATATAAAGGTATTTTATAAAAAGATAAGTGTAGGGAAGATTACATAAGTTTTTAAGAACATGAACATGAGAATTACAACTATTGAAATTGATATATATGTGTTTTTTTTAGAGTCAAATGCTTGTATTGAGTCATAATGGATGTTTTGCAGGAATGTTTCTAGGTTTTAATGATGTAATTTTTCCAGAAAAATGCAGCAGACCAGTTTTTGTCAGGACAACCTGACGGCGTCAGGATTAAAGCCTAACGACGTCAGGCTATGTAGAAACAGCATGCTCAGTTTTTGTTTTCTATGTAACTTGTAAATTTTTGGAAATTCCCAGGTCTTAATTTTCTAGAAAAACTGCAAACTTCCATTCCACAAGCATTATATCTTACTTGCTTTCTAGTGTATTCGTGTGTCATATATAGTTTTATCGCCGATTTTACGCGAAGGTTTCGTTTGTTTTCTTATAAGTGTGCAGGTTATATTGGACAAGAAGAAGAAACACACATTAGATGAAGTTTATTACTTATGCATTCTTCTTGGAAGAAGATTTAACCGCAACTTCACACATATCCTACCGAGCTAATCATGGGAGTAATAGTTTCTTTTCCTCACTTACCTTTCTTTATTATAACTTTGATGCTTTCGGGTAACATTGGGGACAATGTTCAGTTTAAGTGTAGGGAGGGAGAATAAAATAGGAACTTAGAAACTATTCACTCACTTGATCATTTGTCTTGTCCTTGGTAATTTATGTAATAAACTATGAGAAATATTTGTTAGGGCAATTTTAGCACCAAATTAAAAAAAATTTATGACATTTACGAGCTAAATTTTAGTCTTAATAAAGCGTCTCATGGATAGGAATTATATGACTAGCACAAAAACCGTTTACCACTCAAATTCCACCCCAAAAATGTGAGGTTCGCCTTTAATGCTTAATGAGTGTACCGGTAGTATAATAGATTCTAGAACTTGTTTTGTGATGCATTCCGAGATCGCTAGTGAGACTACACTTGTGTAGTTAGGAGTAACTAAATGATAAGAGGCATTAAGATAACCCTTGTTTGAAACCTGTATTATAATTACATCTTCCACATCGGTTGAGTAATTACCCCACACCCTTGCGATGTACTCATCTTTAGTACAAAATACCCCTAGTTAACCCCTCAGAGCCTATCCTTTTCGCGGTTCTTGTGATGTTTTGATTTTCCGGAATATCAACGAAAAGCATTGTTTAAAATCTAACCCCAAATGTATACCCAAATCGCCTTAGCCTACCTTGTATGCACTCATCTTTAGTGCATTATTGTTATCATTACTAAACCCTTAGTTCAATTATCTAGTTACTTGCATGGTTGCTAAGTCGAGTCATATCTTTTGTACACAGTTTTGGGACGATTGAGACTCATGGGTAAAAGTAATATTTTATGGAGTAACAGGAAAGAACGATAAATTAAAATTCCCTTTGTCTGCATAATTAAATACTCCAAGTGTTTTGATCTTTTCAAATCGGGTCAATTAGTGTTAGAGAAATAAAAACTCAAGTGTAGGGATGCTCCTATAAATCCCTTATATTTTGATGTTATCATAGAGGATGGTAGAGTAAAAAGGTATGAAAAAAAAGAAAAACATACGGGCTATCATCCTACATCTATCTTTATGTTTATGTTTTTAAGTTTATGTTTGTTTTGTTTCAAGTTATTTAGTGTTAGTGAGTTGAGTCATGGCTTAGAAAACGCCACGCTTCACATGCTTGTAACATAAGATTTTTGACTTGCCACCACTAAATATCCCCTATCCAACAAAACCCTCTACTTCCCTACCCTAAGCCTAACGTTACAACCATTGTAAAGCCTTTTAGATAGTTATTCCTAGGTGCTTACGCCAAAGCAGTGGAGGTTTGATCTATTTTCAAGCTTATGGCAATCTATGTACTATGCCAGGTAATGAGTGTTTATCTTCCATTTTCATTCATATTATATTTCATATAAACCCGAGAGATGAGAGAATCCAAACACCACTTGTGAGGTGCTAGTATTTAATTTTCGTTCTTGTTGTAACTATTGTGGCACTTTTACTTGTTGTAAACTATTTTAAACCAATGTTTCATGCCCCCTAACTTATAAATTGATTGGTCAAAAGCACATTTGCTTGAGGACAAGCAAATACCAAGTGTAGGGATATTTGATAAGGATTTAAAACGTACGCTTTTTAAGGGTCATTTAAGCCCTAATTCGACACATTTTATATTCGTTACTGTTTAAAATCGTTCCTTTTCACTTTTTAGGTCTTTTGGAAGCAAAATAGTGGAATAAAGCATATTTGGACGAAAAGGAGTGAAAACATGAAGAAAATGGCAAAGTCAAGATCGAAGGCACTCAAAGCCTGATCATTACACCTGACCACGTCCTATCCAAAGGGCGACGCCATCCCTCTATGAAGACTTGATCAAAAAGTGCACGTAACGCCTCAGCGGAATTTCTGGTCCTAAATCCCGACGGCGTCACACCTAATTTCTGGAAGGCGACACTCATATGTTTTACACCAGATGCCCAAGATCCATAGTTCAGACGACGTCCTACATGAAGACTGACGGCGTCACATTTCTCAAGTGACGCCGTCCCATCGATGACTTGGCCTAGCCGAAACCCTAATGACGGCGACCTAACGGCGTAGCTAGCAAAAGGCGACGTCGTCGCTATTGTAA
This sequence comes from Chrysanthemum seticuspe, assembly GCA_019973895.1. Lineage (NCBI taxonomy): Eukaryota > Viridiplantae > Streptophyta > Magnoliopsida > Asterales > Asteraceae > Chrysanthemum > Chrysanthemum seticuspe. The sequence goes on along the minus strand of BPTQ01000002.1, from coordinate 176,747,993 downwards.
ATCTATATATAGAATTTGATTTTCTGTATTTTAGGAGGTAGAATTTGGGAGAGCAAACCCTAACTCAATTGTAGTCCGACTTGGACATTATTCTAGGGTCTCATACCTTATTTTACACATCAAGATAAGTTTTTTATTCTAATTTATCATTATGTCTACCCCATGTTCAATTGATTGTGTGTATACTTGCTTGTCTAACATGTCTAGCTAAATTAATTGTGTGTTTACTTAGATCTATGAAACCTAGTTATTGATTGTTGTTAGGTTGTCTCGTGTCTTAATTGATAGAAGCTTAGGAGTGCAACTAGGCTTTCATTGTATTTATTACGTGAGTGTGCTTTATGACGATAAGGTGCTCGGAGGATATAGTTTTATACTTTCCATTCCCGTGAATTCTATAGGAGAGATACACTCATAGAACTAGGGAATACGAACCCCCTACGACTTATAGGAATACAACGCATTAAGATAAAGGACGTGACAATTCAATCGACCAATAAAAGATAACTAGGGAGTAATAGTATCTAAGTGAACACATCTTTAATCACCATACGAGCACACCTCAATAAACATAAACTATACGTAGTAATTAGTTAATTAGATAATTAGTAGAAGAAGAGAAATTGGTAGAAGTACCACCCCCAATCATATACCCCGAGATTTTACCTTTGCTTTCTAAAAAACCATAAAAAAGAATAAAAAGAATCATCCTCAACCCCACCTTATCGTCATAAATTTCTTTCTAGCATTCCTATTCCCTTAGAGAACGATATCAATCCCCGAGGCTTACCCCATACTACACTACAACGATTAGGTTCATTGCCTAGAGGGTTGAAAAGCTTTCTCGTAGAAAATGAGGTTGTCTCGACCCCGAACCCACGCATCAAAGCCTCACTGAACTCATCACACTGCTCAACAACTCTAATGTTCAGGGTCTAAGTTCATCAGTAGGGGCGATCCAGTCCTCTCTTAGTTCGTTGGATAAAAATGTAGCAAGATCTGGCTAAGTCTTCAACCTCTATGGCCTGGAATCTTGGGCCTGGAATGACAACACTAGAGACATCTCAGGCCAATCTTGAGTTAAAGTTAACTGGTCTTCAGAAGGAAACTTCAGATATCAAGTCCAAGTTATCTGAAATCTATCAAGCATTCAAGGGTCAATATGCTCCCTCAACTTCAGTGCCTGAGCCAACTCTAGCTCTCATTGAGTTCCAAGCAATTATGAGGGGGAGAAAGTCACTGAAAAACCAACTCCTTCTCACACTGAGGGGGAGCCAACTCAAGTTGTTCTAGTTTCACAAGTCTAACCTACAACACCATCATCATCATCATTAGTCCCTCCTTTTGATGAAGGCAAAGGGATTCTGAAAACGCCTGAGACTGAGCAACAAACACTGGTACCTGCTTCCAAAACTGTCAAACCAGACCCTGACAAACCTATCAGGATCCCATATGAAATGAATGCCAAAGTATACTATCTGACTGCAGAACAAATGAGTGCTTATCTTGAAAAGGAGGAACTTGCAAAGAAAGTGTCTGAAAAAGAAAAGATGACCAAAGCTGCCCTGGACAAGGTTGTTTATAAAGAAGCTAAAAAAGTTGGCATTGATCCTAAGACACTGGCAGGTGGACAAGCTGGTAGAAAGTTCAAAGAAGCTCAGGATGTTGAACTACTTGCCCTCAGAAAGAAGAATGATGAAAGAGAAAAGAGGATAGCTAAGATAAGGCAGAAAAGAACTGATCATTACAACTGGGTAATGACAAACAGAAAAAGGCCTGAACCTATTACTGATATAAGAATTCATTCCAACACCAAACCTGCAGTCCTCATTATCTACAGAAGTCCTGACAAAAGAACCTTTGAGGTTCATGAACCTTTCAAGTTTTCTGACTTTGGAATAATAGAACTGGATGAACTGGGTCTCATCATCTAGAAGAAGAAGAATGTAATTGTCAAAAATCTCATGGATGCACTGATAAAGAGATATGATAAACTGAAACAAATGCCTGAAGATCTTGCCACCCAATCTCTTCTCCCAGCCCCAGTAAATCAACTTGCCCCCTCTCAGTCCGCTAGGAAAAAGAGGAAGACCATGGAGCGTGAACCAGAGGTCAAGATTCATGGCCTAGACTGCAACAGAGCCCTCCCAGAAGGAGTTAGATTTGTAAACCATCTGGCCATAGAACAACCTGAGAGAGGTCTATTCTTCACTGATGAATTTGGAGAGCCTGCCTTCCAAAGGTGGAGTGATATAGATAAAGCAGGGATTGAAACAATGGTTGGTTTCCTGTTGATGGCCACCCAAATTCAAAGTCCAAAGAAAAAAAGGTTCAGTCATGACCTAAGGATCAAGATCTGTATGCACCCTGATCAGGACAAGCTGAAATCAAAGAAACCTAAGCTTGAAACCCTTGGATATCAGTTGGAATTGAACGAACATCTTTTGCAACACCACTATCTGTTGGGTTCAGTAAATACCCAAACCTCTTAATCTAGGATTTGAATAGAAAATAACCTAAGTGCTTAGTCCGTTAAACACTAACAGGTCACTGAGTGCATAGTCTCTCAGTGAGCCATCTTCAGGATACTCAGTATGAGGCGAAGAAGAAGTCTCTCCACTCAGTAAGGCGGAACTTAAAGAGTGAAGACTGAGTCAAGAAGAAGATGGTGGATTCAGTGGGTGATGACAATAACTCACTGAATCCCTCAAACTCCTCACCAACTACAAACACTGAAGACAAACTGAAACTGAAGACTGAAGGCTATGAAGACTGAAGAATGGGCGGGACAAAACGGTTATGCTTGAAGCGATAAAGACGAAGTGCTTATCTTCAAGAAGTCAACTTTCCCTGAAAGGCTCAGCATCAGTACTGACAAGTAGAAAGTGGCTTTGTCCCTTACCTAATATAGTCTTTATAAACAAAGACAAAATACATTAGTATTTTGTCTTCTGCAAATTGTCAGTTTGTCACTTAGGAAAGAGTTAAAACTCATACTTGTATAAATAGCATAAGAGATGGAGTGAAATATTAAGCTTGTGAATTGTAAAAACACACATACACGCAAGCCATCTTTCACTCCTCCAAATACAACTTAATCCCTGAGATAGCTCAGTAGGTTCTTGTAGTTGTGCTCAGACTTAGCCTGAGCTTAGTGAGGAGTTACAACACTTTGTCATTTCAATCCCTAGTACTGTTTCGCAAGTACTAGGGTAACGTATTCTTTTGATTCATTTCTAATAAGAATATGATGTTAAAAATTACTCTTTGTGTTTTACTTATATCTTTTCAGTCATTGATTCACTATTAGTTTGTTTACAATACTTAAACTATTTTTATACTATAGTGAATAGGGAACAACAAGTGGTATCAGAGCCAGGTTGATTATAAAACTTTTTAAGCCGCTCTAAAACGTTTTTAAATTAGGATCCTTATGGCTGAAATTGATGTACCCCAACTAGTCGATAAAAAGGGTGGAGCTTATTCAGCTATTCCCCTAGACTTGAAGTTGGTAAATTCAAGAAATGGAAAAAGCGCATGCTTTGCTATTTGATTGGGATGGAACCTTATTATATCAAGTGTATAAATGAAGGTCCATTTATCCCAAAGACTGCTGAAGGTTTGCCTAAACCTGAAGCTCACTGGACTCAGGATGAGAGGAGAGTGGTCAACCAGGAGCAAAGACTCAAAAGTATCATCATATCATGTCTTCCTGATGATATTATAAAGTCGGTTATAAGCTGTAGTATAGCTAAACAAACCTGGGATGACCTAGTTCATAGTCATGAAGGCCCATCTGATACCAAGGAAAACAGGATAATGGACCTGAAACTTGAGTATAACACCTTCAGGGCTAAGGGCTCAGAAACTCTGTCTCAAACTTACACCCGGTACAAAACTCTTTTAAATGAACTGTCAAATGATGGTGTTAAGTTGTCCAAACATGAAATCAATGTTGGTTTTGTCAATAGTCTCCCTGAGAAGTGGCTGAATTTCTCTTAGGGACTTAGGAATGCTAATCCTATTCAGACCCTTGAACTTCCTGAAATTTATGGGAAATTTGTCTATGAGGAAAACCTCATCAACAGACGATACCCTGACTTAAAGAAGTCTCAGGAAGTCAAGAAGTCTCTGACTACCACTTCAATACCAATATCAACTATTTTCTAATCTAACAGTGTTGTTCAAGATTTTCAGGAAAATTCAGATGATAAGCCTGATGTGAGATCAAGTGAGGAGTACCTAAATGACCTGGACACTGAATTTCAGGAAAGGGCACTCCTTGCTAACTCTCGAAGGTTTATAAAAAGAAACAAAGGTTTTTCAAATGCTAAAGCTAATGAGGACATTGAATGCTTTAAGTGTCACAAAAAGGGTCATTTTGTAAAAGACTGTTTTTCAAAAACGATTTCTGAACCCTCTTACAAACCATCAGGGTCAAATCAGTCCTCAGGCTTTAGCAAATTTCAACCAAAAATCTATCAGTCTCATCAAAATCTTAAAAAAAATCTGATCAAAACAAAACTGTTGATTTTGAAGTTAAGTATAGGAAAGTCAAAGCTAAGATTGCATTGCTTGAGGCCAGTCCCTCAGAAACAACAAAAAGTGTTCAATCTGTGTAGGGTAAAAACAAAGGCCTTGTTGCTGAAACCTTTGACTTGTTGCTAAAAACAAAGGCCTTGTTGCTGTTGGGAAAAATCATGCCAGGAATGGAGAATGGGTCAACATCAGAATGAATAAGGTAAATATTTTACTTTCTATGGATGATGACTCTAATTGGCAGTCCTATATGAACTATATGAATGTTGACCTTAAGTTTGTAGAAGAGCAACGATTAAATTTTTTTCAAAATATAACAAGCTAAGTTTTGAACTAAACAAGTGTAGGGATGAACTACTACTTTTAAAACAAAATAAGTTTGAGGCTATCACCTTGCAAATTCAAAACACTGAATTAGTTAAAAGAAATCAGGCTCTTCAAGATGAACTTAAGAAATAAAAGGATATCATTGCTAGTTGGACTGCTAAGAATCCAAGAGTCTTTGATGCTGTGGGAGCCCCCAGTAGCAAAAAGAGAGTCATATGTGATCACCTCAAACACATGATAATGCTACACGCGTTGTTCGGGGTCAAAGGAACTTCCTTTTCTTCGAGCAAGTTTTATAACACCCTAGGCAGTGAACCTAATCGTTGTAGTGTAGTATTAGGGTAAGCCACGGGTATTGATATCGTTCTCTAGGGGAATAGGAATGCTAGTGAGAAGTTACTACGCTAAGGTTGGGGTTGAGGAAGATTATTTTTTTTTATCTTTTTTATGTTTTTTTAGGAAATGGAAAGGTACGAATCTCGGGGTTTGAGTTTGGGGGTTTTGGTATTTCTACCGATTACTTCTACTTATCTAATTATCTAAACTAATGGGTAGCCTATGTCTAATTATTGTGTGTTCGTATGATAGTTTAAAGATGTGTTTACTTAGGTTTTATTACTCCTTAATTATCTCCTATAGGTGGTTGAATTGTCACGTCCTTATTCTTAATCGCGTTGTGTGTCTAAAGTTGTAGGGTATGCGTTTATCCCTAACTCTTTGAACTTACCAAAGGGTCTCGTCTACAAAACCCACTAGGGATTATAAACTCTAACTCTAAGGCCCTCTTTGAATGGTTTAGCCTACAACCGCTCTAAGTGCTATAGCCTAAGGTTCACAAAGATTAATCAAGCATTAATTACACAACGAATGACCTATCGCATTACTAGATCATTAATAATTAAGATAAGAAACAACCAATCAATATTTAATAATTAAGTTTCATATTCCCTAAGCAAACACACAAGTAAATTAGCCGGACATGGAGAACATGCAAACATACACACAAATAATCAAAGGCATAATTGAATTAATGAAGTAAAACACTTATCTTGATGTAAGATAGTTTGGAACCCTAAAATACTGTACAAGACAACCTTGGTTCGGTTTAGGTTTTTACTCCAAAAGACTACTCTCTAATACTGAAAAATTCGGATTCTATATATAAGATTACATGTGCGACGGCGTCACCTTATGTTTTGTGACGCCGTCGGGTCGCCGTCATTAGGGTTTCGTCTTGGCCACGTTAGTCTTGCGACGGCGTCACCTTGTGCTTGTGACGCCATCCTCTTCGGCTTCTGACGCCGTCTGGATCAAATCTAGGCCGTCTGAGTTGAGACGACCTACTCTTTTAAAGCCTGACACCGTCACTTGAAAATAGGAAATTTGGCTTCTGTGCCGTCACAAAATGCTCCGACGGCGTTGCGTTTAAGCAGTGACGCCGTCACCTTGTCTTTCAGCAGCTTGAGTGTCTCGATTCTGGACTTTTGCCATTTTCTTCGTATATTCGCGCCTTTTTGTCCAAATAAGTGCCATTACAGCAATTTGCCTTCAAGAGACCTAAAAAGTGAAAATGAACGATATTAAGTAATAACGGATACAAAAGTGATCAAATAAGGGCTTAAACGACCCCTAAAAAAGGTACATTTTAAAACCTTATCAACACACAAACACATAAACACAGCAACAATATTTCTAGTTCATATAAAGATTCTTACATATTTGAATTATGGTTTGATCATTTCTCTTACATGTCCTTGGATTTCTAGTGGTTTTATATGGTTTTTGGGTTTGAAAAAGTTTAGTGGTTTTTGCATCATTTGGATCATTTGTTGTGTTAAAGTTTGAATTTTGATTGTACTTTTGTGTTTAGAATCATTTTAAGTGCTTGGGTTTTGATTTGGAAAGCTTGAATCACTGTGGTTGGGTTAATTTTGGATTGAAAAGTGTTGTGTTTGAACTTTTCTTGTTAGCGACTTGAGTCTCGGATGTGTTTTTTTGGTAGCGACTTGTTTCGATATTTTTCAGCGACTTGAGCACTAGCGACTTGTCTATTGAGACAAAGCGACAAATAGTACAAAGTAGTGGCTGTACCATTACGGCTAGCGACTTGTCAACTTAGCGACTTGTCTTTACAATTTTCAGCGACTTGACTTTGTTGTGGGTAGCTAGTTGTTCTTTAGCGACTTGCCCTCTTAGCGAGTTGTTCCTTGGCGACTTGCCCACTTAGCGAGTTGTTCTTTAGCGACTTGCCTACTTAGCGAGTTGGTACTATTAGCGAGTTGTTCTTTAGCGACTTGTCTACTTAGCGAGTTAGTACTATTAGCGAGTTGTGTCTAGCGACTTGTATACTTAGCGACTTGTCTTCAAGGTTTATAGCGACTTGGTTGATTATTGTTTCTAATATGGTTTTATCTTGATTTAGTAAAATCCCGTGAAAGAATCTATTTCCCGGTTTAATCATAGAGTTATAAAATCTCGTAAATTTTGTAAACATGTCTACCAACGTTCCTACAATCATCTCTTCTGTAGCTGAGGACGTTCAAGCTGCTGGATCAGATACTCGTCCACCCATGCTTGACATAACTGACTATGACTCATGGGCTCAACGAATTAGGTTGTATTGTCTGGGAAAGGAAAATGGGGTCAACATTCTCAAGTCAATTGATGAAGGACCTTATCAAATTGAGACTACCAGAGATGTTCTTGAAACTGCTGCGGATGGTACTATGATCTTAGGTTTGGACAGACCAAAGACGTATGATTAGCTCAGTGATAAGGAGAAAAAGAGATATGATGCTGATATCAGGGCTTCAAACATTATACTTCAGGGTCTTCCAAAAGATATCTACAAGCTTATCAATCACAACACTGAAGCCAAGGTGGTTTGGGATAATGTCAAGATGCTTCTCTCTGGTTCTGAACTAACTAAAGAAGACAGAGAATCACAATTGTATGATGACTTTGAGCACTTTAAGATGACACCAGGGGAAAGTGTCACTGAATATTACGTGAGGTTTCACAAACTTGTGAATGACATGAGGAATATTAAAATGACTATGCCAAATATTCAGCTTAAGTCAAAGTTTTTGACCAACATGAATCCCGAATGGCACAAATTTGTCACTTCAGTCAAGTTAACTAAGGGTTTGAGGAACACTAATTATGAGCAATTGTATGCATTCCTGCTTCAGAATGAGAGATATGCTATGTTTGAACGAATGATTCTTGAACAGTTCAAATCTAAACAGGGAGAAGCAAGTTCGTCAAATGATTCAACAACCTTTTACACCAATGTAGGAATTACCACCAAAGCTTCTCAAGTCATGCCAATGGGTAACGGTAACCACAAAATCATTCCTGATCCAGGGTATCAACCCTCAGACAGATTCTTAGAACAAGTTGCTCATCAAGTGGCTCTAATGGTTAAACAAAACCTGAACTTTACCCCACCTTCCAACAATCAACTCAGAATAGCTTCTAATCTCCACAATCATGCCACCATAAGAGAAGGAAAGGTAGTGGTGAAAAATGTGCAAGGAAAACAAAATGCGTACCTTCTACATAATGATCAAGGGAATGTTGGAGCTGGACAAGGTAATGTTGGAACTGAATATGGGAATGCTGGGGGTGGTGGTAGATATATGGGTAATCAGAATCGTGGAAGGAATGCAAATCAAGGACAAGGAAAGCCAATCAAGTGTTCAACTGTGGTGGTGAAGGACACATTGCAAGGAACTGCACATCTCCAAAACGTCCTCAAAATGCAGAGTATTTCAGAGACAAGATGTTGTTGGTGCAAGCTCAGGAAAGTGGAGCTGTTTTGGATGAAGAAGAGTTGTTGTTTCTTGCTGAGGGAAATGCCAAAACCTATGATGCAGATGTGGATGAGCAGCCAATTCAGGAAATAGGTCACAATCATCAAAATGCCTTTCAAGTTGCTGACTGTGATGCATTTGACTCTGATGTCGATGATGAACCTACTGCCCAGACAATCTTCATGGCTAGCATTTCTCCAATGGTCTCTCCAAAGGTCTCATCACCACAACAGGCTGGTCCATCCACAAATTCAATCATTTCAGAGGTATTAAAACTATACGATGAAGTTGATGAGCAAAAGATACATAACGAAGTACAATCTCATGAAACTTATGAATCAGATATTGATAATGGAGATAATAGTAATATTTTCCCATATGATCAATATGTGATACAAAGTGAAAGTGAAATTGTACCAAGAGATGCATCCTCTGCAGTCAATGATGACTATGTCTTTGATGAATACACTGCATGTGCCCCTGATGATTCTGTTATCTCCGAACTTAATGCCTATAACGAACAAGTTGCCATTTATGAACAAAGTGCTAAGTTTGAGTTAACTACCCGTGATCAGGAAATGGATGACCAAATGCATACAATTATTAGAAAAAGTAATTTTAGGGAAGAAATATTAAAATAAGAGCTAGATTCCTTGAAAGACAAGCTTTCAAAAACTGTTAAGCAAAAGCAAGAACTCCAAGATAATGATAAAGTGCTTAAACAAGAATTTAATGCTAAGGAATCAAAACATTTGAATGATTTTTCTAATCTAAAAAATTTGAAAAACAAGCTTGAAAATAAGTTGTACGTACAAGGGAATACCATTCAGACTTCTCACATGATCACTAAGCATAGAGTTCTCAGCGATAAGCATAGCATTCCTCTAGTAAAGGAACCCAATCCTGAATATGGTAAAGTAGCTAGAGAAGCTCAGAAGGTAATATATGATGGTAATGAAATCCTTAAGCCTAGGCAGAAACCTAGTTGAGCTAAGTGCACTGAGGAAGATATGCATTTTGAAGAAGTCAATAGGGAGAAAATGGATAAGAAGCTAAAAGATCCTGAGTGTAAAAAGCAAAACATAACGTTCAAACTCCATGATTACACAAAAGAAAATTGGATCTCCCTGAACAGGTTTAAGCCTCAAACTCAATTAACCCCAGAACAATTTTTTTGGAAGAAAGATATGGATAAGCAAAAAGCGAGTGAACTTGTTGAAACAAACCCTCCCCTTAGGAAAGTGCCTGCAGCTACTGTGTATCCTCCTAATACACCAATGCACTTAGTTCCTAGAACTATTTCCACTAATAGCAAGACCTTAATCAGCCTGTATGTTGTTTATCAATTATTCGTTGATTTTGAGAAGACATGTAAGAAGAGAATCACACCTACAGGGATAACAGAAGGGGAAAGAGGTTTTGAGCAAACTAAAGAATGTTATTTAACTGAGGTCATGACTTTCTTTAAACAATTAAAAGGTTAATTTGAGAGTCTTCAAAAGGGGATAAACTCAAATGTTAAAGAAATGGAAAAGGAATTTGATGCAATGGTTGTTGAAGTCAATGATTATGAACGGGAACTCAAATATAATGAAATTGAAATGAAGAATTTGCATATCTTAAATGAGAACTTAATATTGAGTTGTGTGGCTCAAGATGTGTTTTATACTGTTACTAAGCATTCTATTACTGCTTCTCAATTTCATGAATTAACTGTTGCTTTGAAAGTTTCCCATGATCGTGTCATTGAGCTTGAAAACAAAAACTCATAACTAAATGAGAAAATTGAACAGGATGATCACGATAATTTGGTAAAACATCTTTCTAAGCTAGAAGTTGAACATTTTGATTTGAAACTAAAATATCAACATCTTAAAGAAAATGTCAAAACCTCGAACATAAAGATATCCTCAAATGTTCCAGAGTTTGATGCACTTTTTGAAATAAACAAACGTGATGAACTAATTCAAGCTCACTGTAACACGATCAGAAAGTTGAAAGCCCAAATTTCACAATTACAGGGTGAAAAGAACAATGTGACTGGCTCCCAAATGCCTCCTCCTTATGAGTCTCAGTGTTCTCAAACTTTTCATCTTCAAAACTTGGTTAATGTTTTACAAAAGGAAAATGAGAGTTTTCTAGAAGAAAATGAAAAAGTTAAACGACACTTTAAAGAGTTATATGATTCAATGAAAGTCACTCGTGACAAGAAGAACGAAAAAATAACGTCTTTACAAAAGGAAATTGAGAATCTGAGGAGTCAGGTAAAATAGAAAATGCCACTTGTCTTTAATGAGAATGTTGAATCAAAGTCATCTGCAGACTCGAACTATACTATGACTGTTAAATACATTCCTCCTCATCTAAATAACGAACTTGTGTTTCATAACTATTTCGCTCACCTTAAGGATAGTCTAGAATGTCTTCGTGAGATTGTAGAAGAGGATTACATAAATAAGCCACTTAATAGTGAAATTAGGTTTGCTTGCATTTAGGCCAAATGATCTCAGGAGCTGTTAGAATGTTTAAGAAAAACATGTCCTAAATCCTTATGTGAGAAAGATAAAGATGTGATGCCTTGTTCTATGCCTAGTGCCAAGTATGCAACCCATTCTATGCCCAGTCTTAAGAAAGTGAACTCTAAAGTGCCTTCAAGTAGTTCAAATCCCTACACTTCTAGTTCAGGAATGCAAATGGTAGCCCAACCAACTAATGTTCCCATAATTCCCTGTACAGGAGTAATCAGTGACATAAAAGCAAGCGGGTCAAAGCCTCCAGGCAATACAAAGCAAGATAGGACCTCGCAAGCTAAGGATGTGAAATGGAAGAAAGTAGAAGACCACCCTAGGAACATTAGGTTTGAGTTGAATAAATCGAATCGTGTTGATTCTAGTATTAGCTATAAGCGTACTGTAATTAATTCGAATTCTGCTACTATCTACAAAACATGTAATGATGATTGCTTGGTTTTTGTTACTAGTCATGTGTGTGGCGTGAATGATTTGATTAATTCTGTTAAACACCCAGTTAAAATCGTTAATGCCAACAATCATGTTAAGAAGGCTAGAAAGCAATGGTGGAAGAAGGTTAGAAAACATTGGAAACCCACAGGAAGAAAATTTAGTAATGTAGGTTATTAGTGGATACATACTGGCCACATGCTTAGTCTTAATGAGTTGTGCCCTAAATTATCTAAGTCAATGCCCATTAGAAAATGGACGCCTACTGGTAGAACTATTCCTTTAAGAAGTGAACATACTTTGAATAGATCAAATACGGACACTAGCACTGCATCTATCCCTGATGATTTCATTGTGTCTACTTCCGATGTGGTTGTTCCAAACACTGTTACTAACCAAATGGAACCCATTCTTGCATGGGGATCCCAATTATCTAGTTATCCATTCTTGTCTGTGTTCAACTGTAGATCGTTCAAATCGTTCTGTGGTACCTGGACTGAGGCTGTTCCAAGCATATGACTGGAGATCGCTCGCGGCTCATGAACTTCGCGAGTAAATTCATCGGGACTGTTAGATTCGGGAACGACCATTTTGGTGAAATTATGGGTTATGCAGACTATGTTGTTGGTGATAGTGTAATCTCCAGGGTATAGTATGTAGAAGGTCTTGGTCATAATCTATTTTCTGTTGGTCAATTATGTGATTCCGATCTAGAGGTGGCTTTTAGAAAACATACTTGTTTCGTTAGAGAACTTGATGGTGTGGAACTTTTAAGAGGAACACGAGGTTCAAATCTATACACCATCTCTATCGAAGACATGATGAAGTCTTCTCCAATCTGCTTGTTGTCAAAGGCTTCAAAAACAAAATCATGGTTATGGTTTCGTCGTCTTAATCACTTGAACTTCGGCACCATTAATAATCTTTCCAGAAAGTATCTTGTAAGAGGCTTACCCAGACTAAAGTATGAAAAAGATCATCTTTGTTCAGCATGCCAATTGGGAAAAAGCAAGAAATATGCCCACAAACCCAAACCCACAAACTCAGTAATGGAAGTTCTGCATACCCTTCATATGGATTTGTGCGGACCAATGAGAGTGCAAACGATTAATGGGAAGAAATATATTTTAGTCGTTGTTGATGACTACTCTCGATTTACTTGGGTAAAGTTTTTGAGGTCAAAGGATGAAACTCCAGATGTCATCATCAAACTTATCAAGCAACTTCAGGTTCGACTTAACAATACTGTTAGAATTGTTCGAACAGACAATGGCACAGAGTTCGTTAACAAAGACTTAAGTCAATTTTATGAAAGTGTTGGAATCAGTCATCAAAGAAGTGTTCCACGAACTCCTCAACAGAACGGTGTAGTTGAAAGACGAAATCGAACTCTTGTGGAAGCCGCAAGAACAATGCTAATTTATTCAAAGGTTCCAATGTTTCTTTGGCAAACTACTACTGTAGACCTCAAAGTAGGAAACTGGAGTTTTTGAAATGGGTTCATTTAGCTCTCATCAGTAGTTGTTGCTGATTTTATATAAAGAAGGGTAATTAGCAAACGTGAGAGTAACCAGGCGTGTTTAGGTATACTTCCCATACGTCTTGAAGGTAATGACTCAAACACCCAAACCCAAACACCCGTATAAAGAACGAAAAAGGGTTAACCGTACGACTTGTTTCTACTAGAAAAAGTATGAAATCAGACCCATTCGGAGAATGTTCTATGAAAGACCTTTCTAATAATTACCACGGCTTCAAGTTCACTAATTCTGCTGCTTTGGTATTGGTACTAAAACAAAAACTTCGGAAACTGTTGTTCGTCTAACCTCTTCTGAAGTAGTACAGAAGCTATCTCTACCACATATCTAAACTTGGAGCACAAGGAGAATTTTCAAGGTGTGGTAGTTCAAGAGATTGCTTT